>VWZO01003846.1:121592-264928 GCA_013396975.1 Bucco capensis | reverse complement strand
TAGCACCAGAGAGTTTGGTTGTTGACACTTCAGAGGCTATTTGCAGGAAAGACTCTTCAGTTTGGGATGCATGCAAACTTCTGTTCCTCTTTACCTGAGGACTGTCAGAGGGTTCATGCATGAGCCTATTTTCCCCCTCATCAGTTCGTCTTCCTCAGATTGTTAGACCTCAAGTTGGAAGATGGATTTGAACTTCTAGCCTAATAACTTTCCTCAGTGTTTTGGAAATAATGTCTTTGTCAAAAAGTCTGTTGACTGCTCAACAGACATGCACAGAAAACAAGGAAAGGAATTACAGAATCACAGAATCATTAAGGTTGGAAGAGACCTCTAAGATTGTCAAGTCCAACCATACCTATCACTAACATACCAATAAACCATGGCCCTAAGTATCACATCTAAATGTTTCTTAAATACCTCCAGGGATGGTGATTCCACTACTGCCCTGGGCAGCCTATTCCAATACTTAAGAACCCATTAGGAGAAATTTTTCCTAATATCTAATCTAAACTTCCCCTACTGCAACTTGAATCCGTTTCCCCTTGTCCTCTCACTGTTAACCCTGAAGAAGAGACCTACCCCCATCTAGCTCCAACCTCCTTTCAGGTAGTTGTAGAGAGCAAGAAGGTCTCCCCTGAGCCTTCTCTTCTCCAGACTAACCAACCCCAGCTCCTTCATCTGCTCCTCATAAGACTTGTGTTCCAGACCCTTCACTAGCCTCCTTGCCCTTCTCTGGACACTAATGCCTCTGTGTACTGAGGGGCTCAAAACACAGTATACAAGGTGTGGCCTCACCAGCACTGAGTACAAGGGGATGATCACTTCTCTGGTTCTACTGGTCACACTATTTTTACTTTAATTAATTAAAATTTTATTAACATTTGTTTTATTTATTTTATATATTTTATTTTATTTATTTATTTTAAAATGTATGGATAGGGTTGTAGGGACTACAGAAGCACAGGATTAGGTAGACATATGTGGAGGAATGGTGTAGATGTTCTCTGTGGGCACTGAGGGATAGGGAAGGCAGACACTGAAATAGCTGAATGAAGTAGGTTAATGGGGTGGAATTTGCAGAAGGACAGGAAAAAACAGACTAAGAGGGAAAGGGAAGGATGAGCCCTTCCCCTGCCAGCACAGCACAAAAGGTGAGGGTGGCAAGCACTAAAAGCAGCACAAGAGTTATGGACACTGACAGCTTGGAGATCTCTGAAGGACTGAGATAGTCAACAGAAGAAGAACTTGTGGTGAGTCTTTATAAAGTAGGGCACTTCCATTCATTGTTGAATAAAGGAAAGCTGTCTGGCTTTTTATCTCCCTGAGCTACATTTTGCCCTTTTAATGGGTGACTTCGTTCACTAAAGAGCAAAACCAGTAACACAGACTTGAGGAGCACAAAATGTGAGCAGATGTTACTCAATCTCTCGTGTGCATAATTCTGGCCCTGTACCTGCCACGTCAGCTGTGACCTATAATAATAACACCTATGAACTTTCACTTTTGTGCTTCTTTTAACCACAGACTGCAGTAGTTTGGGACTGCATGTTGACTTTGTGATGTTGACAATGGGAGACCAGGATTAAACCACTAAATTCTTTCTAATAACAACCAAACACAAGATGCAAAGTCTCTAGAGGCGACGTAAATTGCCAACTCTGCTTTTAAAAATGGAATTTGCCAAGAAGCAATCCACAATTTACATATCTCCTTTCTCTTAAAACTCTTTTCAAAAACAAAGAAGTATTACATCTTGGCAGGGGCTTTTGGCTAAAATGCAGCAGATATATTATGAACAGATTTTTACAGTATGTTTCCACATTATTTTTGCTATACATGCTAGACCTATGCAATAGCTTTGCTATATATTTTTCCTTTATGAATGGAAAATAGTCAGCAACTTGAGGGTTTCACTGAAGCCAGAGAAGAAATAAATTTCCAATATAGTTCAGAATAATAGTTCCAGCTGAAGAAACCTTTATGTCTTGATACTGTGAAGGTGGCATTGCCCACTACTGCCATTCACACAAAACCAAGGTTAACAAATGGAATCATTGACATACTCCTTCATAATTCTGAAATAACTGCTAATTGTTTTGTTTCCAAAGACCATTTCAACATCCCAAAACCAAATGTTTTCAAGCACAGGTGGGTGCTTCTTAAGCTATTTCCTTTCTTTCCACTGTAAAGCCAGTTTGCAATGTAAGATCATCTGCTCCATTTGCCTCTGAATAGAGGGAAATTGATCTGAATTGATTGAGGAACTGAGAAGTAGAGATTTTTAAAGTCAGCTTAGAAATAGGTAGCTAGAAGTTTCTGAAGAACAATGAATAATGATTCTACTTTGTGGATGCTTTGTTTGTTTCTCTGTCCTACTGCATTATGTGCTACCACATGCCAGGTGCATAGGGACCATCACAGGGATGCTGGTAGCAATATCTCCATTTCACAAATAAACCAAAAAAGGAAGTAAAAAGAGTAAAGTTTCTCTCCTAACCCACATAAAGGGCAAATTATGAAGGCCAGACAAGGATATTAAAAGTGTGTGATTGATAGCTGACAGAATGCCAGTGAAAATTTCTCTCCCCCTTAGGATATTGTTTTGATAATCTTTGTCGATTTAATACTTTATGGAACTAGAGATTTTTCCTTTGTCTGTATGGATTTTTTTTGGGGGGGGTGGGGGTTGCACTTGTCAATTGCACATCAAAATAGGGTGGATAGACAGGGAAGTGAAATGTAAACAACAGCTCCAGGTTTGTTTTTCTCCTTGGGCTGTTGGGGGATGTTTCTGTACATGAAGGTTAATGGAGCACAGTAGCAGCCTTCATCAGTTCTTAAGGACATTTGGCCAATATTCCCATACAACTCAGCTGACCACAATGTTATTACCTGGTTTTGTATGTTACAGTAAAAACAAATGTGTTCTGAAGGGTGACTGTAAAGTAGCATAATGAGCTTACTTGTTTCTGGTATTAAAAGACTCTACATCTGCCTAGAAATATGTATATCATTTTCTGTTGGTGAATTCATCATTTCACCCTAAAGTCTATCAGTCCACTTGATTGTTGTCTGTTTTATACACCTGCAAAACTTTCGTGACCATGTGCTGGTGTCCATCCCAGCTGAGATGTTGCACCCAAAACCTGAGTGTCCCAGTGACACCAAAGTGACCAGCAGTGCACACACAGCCCGGCACATGGCATTGCTGCCACAAGTAGTCAGTCCGTGGCACTTCACACAAGTTCAATATCCTCAGGTTCTTCCAACACCATCCATCATGACTTCCTATCCCTCAACAATGGTGCTGCTTTCTTGGAGTAGCAGCAGCTGATCAGACTTGGGCTCCTTGTCCCCATTTGCTCTCTGGTCATCCTTTTAGCTCAGCACTGACTTATGCTGTGCAAGAGGAGTGAAATAGCCATGTTTCCTCTCCCACAGTTATGCTGAGCCTGCAATGAAACAAAGAACAAAACATACACAAAACAAGCTTTTCCTATGGAAGTTTGCAGATACAACTCCAGAAACACTGAAGAGACAGATCTGTTGAGTTAGTTGATGTCTTTTATAACAACACCACCAGTTTTCCTACTGGAACTGAATTTTCTAACAATTTTTTTTTCTCTGACTTCAATGGCTTCATATTAAGTTTTCTTGGTTTGCAAGTAAAATGTAATGCTCATCTTGCAAACACAGATAACTCTGAATGTTAAAATACATTTTTTTCCCCATAATATTAATATCAGGAATGTGGGCTCTACAGTCCAAACAATTTCACCTCTGTAACTCTATTATTTCAGATAATACCTACTGTGGCACAGATGCCCATTGCATTTGGCAGAATGTCACCATTGTTACTGATTGGAACTTACTGAACAGTTCTGCAGGTGATGATTTGTAAAAGATTCCCATCTCTTCTACTGAATAAGGTTAGAGTAGGAAAGGGTGGATGGACATCTTCCTAACTAAGGATCTAGTAGGGACCACCTTGAGCATCCTTGGACTTCAGCCCATCTCTGATCTTTCAACACCAAAGCTGAAGTGAGGCTAAAGAGGTGAAAATAGCTTCACTCTGTGTTACACCACTTCAGTCTCATATCAGTATTTTGATACCAAAAAGGAGCCTCTGATAAGAAAGGAAATTAAATAAATTGCTACCAATGTTTATAGACACAATGAATTCAAGTGGAAGAGTGCCTTTTGGGTTAGTTCCTTTGTGAAAACAAAATCAATCCAGACAATATCCAGACGATAATTCAAATAACAATGAAACTGAAACCACACTGTTTCACATCATGTTACTTTATAATGGAGCTAAGATGGTGTTAGGTGCTTGAATACATTAACAATGCAGTTTACTGTAGTCTTGGAGGTTAATCCTTTAAAAAGACACCCATGTAGCCCTTCATACAGGGTTGTTCACACTGAATCAGTGAGGCTGCAATGGCACATCTGTGACCTGCTGGTTGCTTTCACATCAAAGGTGATTTGGGTAGAATATGACTAATTCAATGGGATGTAATGAAGTGTGTATGAAGTTTTCTTATGTCTAGAGTACATCATGTACAATTTTGCATTGATATGCTGTTGGACATGTTGTATCCTTGCAAAGAAAATGGTATCTCCTTTTGTCCTCTTAGCCCTTTCTGTCTGCCCTGTGCCCATTTCTTTGTGTCTGGGGATGCCCCTGTGTTGCTTTTCTCTACTTACTTTATGCAAATCAAATAATATTACTTGTCAATTTATTTGTGGCATTCTCAGCTGCATAGCTAATGCTCTTCTGCTTGATAGGATGTCATTGCTTTCTGTAATTATAGTTCTGGTTATGCCCTTGAGAAAGAACATCTGCTCTTTCCCACTCATGAGTTGTATTTCATCCTCTCATTTTCTCGGTGTTATCCTGCACCACAGTGATGTGATGGTCTCTGATGCCCTCAGCAGCACTTTTTGGGGGGGGTTCTGTACAACTATCCTCCTCACCTCCCCATTCTTTCTGCTGTTTTCCTCAGTGTGGGTAATGCATTCACTTTTCTGGTTCACCTGGGATGCAAAGGGCAGAGGTGTGCAGGGAGCTCCAATGACATCCTGCCTCAGCTGGGAATAAATGTGCAGTGGAAGCCCAAGGACAACATGCTGCAATGCTCTTACCAAAACAAGCATTTTAAGCTGTCAGGGTCATGACACATGACTTAGAAGCTCATCTGCTTTATCTCACTCAAGAGTTAGAAAGGTGTAAATGTATCAGTACTAGAATTCATGTTTCAAGAGGGAAAGAAGTTAAGAAAGGATGCAAGAACAAAAGAATAATTGCTGGGACTGGCAGTTGTAATTACCAAAATGTCATCAGCCAACCTCAGCACCAAATAAATAAGCAAAGATTAGGAGTGGGGAGAAATGAACAGGGAAGAAAGGATATGGTTGAGGCAATGCAGTAGTTAAGCAAGGGAAAACAGGAAGAGAATAGGAACTGAAAGGCTAAGGGTAGAAAACTCAGAGAGTGATGAAGATGTGTA
Source organism: Bucco capensis (assembly GCA_013396975.1). Taxonomy (NCBI): domain Eukaryota; kingdom Metazoa; phylum Chordata; class Aves; order Piciformes; family Bucconidae; genus Bucco; species Bucco capensis. The sequence continues at coordinate 259,415 of VWZO01003846.1, read as the reverse complement.
AAGGAAACAGAAGGAAAAAAACCATAGGAAATGAGATGAGTAAAAGGGAGGAGAGAAATAAAACCAGAACAAAGCATTACGCAATGAGATCCATAAACATTCTTACATACTATCAGTGGCTTGCTCCAGAGCAGTGTCAGTGCTGCCTGAAGCTTTGCTCTCTTTGAGGTGAGGAATGGTGAAGTTGGTTATCTATCTGAGGTGGAGACATGGGACACTGTGCCCTGTAGGCATCAGTGGGATCATCAGCATCTGATGGCATTCAAGGGTTCTCCTTCATTTTCTTCATCCCCTCGTCTCATTTTGGGAGGAGAGGTATTCACAGAGAAAAAGGTTGTTTTTCATGCACATACCCATACACATGCACACACACACACTCAGATCCTTGGAGGAGCTCATCCTGCACTCTGAGGGGAGACATGGGAAAAGATGCAAGCTTAAATACGGTTGGGGTTTTTTGAAGGAGGAAGGGGGGACAAGGGACAGGCAAGTGTTGACATCTGGAGAGTGGTAACAGCTGTGAAGGCCTCAGGGCTAGGGACTTTTGTTTCTGCCCTTGGGGAGAAACCGGAGAGTACTGACCACATGGAGTGGCTGCAAGGAAGAGTGAGGGCAGAGGGGAGGCAGAAGTGGCAGCCCCTTATTGTTGTACCCTGGAGCCTTGGTAATAACATCTCCATAAAGAGGCCAGGACATGTTCATGTGAGAAGTTACTCCTTTCTGTCTGAAGTCATGTTAAAAATAACTCTCTTTGGGCCTTGGGGCATTGCACTATAATGAAGTTAAAAGGATAAATGCTATTAAATGTCTGAATAATGTTGCTAACATAGCTTGTCTTCCTGACCATTTTGTTAAACTACAGTAACATACAATCATGTCACCATTAATACTTCCTGCATGTGCAGGAAAGAAGAATACAAAGAGTATGAAATACCAGTTGATTTTAGAATTGTGTGTTTTGTATTGAAAACAGATGGATAACTTATTCTCTCATGGGTACTGGAAACATCACACATTTTTATTGTTGAAACAGAGTGCAAACTATTCAGAGCAATACACCTACATCTGTACCACATTAGACTGTGTGCCTGGCTGCCATCACTTTATGGACTCAATATCTGTTGAACCATCATTTTTATTGGGTCTCATAACTCCATAGTTGGTCCACCTGTAGAGCCTGGGAGTTATCATCTTAGTGTGTTTTGCCATTGTCATAGGTCCAGTTTTCAAATTAGAGTGGTTGCCAACTGGGCTACAAAGAACCAGAACAGCAGTTCTTAGAGCTATTTTTAACTACACCCATTCCTGGTTATCATTGCAGTCTGCTGGAAAAAGTCTACTTTCCAATAAAGAGGGGTTGCTTTTTTTTGAATGGGAGAAGGTAATATGTACTGTAGTCTTTATCTCCTTTTTAGCATTATTTAATTGCTCCCACACTTAGCACTTGTTTATCACTATCACATTAAAAAGCAAGAATGATTGTCTGATTCCTGACTTGTAAAATCTCCCTGGCATGTTCCTGAATCTCACTTAGACAGTGCATGCTCCTTCAGGCATCGAGGGCAGCTAGAATCCAAATTGTTCTTTGAAGACAGATAACCATTCATAAAATTCAGTACATCCTGGATAAGATCATATTGCCACAACCTCTTCTCTCTCTGGCTAGCACCGACTTGAACAATACCATTTTTCCTTTGTCTTCTCTATCATGTATCTCCCTCCCTACGTATTTTTTTTTTGACATCTATCTACCCTCTCTTTCCAAATTCCTACCTTACTCTGCCCTTTTAATTCTTATTTAACAGTAGATATCACCTTCATGTTGCATTTCTGTCTATTGGCCCTTTTCTGCTGCACCCCTGAATTGATATTTCTGGCTTCTGCCTGCTTTCGTTTCCTTCTTCCTCTGCCCAGTGTCTCATCTCAAATGTACCTTCCCCAAAGCTGTCATTACCTCTCCAAACTTGCTTCCAGTTGCAGCTATATTGAAGACCTCAGATGATCCCAGGCTATAGCACCTGCAAGCTCCCAAGCTCTTCCCACTGCTTGCTGGGGCAGATGATAGAGAGATGCCTTCAAGGCAGGGATCGTTCATGTCCCTTGGGTGTACTGATGGTGCCACATAACCTCCTGGTTGTGTTAGAGTGGACAGTTTAAGGACCTCCAGGGTGTCTCAACACCCAGATAGATGGAGATCCTGAGAATCCCCAGTTCTCCACGTGACCACCACATGGGTTGTTAGGAAAGATGACATTCTTCTCTGCTCTACTCTTTCNCCCTGGATCTTCGTTCGCGAAGTCTAGCCACGACTCTTTCCTGCTACCACACTCATCACAGCTCTATAGTGCAAGCTCTACCAAAGTAGCTGGCAACGTGTGGCTGCTCACCGCGTCAGTTGGTGAGTGGAAAACTGTGAGATGACCTTTAGATGCTGCAACAAGCCCATAGGTTTTGGTACTGATGCTTTTTTCAGCCACCAAAATGGCAGTCTGACTCATTTTAAAATCACTTACTTTCTTCCAGTTTCTGTATTCAGCTGATTTCACAAGTGTGTCCTAACCAGCTTCAAAAGTTCCAAGGTACTTCAGCAATTATATGGACTAGAAGTACAAGTCTGAGCTTTTCAGTGAAGCCTATGGGACTAGGACTTTTAATAGGATTTAATGAGAACTAAAATGGGCAGGTTCTGTGAACCACCATTGTGTTATTAGGCTTATTAAGTTGTCTCTAATGTAGCCTGCAGTCTTTGCAGTCTAGGAAAGAAACATCTGGTCCATGAAGGTTTCTATTTGTATCTATTTTGTTAACTACATTAAGTAACTAACTAGAAAAAAAACACAAAGCTAAGATACATAATATAATGAAAACAAAACTGCTCAAGCTAAAACAATGTGAGGTCAAATTAGTCACACAACTGTATAAAATATCACAATTATTACAAACAGCATCCACTCTAAGATTTTACCCAGAATTAGGGAGGATGATAAACCATATTCACTTACTACTCCCCTGTAGCAGATCATTAGCCATGCAGTAAAGATATCTATGTGTTAGGCTCTGAACAGACATGGGTTTATGTTGCCCATGAGGTCATTCTGATTCAAAGATGTTCAATTACATCAATAAAGGACTAGGTCCCATTTTAGAGTAGTCTGCTTCTCACTTTCTAAGATTTGGGCTTTGTCTTTGCTAACTATACAGCTGCAAGTATGGAGCTCACTAGTTACCCAGACAGGCTGAAAAAAAAAACCCATTGAGGAGCATTCACATTTGCTCATCATACACCTGGAAGATGCCCTATCTCCACTGACAGACATTCTGCAGACAAATGCCTGAAAGAGTAGAGCATCAAGTCACACTGATATGAATATTTAAATGGGTAATCTCTTATCACATAAGGCAGACTGATCAATTGTAGATGATTAGCCAAGAATTAAATGGTAGTGGGAGCAGTGATTTAACCTTTGAAAGTGGTAGATGGGTTAAATATAGCTGCTGTCTAAAGCAGGTGAAGAAGATGCTTGAAATGCCTGTTCACCTAAGTGACTGCAAAGGAATTTTCAGTGAAGGACTAAATTCAGATAACTTGAATGCACCCCAGAGAGCCCAGGCTGCTGAAACACCCAGTACCCTATATTTTAACTGGGAAAGAGATTTTTTTTCATTTCTTTTTTGCTGATAGGAATGTATTTTAAGTTAGTTGTCCAAATCTTCCTGATGATAGACATTTAAAACAAGCATTTCCAGAGAGTAATCAGCTACTGTCTCAGCCACCTATTTTCAGCTGAGTGAAGAGGCACTCTAGAAGCTCCCAACTGTCTTCACTGAGTATATAGTGCAAGCCTGGACAATTAGCTTGATTAGACACCTAATTTAGAGAGAAACATGATGTCTAGAGTATATTTTAAGTTATCATTCTAATTATGGAATAAAGAGTCACTTTTTCATAAAGATGTTTCAGGAAAAGCTGAGGAAAGGCAAGAATCAGGGACAGAGGGATGGACAGGAGGCTGCATTGTGCTGGAGGCAGGAGCTGCACATGGGGCTGAATTCCATTCCTGGGGACCACAGAGCAAGTGAACACAGTTGTTAGTTGGTAAGTCGAAAAAGTTTTGTACATGGGAGCTTATAAAAAGGAGAGAGACTGTTTTTACAGAGGCAGGTAGTATTAAGACAATGGGGAATGGTTTTATACTGAAAGAGAAAAGATTTAGATTAGATGTTAGGAAGAAATACTTAGAGGGTGGTGAGGCACTGGAACAGGTTGCCCAGAAATGTTGTGGATGCCCTATCCCTGGAAGTGTTTAAGGCCTGGTTGGATGTGGCCCTGGGCAACCTTCTCTAGTGAGTGGCATCCCTGCCCATGTCATGGGTGATGGAGATGATCTTTAAGGTCCCTTCCAACCCAAACCATTCTAGGATTCTATGTACAGAGTTCTGCAAAGTTAAATAACTGTATTAAAAGGGGGTATTTCCTGCTCTGTAGAGAGAAATTCTAGGAGATATGTTTGATACCAACTCTTTTCTAGCTTCAATATATCTCTCAAACATGACTTACAGAAACCTTTCTCTGTTTGCTACCTGTATTGCTCTCTCATGTTCATCAAAAGTAAGGCTTGTCATTTTTAAGTGATAAAGACTACTGAAGTTCACAGGCATGAAATTTTTATCTAAGAGGAATCCAGAGAGGACCGGAATTGCTGGACAATCCTGGACAAAGACAAGATTTGCTGGGCTGAAGCTAGAGGCAAGGTGCATTTCTGTAAAAGAAATTACAACTAGAAGCCAAAGCCATCAAGTTTACACAAGGACTGAAGGAAACTGAAGTAGTCACCGGAACACCTGGAATAGATATGTTTCCTTGGAAACTTTATTCCTATTTTAAATAGTCAAGCTTTCAGCCTGGAGTACAACTCTGTAAAAATGTCCAGTGAACTTGGCTGTCAGTCTACACAAAATACTCAAGAGAAAGAAAGTAATAAATAATTGAAAGGTTCTTAAGCCTTAAAATGTTGTTAGAATTAGTGGGGAACTAAATTCTCCGTGGCCATGAAGGTTATTAGGACAGTCATTTTACATCACCATGGTGAAAACTGAAGGTAGCTCTAGAGGCATCACAGGTTTCAGCAAAAGTGGCATGTTAACATGTGCAAAAAGACATGAAGAATTTGGCTTCAGTCCATGGGTTTAAAGGGTTTGATTTGCTTATTTAGGCTAGCTTTAGCTGGAACTGACTGCTAGTAATATATATATTTCCATTGTCAAATGAAACAAATGCCCATGAGATTTTCCTTTTGGTTACAAAAACATAATTTACAAATTGAACACCTGTCCACTAAGATTGATAGTGGCATGGGGGTTGGAATGGTTAACCAAGGCTTACTGGCAATTTCTTAAATCTAAAAATGGCCTGGTGCTTCTTTCTTACTTATAAAACCACAGAGTTTGCTGCATTTAACCATCTTCTGAGGGTAAATACGTGGCAGAGCAGCACTCAGTACTCTTGATTAAACTTCATTTCATTTCTAGAAGATGAAGTTGGGCAACTCCTGTTGAAGTTCATCTGAGATAGCATCTTCAAAGGGCCATTTCCCTCCTGCCCATCACACTGTGAGGCAGAAACCTCAAGCCCAGGGATGTGACATGTTCTAAATCACTGCAGCAATGTTGGCCAGACCTCATCCATAAGCCAATATTTTCATTTCCTTAGGATAAAAAGCTCTAAATACACAAGTGCTGAAAAAGAAGAATGAGAATCTCGGCCAGAGATGTCTCCCAGTTAGTATGAGTGGAAGTAAACAGGAAAACAAACCCAAAACCAATTATAGGTGATTTTTTCCCTTTCAGGAAATCATATGAAACTTTTCTCAACTTATGTATTTAGTATTTGTGAATTTATTTGCTAGATTGTTCAGGATATATTGGCTTAGACCAGAAATGTCCTTCTTGAAATTGCTCATATTTGCTTACTGGCAGGAAGGCAGAGCTGTAACAAACTGTACCTTGGAAAACTGTGCAGCTGAGGGCATCAGGAGTCTTAGCTGTGGGCAAGCAGCTGAGCTGCCATCCCCATGTGCACATGCTTCCATTGCCCCAGTTATCAGCAGGATGGGGAAGGAAGGTGAGAAGGACAAAGGAACAGAAGTCCCTGCATGCCAAAGGAAGAGGCAGAGGAAGAAAAAGCATGAAAAAAATCTGACTCAGTTGTTTCCTGGTGAAATCTCTTTCCATCCACTCACAAAAGATGACTTCCAGATTCTTCCACTATCAAAGGCTTGAAACAAATGCTGAGGTGAATAAGTGAGAAGTTTCGAAGGTCAACACTGTCATCAGCTTGGCTCTGAAGATTTTAGCATGCAAAATTAGTACAATATTTAATGTGAATGCCTCAAGAGTCAAGCTATTTTGGTCCTAAAATGTCGATGGTTGACTTTCCCTCTACTGGACTGGGAACCTCATAGTACAACATTTCCTACCTCATGGTTTTTTTTGCCTGAAAATTGGTGACTTCTTAATTAATTTCTGTCTAAAAAAATCTTTGTCTGAGCAAGTCAGACATTATGTAAGTCTATTTAAAATCATGGCCAGACAGATAAAACTCCTTCCAGGATTTTGATCTGAGGTAGGCAAACAGCAAAAGATATGAGGGGAAAAAAAAAAGAAAAAAGAAAAAGCAACCTAAAGCTCCTCTCATTTAACAGATAGCAGTAATTATCTTAGAAGTGATTGGCTTATTATGGATACTAAGCATCTCCAGAAAGCTGCTTTCCATACACACACTAAGGTCATTAGTGAGGCAGGGAGAGTTAGCTGATACCACAATCATCTTTCCTGTGCAGACATTGAGCTGGAAGCTCCACATTTTGACAGATTTCCCTCAAAATAAAGATTCTTGGCACTGTAAGGAAGGCAATGTTAGTTGCAGCACAAACATAAGCAAAGCATAATCTTAGCTCTGTAGAACTAACTAAATTTAGACCTACATATGGGTGGATTTTGCTCCCAATGTAAGAAGTTCAAAGAGATATATTGCTACTAGGTATGACAGCAAAAGTAATATTGCCACTATGCTCCATTATCATTCTGTACAAAATCAATATCAAAACAACCCAAGTCTAGACACATAAATGTCAAACTATTTAACAAGAAGCAGTTAGTGCAGAAAAAAACACTTAAATGGCAATTGAGGTAGTCTGATGGGTCTTAAAGTAGCTTACCAGGATTTATGTAAGATAAAAACAGTTTAACTAAGCATGTAGAACAAAGCCTGGAGGCTTATGGCTAAGAACAATATCATAGGAAATCTAAGCTCTTTATCATACCTGTCAAGTCTTACTACTTGACTGTTCTGTCAAAGGTGGAAGGCCTTCTAAATCTCCTAATTTCCTCCTTGATTTTAGGTTTTAGGGTACTTGATAAAATTACCATTCACCTACTACTTGCAAGATAGAGTAACCAGTTCACAAACCCACGTTGGAGTTATTCCTGCCACTCATATGAAATCTATCATTTTCTCCACTTCTTACATGTCATTCCCTATTGAGAGCTGACAAGGAGCTTGTTAGCAAGTAATATGCTCCCAAAAATGGAATTTAGGAGTGAGACAGGCAGCAGAAATTAACACTTAGTTCAAATACTGAACCAACAAAACACTGAAACTCGTTCCAGTCACAGAAATAAGAGGGATGGAAGAACTGGAAAATATAGAGGTATTAACTTAAAAATGGCCAAATATTTTTTTTTTAGTTTCTAAAGATTATCTTTTAGTTTAAGTAACTTTCTTTTGGCTTTCAAATAGACCAAAAATAAAAGAGAAAATTAAAAATTATTAGGCTTTAGGTGAAGTAAAACAGTTTTACTTGGTTCATGGTTTGTTTTTCATTGGTTCACAGTTCATTTTTGCTCTGTGTGTCAGTTTGATTCTAACATAAATCCATTTTTTCCCCTGATATGATCACAAAACAAAACAAACCCATCATTAATCCATCTGAAATGAAACCAAGCTGGGGGATTGCAGTGCTCAAAAAAAACATACCTTCAGTGTAATTAAAACTAAAGGAGATTTTATTGTCTGAGACACCTTTCATTTCATAGCCTTCAGCAGAAGTCATGAACAGACCTTTACAGCACAGTGGGGGAATTTGTTTTGCTGATTCCCCCTCTCTAGAGAAGGGGATTTGTGCTTTACATAGGAAAATTAACCAAAAACTGACTAAATATGAATCTCATTAGAAAGCTGTTTGAACTTCTGCAACAGATCTATATTTTTAGCAATGTGCATTATTTAAGGCAGTTTACAATATTCAACTTAAATATCTCATTTAAAGTATTCAATTTAGCAAAATGAGAATGAAACCACACATTAAATGTCTGATTCTGGAACAATTCTTGTACCTTGTGATGCTTTTGCTGTAAGCTGCCCAAGAGGAGAAAGGGCTCCAGTGACTTTCCAGTACCTAAAGGGAACTTCCAAGAAGGCTGGAGAGGGCCTGTTTGCAAAGGCCTGCAGTGAAAGGACAAGGGGCAATGGTTTTAAATTGGAGAAGAGTAGATTTAAACTGGACATTAGAAAAAGTTCCTCCCCACGAGGGTGGTGGAACACTGGCACAGGTTGCCCAGGGAGGTGGTTGAGTTCCCATCCCTGGAGGCATTGCAGGTGAGGCTTGCCAGGGCTCTGGGCAAGCTGCTCTAGTTGGGGATGTCCCTGGCCACTGCAGGGGGGTTGGACTAGATGAGCTCCAGAGGTCCCTTCCAACCCAAAGCATTCTAGGGTTCTATGAATAGGTAAGTTAACCTGTTACAAATACAGGAGCTAAGTGTGGCTCTGGACAGGTGTCCACATAGGCACAAGCTGCTGAGGACAAGAAATAGGAAGCCTCCAGGTGTGATACCAGCCACTTTCCTTCTCTCTGCGTGTTGTCTCCAAAAGCAAATATTTCTTATCTATATCCAAGAAAAGCTGCTTGAAGCTTGAGACTGACTTAGGCTTTTCAAGTTTTTTGGTTTTCTTCAAACCCTTCCACACAGCAAAACAGCAGGAAATTTCCAGTAAAAAGCAGTGTATTTTTTTAAGGTAACTCATAGCTGTCTCATCCTTTCTAAGCAATGATCATGAAGATGACTAAGCAATGCCTGGCTTCCATTATAACAGCAATCCCATTAAGTCAGAGGAATAATTGCAAGCCTAATGTTAGGAAAAGTTTAAGGGTTTTGCAATCATTATATTGTCTCCAATATCATTGCATTCTGCTTAGCACCATGTTAATGCACAACTCATTACTTGTGACCAACTTCATCTGGTGTGTGATTTCATGGAGGAAAACTGTTTGCTTTCAAATGGAATATACCAATCTGGAGCAGAGGATTTAAGTGCTATGTTCTATGTGTTTATACTACATAGATGACAACTTACACCTGGACAAACAGACTTCAGACTTAACAATAAGTCCCACAGACCTAAACTGTCCAACTGCTAAAGGCAATCACAAGGTCTCTGCATGAGTATTGTGTTAATCTGGGGGAGAACATGCATCACACTAGAAAAGTAAGTTTGCAGCTTCTAATTTAGCTCTTCCATTTCTGATTCTATAATTTGTAGGGCAAAAAAAATCTCTGAGCACAAGGAATAAGGACACCTCCAGTCCTCTTCCACCACTTTGGCTGAAGTTCTTCTGTCAAGGCTTAATCCATATTCCATACCACAGGGATGGAAATGACATTAAAGGTGACAATAGAGAAGGTAAAAATATTTGTTCAGAAAGCCATTATCCATCCTTTCTGCTAATTCCTGAGAAAAATGATGTAGGTAATCGATGCAGACTCTTATTTCTATAGATCAGCAGGATCTAAGCTCAGCAGAAACCCTTTGGAGTAAGAAAGTGAGTTCCTCATCTGCCTCTGCAGATAAAGAAAGCCTCCTGAAAAAAACCTGATGTGAGATCTTCTAGGGCTGAGGGGTTTGGGGGATAGAGAAAAGCAATTGTTACCACTCTGAAAGAATGAGTTGCTAAATGATCCCAATCCTCACCACACTGTGTTTGGGCTGTGATTTTCAATTCTGCCAAGATTTCTGATCACAAATCTTGATTCCTATCAGTTCCTTCTAAAGAAATCAGTTTTAATCCTCAAGTATTAGTTTCTGGCTAATCACACACCTTTATTATCTGATCAAAGTTGGAAGTTGCTTTATACTCTGGGTTCTGTGCTCCTCTAAAAGCTTGGCAGCTCAAGGTGGCACAAACTCTTGTGCTGTGGCTCTGCCCAGCTGTGTGTTTTGACCCTAATCCACTTTGGGTCCAATCTCAGTAAAAGCAGAGGATATATCTGACTGTAAGAAGTAACAGCATTACAGCATGGGTGCACTTAGTGTCATCTAGAGACAGGGTTTGCTGAAGGCAGAAGTTTAGAATTAGTGCTGGACTTTCAATGTACTGACTATTTCTAAGTGAAACCAACCCTCTAAACACTTAAGAACTTGCTTAATTTTCAGCATATGCCACAGACTTCAAAGGAGGGTCAAAGTCCAAGAGTTTGAAGTAATGACAAGTAAGAAAAGCCCTGGATTATTGGCTAAAGAAGAAAATACTCTTATGGCAAGTGTTTCTAGGTGCTACGTCCACACTTAGCTTTTCAAGTTCCTACCAAGTGTGCAAATTTTCAATTTGAGAAGACATGGAATGTTGCTTTTTTAAAACAAGGGTCTGGAAAAAGACAGGACACTCTGGTATTTGTTATGTGCTTTCCCCTCTGATTAAATATTTGTTATGTGCTTTCTTCTCTGATTAAATATGTGTCATTGAGATAATTATTCTCTGACAACCAAATGTGAGTGCTAAGCAAATATTCTTACAGAAATAATTGCCCAAAGTGCTGTTTTACCACTTCTACTACCAGATCTGGTTTATATGTGTAAACAAGACAATTTATACTTTGACTATACTAGACATTGTGTCACTGGTTTCTCCTTCCCTGCAAAGCTGACTTACAGGGCCTCAGGCTCACACTGTTGCTTTGTGGAGAGACACTTTTGTCAGAGTGGGATATTTGTGTCAGAAGGAACAATAATGCATCATCATTGCTGTAAATATGAGCCAGAATAAAAGGATCAGAAAGACTGCAAAACAATAGCTAAAATGTGTGTGGCAGTGATGATCCAACATCCAGGGCACAAATATGTATGACTGAAATAGCAAAGGAGAGGTCAAGGATTACTCACAACCATTTCCTGAGGTCACCAATTTGTAACACACATATCACATCAGCTCCATGCTTGCAGTCACTGTCTGCTTTTCAAAGTATTTTCTTGTTATGTTTTAGCATTTATTTAGTATAGGGTCTTGAGCCAAAGAGTTGGACAGATGAAAGGAGACTGAGGGAGGATGTGAAGAAAGCAAAGGCAGGCGGAGATAAAAAAAAATTGAATACTCAAGGAAGCAGAATAAGAAATACTTGGGAAGTGCTTGAAAGAGCACTGTAAGATGACAGAGGAGTGATGAGTCTGGAGATGTCTTTTGTGTGACGGGTCCATCACTGGAACATACTCTGGGTCACTTCCATTTTCTGTATGAAAATCATGTCTTTAATCACAAACACATTGTGTAAATGACTGACTTTGACAGAATCCCTAGAGATAGTGAAAATATAGTCATACTGCTGTAATTTTTTTCCTGAGGTGACAGGATCCCAAATGACAATTATTTTCCTTCGCAATCTTTTTTAACTAGGTAAACAGCCCACTTTGGTCTGTTCCTTTCACTCCTAAAAGGGTGAAGACAAACTCCATATCAAATTAGTAAAATCTCTACCTATTTCTTATGCTATGCCACAAAACAATGAAGCACAAATTGTTAACTAAATCTCATGTTTCCTGCCAAACCATGGTACCCTTGCTGTACACCTGAAATATGAGTAACTTGCATAGGGGTCTTTGATTCAGTGATAAAACACCTACACTCCTTGGTCAACAAAGCTGGAAAAAAACCAAAATAAAACAAAACAGGGACCACAATGATCATGTGGAAGCCTTTGTTTAGAACTCTTCTCATATCAATCACAATCTCATTGTCCCCTCAGTGAGAGGGTAAAAGATGGGATGTTTCACCTTTCCAGATGACCAGATCCCCTTTGCTTTCAAGAATGCCAAGGTGAGAATACATTGCAGCTGGTTGCACTATTGAGAACAGTTGGATAATCTTTCACTCTTGAACACTGACAAAGTAGCTTCAAAGCATTCTACTTCTCTCTCTCATCCTTGCATGTTGGACTTTGCCGTAGGCAACCTGACAGCGGAACATATGGGATGTAGGTAAGAAGGTACAGAGATGGTCAAAGCTGGGCTCTGCCTCATGGATTTGTGTGTACATACACATGTCTTTTTAAGGCATAAGGGATGTGAAAACACGGAAAATGTTCATCTGTTGCTATAACCATAGTTATTATAAGGCAAGATAGAGGATTTGAACTTCTTTCCTTAAATATGGATGCATATGGGCTATTTTCGCCTCGTTTCTAACAGTAATTAATGTACCTGATGTTTGTTAGATTTCCAAATTTTGAAACAATGATTTAATTTCTTAGATTATACTTTCCTGGTTGAGTAGGAAGGATGGACCAGGTGACTTCCAGATGTCCCATTTGGTTATTCTGGAATCAATGTAGTAGTGAGCAGTAAGGTCCAATCCTGGCTACAAATGGAAAGTCTACGTGAGAGGCATTTGGAATTTGTATGAATTTAACAAGCTGAACCCCTCTTAATTCTCAAGACCCACTGAGTAGGAGAAAGAAAGGGCATGGGTGAATCCATCTCTTCAGTGTGCCATTGCTTCTCATTTTCTTATGTTAGAAATGCAAGATGATAATATCCCACCAGAACAAAGTGAAACTCCTGAGGGATTTCATGTAGGACAAATTTCTTTCAGGATTACCACTGCAATGGTAACAATACAATGATAGCAACGCATCTAGACCAGTAGAGTTTCTAAAAGGAAGAGATTATATTTGCTAACAGAGAAACCCCTTCAAATTATTCTTGGTACCTACTTTTTACAAGGCTGATTTTGAGTTCTAAGTACAGAGCTCTTTCAGACCTTAGTGAATCAAAGTAACTTTACTAAGACTCATGAACTTCTTGTAGAAGCTCACACTGATGAATAGGAAACTAGGGCTTGGCATCTTACTCTATATCTCATAATCATCTCCCCTACAGAAGTCTAGTGATTCCAGAAGTGCTGCCATTTTTTCTCCTTCTTAGATTAAGTCTAATTTGTTTACTTGTTTGTTTTCCATACAGAAATCCAAAATATCAGAAAAATTGAATTTTTTTTTAGTTAAATTTATCTTCCTTTTATATTCAAAAATAGTCTACCAAACAAGGATTTTTCAACAAATTACAATATTAGCAAATATTAGATAGCCTTAGGAAAATGCTGATTCTGTATGTGAATCCCACTGAAAGCACAATACCAAAAGTTGCCCCGACAATAGAAAAGAGGAACAGTCCTGTGAATTACTTGTCCAACGAGATAAAAGTCATCAATACTTTGGTTAATTCTTCTAGATCAAGAGGCAAAATTCCTACTTTTGTCACTAAAATGTAAAAGAGGGTGCTACTTTTAAAGTAGAGGTGGTGTTTTTTATTTTTTATAGTTTCGTTTTACTCTGGTAAGTGGGAGAAGAAAAAAGAAAACAAAGAAACAAGAAAGCAATTCCTTCCACCCCTGTGTTTCTAGAGTAATAAAACCAGTAAGTAGAAAAAGATCTAGAGAATTCCAATTGTATAATCATTTGACATAACTAGCTTGCTTTCTGGACTGTTCAGGAATAGAAAAACAAGTAAAATTTGTTAGTACAAATGATTCATGCACTCAATCATTCATCTCACAATATCACAGCCAACAAGTCCTCTGGTAATGCAGACAATTACACTACTTTATTACACTTACTAAGCTAACTAATTTGTACAGGTAGGAGCTTTTTAGAAATGCTCACAAACATCAAGTTTGACAAAGCATGGAAAAGTTAAGACTAGATTAGGTGTTGTCTCACCAGCATAGGCTGCTCAAAGAGTGAAGGAAAAAGATCAGAAAGTAAATAAACATTTCCATGCAGATTGAGGGAAATTACAGTATCCCAGTATGTCAGGGGTTGGAAGGGACCTAGAAAGATCATCTAGTGCAACCCCCCTGCCAGAGCAGGATCACCTAGACCAGCTCACACAGCAATGTGTCCAGGCAGCTCTGCAATGGCTCCAGACAAGGAGACTCCACAGCCTCCTGGGCAGCCTGGGCCAGTGCTCTGGCACCTGCACTGCAAAGAAGTTTCTCCATGTGTTAATACTAAACCTCCTGTGATCCAACTTACTCCCATTCCCTCTTGTCCTAACATTGGATGCCATTGAGAAGAGCCTGGCTCCCTCCTCCTGACACTCACCCTTAACATATTCCTAAGCATTAATGAGGTCTCCTCTCAGTCTCCTCTTCTCCAAGCTGACCAGAACAGTGTGACCAGCAGGCCACAGGCTCTTGCACAGTCACATTTAGGGGCAGATCAGAGGTTTCCTGTGGTATCTGAGAGCTATTCCACTTTTGCTGAGTGAGCATTTATTGTAGGTCGTACTAGGGTCTTCTAACTCTTGCTTATAGGAGAAAAACTTTAGGAGACCACCTTGGAAAGGGAATTTTTACAAGATGACTTTGCCTACTTGAGTTTGCTGATGCTATTGATTATATTGCCTTCCACCTATACAAGCATCGTTTCTTTTTCTCTCTTATCAAACAGGCATTTGCCTTTCATGTATTGTTGGTTCAATGAGCCACAAGTTGGAAGGGAATTTTCTGTGCATAGCAGGACAGAGGCCCAGAGTTAAGAAATCCATAGATATATTTGTTCCTAATATCTTCAGATCATTGTAAAAGCTGTAGCTCCTATTTTTCCATCCCCTATTACAAATATGCCTCCCTTATAACCATCTTCCTACAGAAAGAAATGTAAGAAACTTATTTTATATCCTAAATATTATAGGTATTCACAAAATAATCAGAAATATGTTCTTTGACAGTTTAAATGAAAGTCTCTTAACACTGAAAAACAAATTTCATTGGATGTATTTAGCTATTGGATAAATGAAGGAAATAATAAAGATGACTGTTTTTCATTCCACACATTCAGTAAATTGAGCTTATATGATAACTTTCATAGGATAAATGTTAGTTTAAATTATCTGCATTTGACCTTTAAGCTAGTATTAAAATGCTAAACCAATTTATGCTGTTAAAATGCATTGAACAAATTATATGACAATAACTCTTATACAATGTGAAGCAATTTTGATGATCTTTAAAGATAGTGGATGGTATTTATGATAACAGCTCTAAGCGCCTTTATATCACAGCTGTGGTGAGGCTTAATGTGGCAGGAACTGTCAGACTGGATCAATACATGCTTTTCAGGCTTCTTTTGGTGCCATAATCCAGCCCCTGCAAGAAGTGACCTCATGAGCTGCCTAAGCTCTTGTTGTTCTTGTTCTGTTTTGTTAATTGAAGAATATCGAGGCTTATGAAAATGACAAAGCTGAGCAAAAGCTAATTATGAAAGAAAAACAATAAAGCCAGGGGTGAGTCTAGGTCAGCTTTCAGTGGGAGTCCAGAGTCTACTATATTTTTTCTGCCATCTGTCTGCTGGTGTTTGAGAGAAGAAACTAACCTTTCTTGTATCCTGAATTAGTGAGTAAAATCAAGCAAGGATTTTAGTTTTTCCAAAGAAGCCTTCCCAAAGAAAGCTGTGAGAGTAAGCTGGAGGGGACCACAATCAAGTTGCAGACAAATAGCTGCTTGTCTTTCCTATTTCTTTCTTTCTCATGTTACCTGTGACCCCCTCTAACACCCAACCCTCCTGCTGCCTCCCACAGCCATGCACAAGGGCTGTGCGATCAGGTCCTTCAGTGCTACGAAGGCACTAGCATCTTGACTTACTCCATCTAACAAGGGCTGCAANACAAGAAAGCAATTCCTTCCACCCCTGTGTTTCTAGAGTAATAAAACCAGTAAGTAGAAAAAGATCTAGAGAATTCCAATTGTATAATCATTTGACATAACTAGCTTGCTTTCTGGAATGTTCAGGAATAGAAAAACAAGTAAAATTTGTTATTACAAATGATTCATGCACTCAGTCATTCATCTCACAGCCAACAAGTCCTCTGGTAATGCAGACAATTACACTACTTTATTACACTTACTAAGCTAACTAATTTGTACAGGTAGGAGCTTTTTAGAAATGCTCACAAACATCAAGTTTGACAAAGCATGGAAAAGTTAAGACTAGATTAGGTGTTGTCTCACCAGCATAGGCTGCTCAAAGAGTGAAGGAAAAAGATCAGAAAGTAAATAAACATTTCCATGCAGATTGAGGGAAATTACAGTATCACATTATGTCAGGGGTTGGAAGGGACCTAGAAAGATCATCTAGTGCAACCCCCCTGCCAGAGCAGGATCACCTAGACCAGCTCACACAGCAATGTGTCCAGGCAGCTCTGCAATGGCTCCAGACAAGGAGACTCCACAGCCTCCTGGGCAGCCTGGGCCAGTGCTCTGGCACCTGCACTGCAAAGAAGTTTCTCCATGTGTTAATACTAAACCTCCTGTGATCCAACTTACTCCCATTCCCTCTTGTCCTAACATTGGATGCCATTGAGAAGAGCCTGGCTCTCTCCTCCTCACACTCACCCTTAACATATTTATAAGCATTAATGAGGTCTCCTCTCAGTCTCCTCTTCTCCAGGCTGACCAGAACAGTGTGACCAGCAGGCCACAGGCTCTTGCACAGTCACATTTAGGGGCAGATCAGAGGTTTCCTGTGGTATCTGAGAGCTATTCCACTTTTGCTGAGTGAGCATTTATTGTAGGTCGTACTAGGGTCTTCTAACTCTTGCTTATAGGAGAAAAACTTTAGGAGACCACCTTGGAAAGGGAATTTTTACAAGATGACTTTGCCTACTTGAGTTTGCTGATGCTATTGATTATATTGCCTTCCACCTATACAAGCATCGTTTCTTTTTCTCTCTTATCAAACAGGCATTTGCCTTTCATGTATTGTTGGTTCAATGAGCCACAAGTTGGAAGGGAATTTTCTGTGCATAGCAGGACAGAGGCCCAGAGTTAAGAAATCCATAGATATATTTGTTCCTAATATCTTCAGATCATTGTAAAAGCTGTAGCTCCTATTTTTCCATCCCCTATTACAAATATGCCTCCCTTATAACCATCTTCCTACAGAAAGAAATGTAAGAAACTTATTTTATATCCTAAATATTATAGGTATTCACAAAATAATCAGAAATATGTTCTTTGACAGTTTAAATGAAAGTCTCTTAACACTGAAAAACAAATTTCATTGGATGTATTTAGCTGTTGGATAAATGAAGGAAATAATAAAGATGACTGTTTTTCATTCCACACATTCAGTAAATTGAGCTTATATGATAACTTTCATAGGATAAATGTTAGTTTAAATTATCTGCATTTGACCTTTAAGCTAGTATTAAAATGCTAAACCAATTTATGCTGTTAAAATGCATTGAACAAATTATATGACAATAACTCTTATACAATGTGAAGCAATTTTGATGATCTTTAAAGATAGTGGATGGTATTTATGATAACAGCTCTAAGCGCCTTTATATCACAGCTGTGGTGAGGCTTAATGTGGCAGGAACTGTCAGACTGGATCAATACATGCTTTTCAGGCTTCTTTTGGTGCCATAATCCAGCCCCTGCAAGAAGTGACCTCATGAGCTGCCTAAGCTCTTGTTGTTCTTGTTCTGTTTTGTTAATTGAAGAATATCGAGGCTTATGAAAATGACAAAGCTGAGCAAAAGCTAATTATGAAAGAAAAACAATAAAGCCAGGGGTGAGTCTAGGTCAGCTTTCAGTGGGAGTCCAGAGTCTACTATATTTTTTCTGCCATCTGTCTGCTGGTGTTTGAGAGAAGAAACTAACCTTTCTTGTATCCTGAATTAGTGAGTAAAATCAAGCAAGGATTTTAGTTTTTCCAAAGAAGCCTTCCCAAAGAAAGCTGTGAGAGTAAGCTGGAGGGGACCACAATCAAGTTGCAGACAAATAAACTGCTTGTCTTTCCTACTTCTTTCTTTCTCATGTTACCTGTGACCCCCTCTAACACCCAACCCTCCTGCTGCCTCCCACAGCCATGCACAAGGGCTGTGCGATCAGGTCCTTCAGTGCTACGAAGGCACTAGCATCTTGACTTACTCCATCTAACAAGGGCTGCAAAGATAACAAAAAAAAAATAAAGCTTTTACCATGAAGGCAGAAACATCCCCAGCAATGAGAGCAAACAGTGTTAGAGACCTCAAGGGAAAATATAACCTCGCTGTTCAAATGAATTTTTACTTTAATTTAAAACCCTTTTGTACGGAAGCGCTAGGGCAGACAGCTTAGCACATTCATCTGCTCAGGATTCAGTTGACTGTAAGCAAAAAGATGACAGATCCCTAAGCTGACTTGTAAGAGGTTGTCTAATACCTGGGCAGAGTCATCAAGTGACAGCTGCAGATAATTGGCTGCACCTTTTCTTAAGTATTTTAATAATGCACAGGAGATTGTTAGCTGCAAAATACCTCTCGCTGGTCCTCGTGCAAGGTCTAACACTCCAGCAGGAATCTCATCCTTCTCCAGGTCTCATATATAATTATCACAGCAATTTCTCTGCCTTTGGGAAACCTCTGCTGCACCAAAGCCAGAAGTATTTCATATTGGATAACTGCTCCCTTTGCCTTTCACAGCAAATGCTGTGCTGAGTCCAGCTGTACGCTATGCATCGGGTAGGCAGACACTAAATTCAGATCTCAATGGGCTATGGAAATGGCATGTGGTTGATGTTAGTGCTAGAGAAACCTAAAAATGAGACTAAAACTCTAACTTAAACAGCCTTTATATTTTTCTGGGGGAGGATTTCACTCTGAAGGACTTTAGGTATATGTTTTTAAACATAGGCTACCAATATGAGGACAGGCTGAGGGAGCTGGGATTGTTNCCCTTCCAACCCTAACCATTCTATGATTCTATGAATATCTCTAAATGATCCATGTGCATTCATATAAATATAGAATCATTAGAATCATTATGGTTGGAAAAGACCTCTGAGATCAAGTCCATCCAGTCCATCCATGTTCACTACTAAATCATGTCCCTAAGCACCACATCTACACAGTTTTGGAACACTTCCAGGGATGGTGATTCCACCAGCACTCTGGTTTGGTTTGGTTTTGTTTTTGTTTTAATTGGAAAATGCTGAGCCCTACAGTAATGTACAAACCTAACTTTTTCTGCCTGCAAGAAGGGTGTTGGAATTGTGAATTCCACTTGGTATTTTTACAGATGCAATCAAATGCAACTCCAATCAGCATCTACTAACAAAAAATCAACCTGAAAATTGCTCCAGAGTGATCTTTTCTACAACTAAAGTACTTTGTAAAATGCCACTACTGAGATATAAGCACAGCTTCCATTTTCTTACCCTTAAAATTAAGTGTGTGAGTGAAATTCATTTTCCCCTTAAACACCACAAGCTCAGAGTAAGATGCCAGCAGTCCCTATAACACTGAGGAGTACAGTTCCAACAGACAAGCAAATTTGACTGAAGATCTCCTGATATAATACATATGGACAGTGTAGTGTTTATCTACTTCATGTTACAATAAAAATAATCTAGTATTCATATCTCATTACCAAAAAATTCTTAAATTGTACTGAACTAAGACGATAATCAGAAAGGAATCTTAAGAACAAACAGAAAGAGGTACTTAGCTCCTGTCTAATAACTAAGACAGAAATCTTTGAGTGCCTTAAAGGACCAAGCAAAGAAAACTGACCCACAAGGGATTTTTTTTTCCAAGAAGATTGAATATGGATGCACAGGTAAAATTAAAGTAGATAGATACCCCTTAGAACTGAAGGCTAAAACTTTGTGGCTGAAAATCTGTTTCTGTTTTTTTCAAGGCAGTCTTTAATTTTGCAGAGGATTTCTGCAAACAAATGGGGCAGCCATGGGAGCAGGCATTTGGGAATTTTCCCCATGTGTGATCCCTCTACATAAGCTGGATATGCTCTTTGGCAGCAGCCCTGACCCAAGGGCTCTGTAGCACCCTGAAACAGAAAGGTGAGGATTATGTTAAAGAAAACACAATGGTGAGCAACAGGATAGGAGGAAAAAGCACTAAGGATACCAAACTCACCTAGGAAAAACTCATGCTATCATATCACAATATAGTTCTCTGCCTGGCAATCCCATCCCCTCTGCTTGCAGGGGTTTATGAAGCATCCTCAGCATCCCACATGGGCAAACACCTTGAGGTCTCCCTGTACGTGGGGCAGCGTGTGCACACAGATGTGTGGTCTAGCTTTGCAGTCCTCTAGGGCTAGCTGAAGAGAGAAACTGAGTCTTGGGGTTATCTCAAGTGAGTGTTACATGTCTGAACATCTCCAGCACGAGGAGCGCTCACGCACCAGCTCTGCCCTAGCCCTTCCTCTGTCTTTGACCCTTGCAGCCTTCCCCTGGGATGCAGGAGGCAGCTCAGTGAAGCCTACACTGAAGCCAGGACTCCCCAAACCTTGATTTCCTCCCCCAGCCTTACAGCAGCAGTAGCCAGCACCAGCTTATGCAAGTTACAGAGCCACATCCTGGACCACAGGCTGGTTTTTAGCTGCATCTCATGATGGAGAATAAACTGGGATTGGGGGCAAGTCTGCTCCATCCCATCTGTGCTGGGGCAGCCCACCCACTCAGGGGAAGCACGGTGGCCATATATGATTTTTTGTGGGTTTTTTTAACTTTGCTCTCTTATCCCAGCTGAGAGGAATGAAAAGGCTGAGCTTCCCATGTCTTTGTTCCTCTGTCTCCTCCTCTTCCCCATCCCTGCAGTGCTCCTTGCTGAGACTGGGGACACATGCGTGGGGAGTCCCCGCCAGGCACAGGCAATCCTGTCTGGGAATTTTGTCCAGAGCTTTGGGCCAGGAGTTAATATACATCTGAGGGTGAACGGCCACTGGGTCACTCTGTCTTGGGCACTCAAGTTAAGAGCAGGCTCAGCTTTTGATTTCCAGCTGCTGCCTCTCCTTTGCAATCTGTCCACGGGAGCCATCCTCCAGATGCTTGAGGAAATCACTGCTTCTTCTTTTTTTTTTTAAAGAATTAAAGTTTATTATTAATGATGTTGATTATTAGTAGGATTAGAAGAGTCTGCTCATTAATCAAGTCCTTTTTCTCCTAGGCATTGCCCAAATTCAGAGCTCTCGGTGTCAGTGTCAGTGTCACTTTGTTGCCCACTCTTCATGGGCTGAAGAGAAATTACTTCCAAATACTGCTTCATGAATCTAACACTGGTCACATCTTTTTCCAACATGACAGGAACTGAAGCCTTCTGTGCTTGTTAAGAAATCCTTTGAAGCTGGTGGTGACCCCTCAGAAAGTTTATGCAGAAGAGCCATGCTTAAGGTAATCACATTAGTGTCTGATAAAGAGACACATTTTAATTTCACTCTGTTTATCTTTGAGGAAAGCAAGCAGTGGACAATATTCCACAATGGAAGTGCTGTGAATGGGTAAGTAAAAGCTCTTTTTTTTTTTTTAAATGCAACAAATAGCCAAATGCATCAATTAAAGAAGCTCCAGGAAGGAGCAGAAAAGAGCATTAAGCAGACAGAGAACACCAGGAGGGAGAGAGTGCAACATGTTAAGGCATCTAAGGAACTTAGAGAGAAAAAGAAGTGTCAAGTGAAATATACTTAGTGATGTGAAACATACAGCCACCCAACATTGCTTTGCATTATAGAAACTAGAAGATGGCCAAAGAGGAATTTAAATCATGTAAAATGGAATGGAATTTATCAAGAACAGGAATTTCTGAAGCATGAAAAAGCAGTCTGAAAAAAAAAAAAAGAAGAAAAGAAAAAGAAAAAGCTCTATATACTCAGATATATCAAATACAGTGGGTTGTTGGGTTTCATTTCTTCTTGGTGCACACACTCGTGCCAAAAATCAAAGCCTGCCTTCCATGCCAAATCCTGCACCCTGATTCTTTGCAGGCTGCCATCAGTAGGACCAACCCAACCTCCAGCTCTGAGAGCAGACTTCAGAGTCATCTTCTGCACACCTAGGAGCTGCTTCTCCTGAGGCACCCAGCCCAAGCCCAGCGAGTGCTGCATGATCCCACTGCCTGCCCTGCGTGTGCTCACCCTGCAGAGTGCCTGCTGCCCTCACACAGGACACACAGACTAGGATAAAGGAGGAACCTCTTGGGATTTTATAATTGGGGGGGGGGGGGTGTTTCCTTAATATAATCCTTTTAGTAATGCACCACATAGTAATCTTCTGCAATTCATTTTCTCATACTGGTCATTCTGCTGGATGAATCATCTGTTTGCATATGTATGATATATATTTAGTTAAATATATGTATTTAATGCTATATTGATATATAAATGTTTAACACATTGTTATAGGGTGACCAGAATTTTAATGTGTACCAGGACACACATACTTAAAAAGCACTGGAAATTATATGCTATGTTTGAACTGTATATACTTAGTCTAACATTTTAGATTTTGGACTATGTACTACATTAAGATCACTGCAGGTTTGATTAAAATGGATGAGATTTCCTTATGTGTCCAACTTTAAATAGATTTTCATTAAATAACACTTCTAGATTTGAGGTGGTTTTTTTTTCTCTCTGCAGAGATCAAAAATGAGCTACAATATGGTCAAATATTTTAATATATTCATATAAATTTTAGTTCTTGTCTGAAGCTAAGCTCTATGCATAGAGAAGAGCTGCAGCAAAAACCTCCCTTGGTCATCCGTGAGCTCTTCTAGACATTTGGTAATTTGCACATGTAAACAGAATCCCAACCAAGCCTCTCTGAGGAGATTTTGTCTTTGGCTGACTCCTATTTACATTTCTCCTCTCCCAAGGAGAGTCAGTCAGCAAAATCACCTGCAGAGGACAATTCCTCCAGCACCTTCTAGGCACTTATTTATGGTCCACTGACTACAGAGAGAGCCTAAATAGCTAGCTTAGGTTTGACACCTAACTTTTCCAACTCACTGGCTAAGCAAGACAAAGCCCTCCCTTGCTGTAAGGAGCTATTTGAACACAGATGAAGGCAGTGGAGGGCTAGTAGGGGGGAAAGTGAAAATCCACACACTGCACACACACATATATACTGCACATTTCTTTTGTTATAATGCTTTTCATGAGAAATACATCCATGAGAAACAGTTGTTCCTCTCAGACATGCCTTCAGCTTCTCATGCCATTGTCATGTCAGGGATTTAATTTTTTTTCAGGAAAATAACAAAGGTAGATAGTGCATCATTTTTCTATGACTGCCAAAGAAAATGAGCATTTGTACAGCTGACTTTGCACTGGTTTTCTGCCTGTGGAGCCCTGCTGATACCAGTATTACTTGACCTGGTTAAAAGCCACAGATTTTTCACCCAAGATTATTTTCCTTAAAATTGTTTGTGCTTAGAGCCTTCTCAAGAGTAAATTATAACAGCAGCAACCACTTGCAGGAGAGGAGGAGAAAGCTGGTTATTGTTTTCTGTCTTTCACCCTTTTTCTCACACACAAAAGCAGAAGGATGGAGCATTATTCAAAGCTGGTTATTCCAAGGTAAATGCTTACAAGTAAAGATGTAGCACGACAAAATAAGTGCATTTGTAAACTGCTCATGGCTATCCCACCAATAATGCACTTGCCTTTTACACAAGTAACCCTTCAGAGTGCATTTGTTTGCCGTGTCTCAGAGGAGCAGTAACACTATGAGCCATACCTTTTCATGACTTGATTATCAGGAATCTTTGTTAGCCTGTCTCCCTTCATCCACCATGTCAAAGTTACAATATGCACAAAACTGCCAGGCTCCTAAGTCACACCTGGCCCTCAGAACATGTCACACCTATGTGCTCCTATTTAAAGTGGCTTCTTGTCACATTTTTGCCTGGACTTTCAAAATGCTCCTTCCAACCTATGAAGCTTAGCACAGAGTCACTATTTTTTGTGCAACAAACCATTTCTGCCTTTCTGCCCCATTTGCTCTTTAACAGTACCTGGCAAAGGTTGCCTGGGGTCAAATTTTCCCAAATTACATTCTTAGTTAGAACCTCCCTTTTCTTCAGAATTTTAGAAATGAGGAGACATAGATGACCTTCAAAATCTGATTGTAGGTCCAGGTGAAGATTCTGTAAGTTACTTTTCTAATACTCCAAGCCCCAGATTAAATTTTGTAGCCTGGGATCAATTCATGATACCTAAAACTTGCAGCTCTAGACCTGAGGTTGGGGGACTGCTAAAAATATCTTGTTTAGACATGCTAGAATTCAAAAGTTTGTGTAAATGTACTCAAGAGTTTTGTTAATAAAGGTAGCCACATGAGATTTTTTGGTGTTGAGGCAAGGTAAGGATCTTTTTCAATAAAATACAACTGACATATATCTTTCTCCACACTTTGGTAAAACTGGTTTTGGAAAAAAATATGAATTGTAAGATGTGCTTTTTTTTCCCCTGCTGAACAGTTTTCTAAGAGTAAATGTTAATATTTGTATCAGTATTTTCCAGTGTGTTTGCTGAACAAAGAGTGAATTTAGGATGTACAGATTTGAACATTGTGCCTTGGTAACATCAAGCAATTGGTCTGCATGTGGGGATTTTCCACGGAAGGAATTATTTCTTCAAGGGAACCTATGATTTCTTCAAGACCAGGAATAGGAATGGAAATGTTCTGCTGCACTCATGTCTGTATCCCAGTGGTACAGGGCAAAAGCCAGGGACTGAGCATGAAACAGCCATAGTCTGTCTCTTATTGATCTGCCTAAAGATCACTGTGCAGTGAAAAGCAGCTTGAGGATGCTGAGATGTTCTCCCTCTCAGAAATGCCTCGGGAGGATTTGGGCGTTTGCTTGGTTTGCTTTTCCAGAATCAGAGCAGAAGAGTGCTGGGAGTACCAAGAAACAAGTGGCAAGACTTGATCTNTGTGGCTGCCCCATCCCTGGCAGTGTTCAAGGCCAGGCTGGATGTGGCCCTGGGTGACCTGGTCTAGTGATTGGCATCCCTGCTGAGTGCAGGGAGGTTGGAACTAGATGATCTTTAGGGTCCCTTCCAACCTGGCCATTCTATGATTCTATGATCTCCAAAGCCTGTTTTTACTATTTTCCGTGTTGTTGCCCATTCCCAGCTGGGCAGGAGGATGTTGCAGCAGACTGGCTTGCCAGAGTGCAAGAAGTTAGCTGCCAAATTTTGCACACCAAAGAAGCCTGAACTAAGGAATCACTGAGAGTGGGCTGGTCATTTGTAACCATGGCTAATGATCCCTTTGAGAATGTCCTGCCGTGGTTCTGGGACCAGTCCATAGACCTGAGAGACCAGAGGAAACCTTCACCTGGCCAGGGCTTCCAGGTGCCCCATAAGCACAAGCTCTACCTGATTCCTAAGAAAAAAATTCAGCAGCTCTGGGATTTTATCAGAATTGACCATACACATCAGCCATACCTATAAGGCAAATGATAACCTTAAGCACAGCTCCAGGATCAGACCCCAAAACATGTGGTCGGTCCCATATTGCTTTGCTCTAACAACAGGATTTGCCAACTACTTTTGAGCAACTGAGGGGAAAAGAAATAAAAGAAACACTCTCCTCCAAAAAAACCCAGAGATTCATTTGAACCAAAGTCAAAACCTTCAAATTTCAAAGGTGATAAGAACAGGCCATGACTGGTCTGTCACTTATTGTGGTAGACAGAAACCATATGTTTCTCTGGGCTCTGAGATTGCTGTTCTGCTTGTTCTTCCGGCTCTGGACTTACAGCAAAAAAAAAATCAAGGGAGGCCAAATCACAATTTTTTCCTTTCTCATCAAATCTGTGCCCTTTTGGTGGAGGAGTATGCAGTTTGGCTAACTCAGAGCTCTTGAAAGTCACTTTAAGAGACTCTGATCATTAAGAAAAGTGTATACAGATATAGGTGCTCAATGATTTATGTACTTCATAACTTCCCCCCAAAAATGTGATATTCTTTAAACTTAGGATTTTCAGCTGTAACTCACAACTTTCACAATTGCTATACACACCTGTAACCTTCATTTTCCCTGGGAAAAGCAAGTTGTATCAATGCTATGTGTACTGTTGTGGAAATCAACTGAGGGCAAAGTGTAGGACTGATATGATTTTTGCCTTGTCTTTACTTCATAGCTTTCTGAAGCTACAGAGTGATATGAAAGCCAGCTTTTCACTAAGGAAAATAATTAGTGTCTGGCTTAAGTCAACAGAACCATGTGAACAGGGCCCAGGAAGGCTTGCTTGGTTTTAAAACTGTGTATGGAAAGAGTTGAAGCAATTTAAATTAAAATGATATATACAGGATGGTGAATCGAACAATTTCCCATCACAGAAAAGTCAAAGTTCTACCATCCAGGAAGTGCAAGGTACATACCTGACCATATTTTTCTAATGCTTACAAGGCCAACAAGATGACTCTGCTTTCCAAGAAAAAAAAAAAAAAAAAGAAAAAAATTGAGTTAGACTGTGTAAACAGAACTTGTAGTAGCATAAATATCATCTGGTTTTGCAGTTTAAACATGCTCTGCTCAATTTCCTACACTAAAGATAGTTTATGGGCCTTATCCCACGATGCATGGTCATCATCCAGTACACTTCTTGACAGCAGAGACCTGGCAGGATGCATGCCTGCCACTGGAGATGCCCAGCTGATGCCTTTGATCTCCATTTTTTGGCGTCCAGGCCGTGTCCTTTGGAGGGCAGATCTGTGTTACTGTACACCTCTATCTGGTTTCGATTTGAGCCAGGCAGCAATTGCTTTATGAAAAGGGATTATTTTTCAAAGTTTCCTAGGCCCCCAGGACATCTTAGCCTGTGGAGGAAAGGAATATCCCCCTTTTTGCTGCTTTCCAAAGAAGTTCCCACTCAAGCCATTTTCGTCTCAGTTGTAAGTCATTATCTGGGGCCTCTGCACACGCTGCCTCCTCTTAACAGCTCCATCTCAGAAGGATACTGCAGAAAAAGCACCCTCCCCCTGACAGGCCCCCTCCTCTTTATATGGCATGAATTACTGCTAAGGAGGTCGGGGGGTGGGGGTGTGGAAATAAAAAGAAGAGGGATAGGGAGGCATTTTGCTCTTCTGAGGAAGCAGCTCGTGGAGCAAATGCTTCCCTCCACTGCTTGGGATGACTAGGGAGCCTGGTGGACCCTGGTTTGTTGACGCTCATGTGAACATGGTAATCCCTAAGGGCTGGTTGTGCTTCTCAATTCACCCTGCAAATAAATTTGCTACCGACGGTGCAGATTTTGTCCTGCCCTCCCCACTGCCCTCAACAGAAGCAGGGGGAAAAGCAAAGAAAAAAAATCACTCAATTAATTGCCTGGCGGTCGCAAGGGTTGCCTGGCAAGGGGTGGTGGTGGTGGTGGTGGAGGGAGGAGGGAGCATACTGCCCTTCTGTGCCAAACTAGGGATATAAATTCTTCCCTGCGAGCAGAGGACATTACGGCTGTGTGCTGTGAGGCAGGGAAGTGCATGCATGCGTGTAATGGGCAGCTGATCATTCCCATGACAGCTGCTGCAAGGAGAGGGGGAGGGAAGGGAGCAGGGAAAGGTGTGCCCACTGCCGCCTGCCTGTGACCCCGCTGGGGAGGCAGGCAGGCGACCCTGTGCCCACGGGGATTTCTCAGCCCATGACTTGTTCTCAAATGAGGACTTCCTCCCGTGGATGTGCTTATATTGAAGGCAGGGAGTCATGTGCTCTGCTAATCTGAGCTACTGGGCTCACCAGGTCTGTAGTGGCTGGCTGTTTCACAGCACAGCCTGCTCCAAGCCCTGCAACAGAGGGGAGCTATCATGTTTTTGGGCTCTTTGGCAGGAGAAAACTGTATATGAGGGTGAGCAGGTTAGATTTGACTGGATAATGATGTGTTCTTTTGCATGGCTAGGAATGTAGCTGCTAATGACAGCTGCGGTGTGCTCCGAAGAATTTGGGATTAAATAGGTTTGATCTAATACACCAGATGCACATAAATATTTTTAAACATTTGTATACATTTAATCATCTGAGAAATGTATTGAGTAATATGTATGCCAAGCAGTAATTCTCCATGTTCTTCAGACAGCCAGCCCAGTCTATATTAGAAGATTGTAAAACACAAGAGGTGTCTATCACCAGTTCCCTTCCTCACTTCTCCCTCCTCCCTCCATCTCCTGCTTTAGTCAGAGGTGAAAACACTTTGACCTCTAAATTTAACAGCCAAGCAACTTTTAGCATTGGGTCTATCTGTGTGGGCTGAGCAGGTATCTCCATGCCAATGGTTCAGCTGCAAGACTTGAAAACTGCCAACAGCTCCTGAACTCACTATACCAATTATAAATGGGGAAAAGTGATATTTATTCTTACACCTATTTGTAGGAGCAGTTAGGTGCAGGAGTTCTTGGACCCACAGCTGAATTTCAAACCAAGTTGACTTCTTTTGCTTTGCAGTGATTTCTTCCCATTCATTTTGGGGTGGCTGAGCTTTCCTTCTCCATATCAACTACTGTTACTGTGGTCATTTTTTTGACCCATTTCTGTGGGAAATGTTATCAAAAGGCTTTCTAGCATTTCTCCAGAGGTGAAGCTGCATAACAGGGCTGTGTAAAATACTTGCCATACAATTCTGTAATGAGTAATAGTTATCATTCTATAATTAGTAATAATTATAACTGTAAGGATTTATTATTTGTTTGTCTTTCCAAGAACTCTTTCTGAAGGACAGATGGAAGAGCATTTGTGGGAGAAATGATAACTGACATAGACATTTTTTAAGTGTCTCAGATTTAGTTGAATTCATCTTAACAAATTCCATTCTGGAAATACTGTAACTCTGAAAATCAGTCCTATGTATAGCAGAAATATACTAAATCCTAATTTTTCTTTCAACATAAAGCATAGAGATACATGACTTCATCATTTACTAGTGCTTGCTAGTGAGCTACTAGACTCTTATTCTCTGAGTTACAATATTAAGCATTCTTTTATTTCAAATAGCAATTTTCCTACATAGTTTCTTGCTTGAGTTCCTATCACTGTGACTTCAAATTCATGAGGAACTAGGTTGGAGCTGGCAGAGAGACTCCTAATGCAGAAAGACATGGTCTCTGCTCATGATATAATTTGAAACAAGATGCAGCATGTAGGTTTTTAATTTCATTTGTACTCATTAAAGCATAAGCAGTTGCTCATTCACTGTATCTTGGCACACAAGATGGATATAGAAATTGTTCTGGGAATAGGGAAATTAGGCAAATAATAGCAGCTGTAAGGGAATATCCACTTTGAAAAGTAGACTACTATATCTAAGAAATTCCTGTCTACTTTTTAAGGTTGGGGAGGGAGTTTCAAATTGTGATGGCTCTGTTTTGAAGGGAAAGAGCTGCAGGATCTGGAACTGTTTCAGTACAAAACCAACCCAATATGTTCAATGAGGCTTATTTATCATCGTCATCNACCACAAGTGATTTTCAGACTGTGCCTGAGGCTTATTTATATTTTATGAAGAAAAAAACAACCAAACAAGAAGGCTCTGGAACAGTCAATGAGAGCACACCACAGAAGGAAGGCAAACCTGGCAGAGGTCATTTTTCTGCCTCATGGCCTTGATCTGAATTCCCTTATTGTCCTGGCTCCTCCCATATTATCTGGAGATGAGCAGACCTTCACCTACTTCAAGGACCTCCCCAGCAGATTCCAGGACCCTTTCCCAGATGTATTCCTACAATGATGCACTGGAAGCATGTCTCTTTTGCCTTCACTGCCAGCATTAAGATTTCCAATGGCTTTAGTAGGCTTTGGGACAGGCTCTCAGTGCCTGGTACCACTCATTTTTCAATCAGTAGCAATCCTGTACTTTATTTCAGTGATTCAAAAAAAACAAAAAAGCCCTGAAAGCAGGAGTTGCCAGAGTGTATTGAATGCAGAACCATCTTTTCAGTGCTCTTACTTATTCACCACAGTGAACAATGTCATTTAAAATAATTTCCAAATCTCAATTCAGAAGAAGAAGAAAAAAAAAACAACCTCTTTTTAAGCTGTTACTCTCTCTCACAATGGAAAGCTGCCTCAGAGCATGTTACATTACAGAGGAGCCTGTGAGATTTTGGTTTAATGGGAAGCTAAATGAAATGTTTCAATTTCAAATCAACAACAGAACTTGTTCAAAGAGCTATATTTATAGGATTGAAGTGAAAAATGCTCTGGCATGGCTTTTAAATAATGCTGGCAAGAAGTGGAGGGAAGAACACCACTCACTGATTCTTTGCATGGCTTAGTCCACAGCCTTATTCATGTATAATGTGAGTTGCTGGCTGTGATACTTTGGTTGTAGTGCTAGTGGAATTCACTGTAGGCAAAGGCTCGTGATGCTAAACAAAGTGGACAAAAGGCTTTCACAGAATAGGAAAAACAACAAGTCTCCATTTATGACTTAAAAGTTAAATGTCCCTCTTCAGTAAATAACTCTGTGGGAAAACTTGTAAAATATAAATGCCTTGGCAAGCTGGGGAAAGCAAAGAGGTGATAGAAATCTTAAAGAGTTAAAAAGGTGAAAAGGACATTGTGTCTTGCTCGAAGCTCAGAGCTCTTTCCTGAATTCCTTCCCTTGCAGCTCTCAGCTCTAGTAGAGCTCATACAGCTGGGCAAGCAGGGTCCCAGCTTCAAGCCTGCTGAAACTATGTTGGTTTTTCATGTTTGTTCAACTAAAATCATACTGAGCTTGTGTTTCTGGGATGAAGGTGCAGAAAATGCCTCAGCAGTAGAAAGAAGTGTAAGCAGACTGTGGGCAAAGGAGCAGAATGGGAAGAAAGAAAACTGTGAATGAGAAATTGAGGACAGAAACTGTACAGTGCAACCTAATTTTTTAGTAATCTTCCAAGTTTAATCAGAAACACTCTCAGAAGGTTCAGCTGAGGCAAGGCTGAGGGGGAATTGTGTGATGCCCAAATGACTCCTGGTAGGACAAGCACCTGTTACCAGGTGAACAGAGTTGCCATCCTCTACCAGTTTTTGGGTGTCTGACTGATGTAGTTCAAACAGTTGGCCAATGAGTGTTTGTAGCTAAACTGGATTTCCTATACCTATTTGTATTCCTGTGTCCTTGTTTTTTATACTAGAGTACAAAAAAGGAGACAGTACGAGGAAATCTGCAGGAATGGTTTAATCTCAGTTAAATGAAGAGCTGATACAGAGCTGACAATCACCTTCACTAAAAAGAGGCCAAAGTATGGAAAATACTTTGGGGGAAGATTTTAAAGCATTTTTGTTTTGCAAAAGTTAAAGTGAATCCAGTTTGGTTTGTGGGATTCTGGGTTTTTATTAGTATTTCTACAGTTTTTAGCCAAAACCTCTATCCCAAGGGCTTTTGGGATTCTTTCAATTATCACTAAAATCGCACTTTTATGAAATAATAAGAAAAATTAGAAGTGGTTAAAAACAATATGGGAAAATTTGGGGGGAAAAAAGGAAGTTTTTATTGTATTGCTATTTTTTGAATAATAAAGATTTTGCTTTTATAAGGAACAGAAAACAAAAATTACCTTAGCAACGTTATTCTGTGGACACTTTTCAGTGCTTCATTCTTTTTCCATGGTGCTGGCTAATGGTCTAAGTTCATTATCTTCCCTCTAACCAGAAGTTCTCTAGGTTAACGCTACCTAAACATTCTCATCAGTGGCATGAGTAATTGGTTTGTCCATTGTTTTTAATCTCTTTTAATTTTTCTTATTTTGTTTTTGATTTTAAAGGAAAGGTTTTATCAGAAGACAAGGGTGAATTCCCAGTTTGCCAGAACTTACCTTCTAAGGCTTATTCAATGCTGTAAAATGCCTGCCTGCTCCACTTCTGCCTCACTGAGGGGAGCTTTCATGTCACCTCCAGTGACAGCAGAAGTATACACATCAAATCAGCCACAAAGGTTTTGGGGTTAGGCTGGGCAGGTTTGAAACAATTCTCTTTTCCAACTCTGTGTATGTGAGAGAGAGGAGAAGGAAAATGAAACGTTATTTCTAATAGGGAAGTGACATTCTCTAACACTCTATTGAAAAAAAAATTCTTCATACAATAAATATTTTGTTCTTGAACTAAACATAGTTCTCCAAGTTTCAGGATCACAGAATCACAGAATAGTAGGGGTTGGAAGGGACCTCTGGAGATGATCTAGTCCAAGCTCCCTGCTCTAGCAGGCTCCCTTAGCGCACACTACTCAGGATTGTGTCCAGACAGGTTTTTAATATCTCCAGAGAAGGAGACTCCACAACCTCTCTGGTCAGACTGTTCCAGTGCTCTGTGATTCTTCCAGTCTTCGAGCACCTCCCCTGACTACCATGACCTCTCCAAGATGATAAAGAGTGGCCTAGTGATGATGTCCACCAATTCCCTCAGCACTCATGGGTGCATCCTGTCAGGACTCACAGATGTCAGGTTTGGCTAAGTGGTCTTTAACTCAATCCTCCTTAACCAAGAGAAAGTATTTGTCTCTCCAGACCTTCTCTCTGGTCTCCTGAGTCAAAGATTCCCAACGGCTGACCTTGGCAGTGAAGACTGAAGCAAAGAAGTCATTCAGTGTCCTCTGCAACAGCTGTTGCAAGGGTCTCTGTTCCGTTCAGTAGTGGGCTTGCTTTTTCCCTGGTATTCCTTTTGTTATTGATGTATTCCTGGATGATGTCCTCCACGAACGTGGAATCTGCACAGCAGCACTTCTGGTTGCATTCTCCCAAGGGAAATAGGATGTACTTAGTGATGCTCCTGGTTACCAGGCTGTGGAGATTTAGGACTCTGGGACCTCTAGCGCTATAACAGGCCTGCCAGGGAAGGGAGAGGATAGCTTCTGTCAGTAAGGTCAGAGAAAGGAACTCAGGCAAGTTTTGTCAGAATTATAACATTCCCACAAATGTGGATGTACTGGAGAAAAGTTTTGATGGGCCCAGGAAGTGAGGCTGGGTGGCTCATAGGAGGTTGACATGGACCCACATCCTCTGTGGTCCTCTTCAACCCCCACTGCAGCAGGGGTTGGTAGTGCTGGTGCTTAAGCTACAGCTGCACTATGTCCAGCTTGCTCTGAGCACAGACTCAGTGAGTCTGACATCAGTAGAGATATGCCCTTCAGGTCTGTCTTTCAGAGGTGCTACTGAGCACTGGCATTTTCCCCTGCCAGCTGTTGAAAATTTTTCTAAGCTACATGCAAAAATCCTTTAGGGAAAGGATTGTGGAGACTATCTCTAATTAAAGATTACATTTATTTCTTCTAAGCAAGAGGAGCTTAATGTATCTCCTCTGGGCTATTGTTCCATAATCCTTTTCTCATTTACTTTTCCAGTGTTATTTCCTCTCTATGCCCATCTGCAGCAGTAGCTCCAATGTACTAGTAGTGTGTCACAGGTGCTACACCCCCAGCATAAGGGCAAAACTAGAAGCCACTGTGACCTGGTCCATCTGTAATGAATCTGAGCCTGCTAGAGCAGAAGCCTGTGATGAAACATCAGAGATACTAAACTGATCCTCATGTATCTGTCTTGAGAGAGTTAAGGGAGAAGATGCACCAGTACAAGTCTCTATTACTACAAGTTTAAAAGCAGGAAAAACAAAACCAGAAGACTCCAAATGAACAAATACCCAGTGAGGAGACATGAGCAAAGGCATATAGAAATAAGAGAAGAAAAGTGTGATTATTCAGAGGCATGCCTGCTAAAAAAGTAGGGTGATAGAGGGGATGATGATATCTGCTTCTGTCATTCATGCTACGGTTCTGTTACCCACAGGGATGGTGTTTAATTTGAAGATTACCTACACTAACCATTCCATACAGAATGTGTCACAAGGTAAATTGAACAGCTAGACATATAATC
The DNA here is from genome assembly GCA_013396975.1 of Bucco capensis. Classification (NCBI taxonomy): domain Eukaryota; kingdom Metazoa; phylum Chordata; class Aves; order Piciformes; family Bucconidae; genus Bucco; species Bucco capensis. Next base: position 225,465 of record VWZO01003846.1, on the reverse strand, counting down.
AGACAGAATGGCATGGGAAAATAATTAAATACAGGATGCTCTCTGCTTAATGTAGAATGTTAATTGGTATTCGAATACCACACGGTGTGTGTGTGTGAAGAAAGACAGTGTAACTAATGTACCTGTGTGTTGTGTGTAATAATACAGAATGAGACCTTGAGGGTACATCATCCCCTGAGGATTTCACACTGCCAACAGCTGATACCAATAACAACAGAGAAATGCATTTCCCTTGATATTTTCCTGACATATTCTATCCCATTTCCTGCTTCATGGCAATCTGTGAGAAGCTTTAAGAGTGATAGCATACACTGGAATTATATGCAACTTCTAAAGAATGTATGTCAGCTTTTCAGCAGTAGAAACAAAAAAGATAGAATTGTGATGCCAGATTTTATAACTTCCTGCTTGGTATTTTCATTCAGTCAATTTAAAAATTTAAGCAATGTATGAAAAACATTTTTTGTTAATATGATTTTATGATGCTTCAGTTTTTAACAGCTGCAGTTTTCTGACTTCAAAACTACATGGAAGCAAACTTGTGTTGAGGTAGAAATACTGTCAAAGTCTTCTTTTTAGAGGAAACTGATAAATATATTCATTTTGATATTTTTGTCTCAAAGTAGCTTAATGACAAGCCCTGTATTTATTATATTTTAATATAATATTAATATAATATATTATATATTATAATATACATATAATGTTTAATATAATAAATACAATATTTTATTAGTAACTAATAAAATATTTTGAGGTAAAAGATACTTCACATATATTCAGTACAAGACTAAATATTTAAACTAGAAGGTGGAAAGCATTTACATTGAAAATACAGCATGGGAAAAGCTGTCCTAAAATAAACAAGCTCCCACCCTCTCCCATAGAAAGCAAAGCCAAAAATGGAAGACTAGTTGTAGTTCACACACACAAGGAAATATTGTGGTCTGAGCAGCGGTGATACATGTTGGATGGTGTTACCTCTACTCTTGACAAACAGTATTACACTGTTCTTTAACTAGATCAAAAGAGCATGTCTGAAGTAGAGTGCTACTGAATGTGTAGAAAAACTGCATCCATATGTATATGGAGATATTTGAGATGGTGTTCTTTATATTAAAAGAAGTCTTTTAAAACAAGTGTTCTTATTCCTTAAAATGCTGCTATGATCAGGAAAGCTATGAATATAGTAAAATATTTATTATATTTTTATTTGTTTTATATTTATTATTTTTTAAAATATTTATTATTATTATATTTATTTTCATGCATAGGCACACTACATCAGGAATAGTGTTCTTCTGCAGACCAACTTTTGCTGTGTCCTCCTCCTGGAATATTTCCAGTCAGAGACCAGAAATCCATTTTTCATCCCTGAGATTCATTTCAGTTGACACTAAGGACAGTTATTTTAATACTTTGGTGAAGTCAATCTTTTCTTCTTCATCTACTCAATCAGATGCAGGTGTCCAGGCCACCTGTTGCAGGTATCTATGCCTCTAACAGAATCACAGAATATTCATGACTGGAAATGACCTCTCAGATCACTGAGTCCAACAAAAAAAAACAAGACCAAAACAAACAAACAAAACAATAACAAACAAACAAACAAAAAACCCCAAACAAAACAAACAAACAAACAAAAAAATCAAACAAAACAAACCACCCAACCCCTGTCCTCACTAGAGCATGTCCTGGAGCACCACATCTACACGTTTCTTAAACACCTCCAGGGATGGAGATTCAACCACCTCCCTGGGAAGGCTGTTCCAGTGCCTCACCACTCTCTCTAAAGAATTTCTTCCTAATATCCAATCTAACCTGTCCTCTGTCTCAACCTCAAACCATTTTCTCTGGTTCTGTCATTAGTTACTAAGGAGAAGAGGCCAACCCCCACCTCTCTACAAGCTCCTTTCAGGTAGTTGTAGAGGGCAATGTGGTCCCCCCCTCAGCCTCCTCTTCTCCAGATTAAACATGCCCAGCTCCCTCAGCCTCTCCTCATATGGCTTGTCCTCTAAACCCCTCACAAGCTTGGTAGCTCTCCTCTAGACATGCTCAGACCCCTCAATGTCCTTCCTATACTGAGGGGCCCAGAACTGAACACACTACTCCAGCTGAGGCCTCACAAGTGCTGAGTACAAGGGCATGATAACCTCCCTTCTCCTGCTCACCACACTATTCCTGATCCAAGCCAGGAGTATTGTCATCCTGTGTTGTTTCTTTGGACAGAGCCTGCATGGAACCAGACAGAATGAAACACAGGGTGAGACTGGAGACCTCAGAGGAGTAGAGGTGATGCATAGATGCCAGGGCATACATCATACTTGGAGATCAAGTTCTATAGAACAGTTCAACTACAGACAGTCTGGAAGCTTTCCATTTCTCTCACAATTCCATCTGAGGACAGTGGCTCACTGCAAAACACACTTACTGACCTCAGACATGTAGAAGTTGTGTAACCCAACAGAAACTACCTGCAAGCTCCAGGAAAGATACAGTCATTTTTTATTTACCTGTTTTTGAAGGCTAGTTTTGAGTTTCCTTTGCCTAATTCTATTGTTATTTGTTCCTCAATTCTGCTGCCAACAATGAAAACATAATTCAGCATTATGAAATATAGTTAGCATAATTGATGGTGCTCTGATGAATAATTTAATTTTAAAGCCATGTTATTATTTGCTGTATTACAGTTAAAGAAAGCAAGGCTCTGTAGATTAACCTCATGCTTTGAAAGACCTTCAAAAACTAGTCCCATAACATAACAGACATGCAGATTAAGAGTTATAAGTTAGTTATGAAACTGGACTACAAGTGCAGTGAGCTCCAGCTACAGTGATTGGGGCCTGTTTGTTTTAAACTGAAAATTCTTTCAGCTGGCCTCCTGCAGTTTCACACCATGTGCAATTAATTTCCTTTAATTCTGTTTGAGTGGCTCACTTATTTGTGAAAGAGACAAGAAAAAAGAAAAGAAAAGAAAAGAAAAGAAAAGAAAAGAAAAGAAAAGAAAAGAAAAGAAAAGAAAAGAAAAGAAAAGAAAAGAAAAGAAAAGAAAAGAAAAGAAAAGAAAAGAAAAGAAAAGAAAAGAAAAGAAAAGAAAAGAAAAGGGAGGAGAGGGAGAGGAGACACAGAAAGGAGAAGATTCCTTAAATGACTCTAAAGAAGAAATGTTTTACTATGTTTAATAACAAAAAGGTCTGACAAGTCACTCTTCCTATGTAAGGAACTTCCTCAGGCGTTGGCAAGAGCTCTGCCCAGAGGGCTTATAGGTTTGAGTGGAAAAGTACTGAAATACCCAGGGGTATTAGTATTTGATGGTAGTTCCCACTAACATCAAAGAGAGCTGGCTATACACAGGCCTGATAGTCTAGGCTAAGACAGGAGATACTGCTACCAACACTACCTTCAACAGTATCCATTACCAACAAGCCACTATGCCTGATTTGCAGAGGACATGGCTGCTCCCATTGTTACTTTAAAGAGTTTGGTCTTTAGTTTCAGTACTAGTAGTTTAGCTCCTAAAAATCCCACTTTTTTTTCCTCACAGATGATGAAAATAATAGTTCAAAATGAACTATTCCTTCATCACTAACTTATGGCATCTCTCGTTTTTTATATCCTGACTGCTAAATAATTTTCATCTTGTGTATGTTGGTAGTGGCTAGAAATAGAAAATGCTGACTGAAAGGCCCTGCTCTATAGAGGCAAAAAGAAGGGATTCAAATACGTTCATTCTAACAAATACCAATTACTCTTTTAAACTCTTTACTGAATAAAATAGTAATACCCAACAGACATTTTAGGAACTGGCAACAATAGCTATAATTTGCTTCCCAAAATGCAGAACAACTTGTATTCTCATTGAAACAATAACAATTTTCATAATGGATAGTCCTGTCGAGTAGAAAGGAAAAGAATTATTCAAAGAATGATGATTACAATATGTGCTAGACATGAGCAGGCAATGTCACATACATAAATTCTCTTCCAGTCTGTTCACAACTGTTCCCTTTGGTTTTATCATCTCATGATAAATTCTGTTTACATTTTCTTATTTGAAATTCCTTTTACTGAAAAGTCCTAAAATAGAACACAAGGCATTTTGGAGATCCTTAGTAAAAAAAAGATGGTGGCAGATTCTTTGCATTAGCATTTTTGACTAGGTGAAACACCAGGAAGCCTCTGATCATCTTGAGGGTGACCTTGCTGCCCTCTAGAGCTTCCTGAGAAGGGCAAGTGGAGAGGCAGTTGCTAACATTCTCTTCCTAGTACCCAATCATAAGATGTGTGGGAATCGTTCCGAGTTGTACCAGGAGAGGTTTAGATTGGATATTAGGAAGTATTTGTTTACTGAGAGGGTGATCAAACACTGGAACAGGCTTCCCAGAGAGGTGGTTGATGTCCCAAGCCCATCAGCGTTTAAGAGGCACTTGGACAAAGTCCTTAATAGCATGCTTTAACTTTTACTCAGCCCTGAAGTGATCAGGCAGTTGGACTAGATGATCATTGTAGGTCTCTCCCAACAGAAATATTCTATTCTATTCTATTCTGTTCTGTTCTATTCTATTCTGTGCTTCACGCAGTAGTCATAGATACTTACAAGAAGACAAAATCAGCTTCTCAGCCACTTTCCAACAAGGGCCTTTTGACCTGGCTAAGTCACTACACCAAGGGAGGATACACAATTCCTAAATCTAGGTGATCCTGCTCTGGCAGGGGGGTTGGACTAGATGATCTTTCTAGGGCCCTTCCAGCCCCTGACATACTGTGATACTGTAAATCACCATCTGCCTCCACTTTCCATGAGGGTGTCTCATTCCAAGTCAGGGTGACTTAGAGATGCTTAAGTGCAGGATTTACCAAAGATATGCACCTACAACATTGTTGGATGCTTTGTGTTATCTAGGACATGTCCTTCCAGAGGGCAACCAGCACACTCCACCTGAAATGACAGTAATACCTTGTGTTTGAACCACCACTGCTCTAGTAGACCAACCACAGAAAACATCTGTCAGTTCATCTCCAAAAGTTTGACTAATCTTGCCAGCCCAGGATGTATTCTGTATACTACTGAGCACAATTTATTAGCAATTCACATACATCCTGAGAAAAAAATGAGAGAGAGAGCACTCTTAGGCAACAGGCCTAAACTCAAAACACATGAAATGGGTGCATATCAGTTATACTCCTCATCAGTCAGACCCAAAGCCAAGTTTGTCATCCAGATGACTTCATCTATATATATCTCCTTAAACAAAAAATATTAAAAACTAGGTTCCATCATCTTTAATGAAGAAACTGAATGTGTTTGTCTTTAAACTGAACTTAACATAAGCATCATAGACATCTTTCAGCTTGTAGGAGTTAAAACATACAGAAAATAAAATAGCCAAGGATCAGCTGAAAGCCTTTATTTCACCATCAAATATTTTAGTGCACTGTGGTCACACTGATGGGAAAGCCAAGCTGTTAACTTCAAGCCAATATAGATTTAGTTTAAGGTTTACTTATATGTAGAGGTTCTGCATAACATTCTGGAAGAAAATAAAACAGATTTTACTCTGAAATGTGAAATAAGTTACTCAAAATGCATGACCTCAATGTGCTTCAGAAAAATATTTTGAAGCTACATGTAGTTGTTTTTTCACCCTTGCCTCCAGCCACAAGGTCAATGGGAATTTTTTCATCAGGTAGAGAAAACATAGGGAAAGTTACATTTGAAGTATATGCTTAGTGAAATATTTAGTCAAACAAAACTAACCTATATTACTTTTGGATAGAAAAATACTGCTTAAAACAAAGATTAAAACATTCCCTGAGAGAAAGATGTGCTTCAAAAATATGCTGTGCTCCCTCCACTGCTTTGTCCTTCACCATTCATCACTCCTTAAAATATTTAGGAGTTCTTCCCTGAAGGACTTTCTGGCTTCTCTAACTTTTATACTTCTTAGCAATTTGGAACTTTCTCCTGCTATTAGCATCATATAATAGACCATATGTTTTTCAGCTGTCACTGGTAGTTACATCAGGCTCTATGTGATTTAAGACTCATACATTATGCTCATTCTTTGTAGTTAGTCTAAAAAGACATTTAGAGAGTTTTAAGGAGGTAGTTTCACTTACCTTATCTTTGCTACCTCTAGTTAGTAGCCCATTAGGAAAAAAAACCCACTGTCCCAAACGAGATGATCAGTTTGAAGCTGAATTTTACATGTAAAACTCAGATGAGAATCAACACACAGAGGTGTTGGCTCAGTGGCAACGTTGCAGAGCTCCAGCAGAATTCCAGCTGGAGTCAACACCATGAGGAGCTTCTGTTTCAACAACAGCATTCAAGATTATTTTCTGCCACTGTAAGTTGCTGTTACCATGTGTTGATAAAATGATGACATTCAACAGCACAGCTTTGGAGAACAAAGCAAAGACATGCATAAGCTGTGTTTGATACGTGAGTTTTTAAGAACCCTATAATTTTCAGTCTAATAGTAGAACCACTAGAAAAGGCTTTGTCACTGCTTTAGTAGTGTTGCCTTGATCTTTCTAGGGCCCCATGATGCTGTTAATTTTCAGTGTAAACCTGAAACCCCTGTTCAGCATTTATTTGGTGGCTTCTAAAGAAGATGTGAAGGTCATGTTCTCCTGTACATGTTACATGCAACTCCCCTCAAATCAAAGGGAATTGTTTGTGCAAACCACAAAACAATGGAAAGGAAAAGTAATATCCCATGCTTAAGATAGCATCTGCAGTTGTGCACAATGCTCTGTGAAGTCCATCTTGGAATATACTATAATTACTATAATAAAGATAGATGACTTGTAGAAAATTCAGCTTAGACAATCCTTTTGTAGTTCAGAGATCAGAGGAACAATCTCTACTTAATACTACTAGGGAAGTGGACCCAGTAACTCTCTTTAACTCCTGTTAAATGCTTGGAAGTCAGCTGGAATGGGAATCCTCCTTCTCTGATGCTTAACTACCAAGGTTCACCAAAGGTCCCACCTGGGCTCTCTTTCTCAGGTTTCTCACCATGGAAATCAGGAAGCTGGAAGTGGTTGATGATTACTGTGATGATGTGTCAGCTAGAACTACTTGAACTCTGCAGCTGCAGCTCACAAGTCAAGAACACACCAAAATGCATAGACCCATTAAACAGTTTAGGTTGGAAGGGACCTTAAAGATGATCTAGTTCCAAACCTTCTGCTCATGGGCAGAGACAGTTTCCACTACATCAGGTTGCTGAAAGCCCATCCCTCCTGACCTTGAACACAACTTCTCTGGACAACAAGGTCCAGTGATTCACCACCCTCACAGTGAAGAATTTCTTCCTTTTATCCAATATAACTCTACCCTCTTTCAATCTAAAGTCATTACCCCTTTTCTTGCCACTACATGCCCTTGTAAAAAAAGGTACCTTTCCTGTAGGCCCCTTTTAAGTACTGGAAGTTTGTTATGAAGTCTTCCTGGAGCCTTCTCTTCTCCATGCTGAACAATCCCAACTCTCTTAGCCCTCTGATCATCTTTGTGGCCTTCTGCTGGACTTGCTCCAACAGGTCCATGTCCTTATGTTAGGGATCTCAAAGCTGACTGCTGTACTCCTGGTGGGATCTCATGAAAGCAGAGCAGAGGGGGAGGGAGAATCACCTCCCTTGACTTGCTAGCCACAAGCCCTTCCATGTTAGACTGGCTGCTCATGCATGGGAGCCTTGTGCAGAAACAAGTTTCAGTCTGTATAGGCAGGTTCCTAGAGACCTGAGACACAGATTTGGATTTCTTGGTATGGAACTTGTGGTATAGGACCTTGTATGAGGACCTATATTACAGAAGGGACTCAAGTTTTGGCATATCCTGAGCAATATCACACACAGCCAGTCGTGAGATCAGTGCCAAAGGCAATAGCTATAGACACATTCCCTCAGAAACCTTTCTAGAAAAGCTCACCTTTGCCAAACAGCTCTAATCATGGAGTGATGAGTTCAAGATCAAAAACCTTCTGGCCCTGAGGAAATCCAAGTCCACTTTCTTGACAGAAAGAGGCAAACCCCTAGAATACTGGCTGGACTGGGCAGCAGGACAGGAACTGTTAGGCCTCCTGCTGAAGTTGAACTATTGTTTTCTCTCTTGTCCAAAAGTTAAAGCAACAGCAGGAGGGTGAGCTAAGAAACATTGGACTGCACAGCCTCATGGTTTTGGTACTCAGCTGGAAAGATGGAACTGGGCTTTGCTTCCAAGACTATTCCCATTCATGTAATCCAGCAATAAAATGCAGCCAGCATCAGAGTAGCTGGAAAACCACCTAAAGACCAAAGACTAAGGGCAAGCAGAACAAAAGGTCTTGTATTCCTCCTCCACATTAGGTTCCTGCCAATGTATTGTAGGAACAGACTCCTTACAACTTACTCCTCTGGTTGCTGAGGGCTGCCCCTTGGCTACAGCCTGAGATGTCTTCAAGAGCAGGGAGGAAAAATGCAATCCATGAAAGGGGCAGAGGTCTTCCATCCTAATGGTTAAAGGTGTAGGGTTGGTAGAAAAGAGGCTGGCACGGCCACTTCTCTTTGTCTGTTCAAATTACCTCTGGAGATGTAAGGAATCTTACCTATGCTTCCCATTTCCCAGGCACACAGTAAAATACCTACATTCAACTACTCACATTCTTAGGCAAAAAGGAACTTTTTACTAATCTGAGTGGGTCTTAGAAATGGTGATTCTTGTTTCATTAGATAGCTATTTTCACAAGATGACCTGATATTTTGCGTGGATAAGAGCTACACATTTACAGTCTTGAATTAGAAGCCTGAATCCCCTGGAGGAATAGATAAGGAACATGTCTGCAATCTTTATTTTCTGTTGACATGCCCTTAGGAGACACCTGACTATTAATCAGTCATGCAGGAGAGAAAGGTGCCTAATTTAAGCACTTTAAATCCCCCTACTACATCTCTGCTCCTACTAAACTATCTCATCTGATGGGTTATTGCAAAGCAAATTACTTTCTGCAATGCACTGTCTATCTGTGAGACCATCAGGGGGAAAATAATTTGATAACATGCAGAGTGTGCCACCACTCACCATCAGGCATGAGGCAGGTACACTTGAAAAGGAGTTGAGTTTTCTGTAATCTGTACCCTATTTCTTACCATTTTCACTAAAAGAAAGTCTGCAATCTTCTGTGATGATGAATTTCTGCTTAACCACAAAAGTGATGTGGAAGGGAGCTGTGGCATCTGCAAAGTCCTGCCTTTGCCCATCCTTCATGTGGATGCACCTGAAGAGCTTGTCTGCTGCAATGGCACTTGCTTTGTAGATCTAAATGCTGTGACATGCCATAAACTTTCCTAATTTCTGCTGTGCTTAGACAACTGTGTCTAACAGGCAGACCTTTTAAGTAGCCCATTCTGGATTCTAGTTTCAAGCCACTGTATATGTGAAATTAAAAGTAAGAGATGCTTTATCATTCGTCTCTCTTTAACTTGAACTTTGTTGTCTTCAGTCAATAAACTCATAGTAATGTGGTAGACAGAAGCACATCTGATGGAGAATCTTGCTTTCATCAGACAAACATTGTGTTGAAGATCACTGGATCTTTTCAGGTATTTTCTTCATTTAAAAATATACTCCAGTAAGCTGTGGACATATGGATAGGAACTGAGCTGAAGTGAATAGAGTGCAGACAAAATTCTTCTCTCATCTGGAGTAGATTCATTGGCTTCAGTGGAACTATTCTGGATTTACAGTGATGTAATTTGGAACAGCATCTGGCTTCAGATTCATAAGAAAAGTTCATTGTAATGGTTTATATCACTGACTACTTATTGCATGCTTTGGCTATGCTCTTAGCTCTTACTAGATACACTTTACTATTGGATTTACATCTTTCCCTTGGATTTCACACAAGGTAAAAGCAGAATGGGAAAAGTATACTCTTCCTGAAGATCACCACTGTATGGCACCTTTCATAATTTAGTTAAACCCCTATTTTTATTTGGGATATTGCATTATGGAACATAGATCCTTCTCTGCTATTATGTCTGCTCTTCATCTAGAGTGAGTTGGTGCAGCAAGTGGCATTTACCTGGCAAACACCCTTTAATTCATGTGAATTTTCCCATAAAGTTTCTTCTCTTCCTTAAGCAAAAGTATGCTGTGTTGACATGTACCCTTTCTAGTAACCTTAGCACAGGTTTGTTGCTATTCTCTTATAAACAAATAAGTAGAGGGGAGATCCTCTCAGAGCTGTGGCCATACTCTACCTCTCTTTACTCCAACACAACACACAGTGTCACTGCAGGATAAAAAGGAGAGGTAAGCTGCAAGTTACTGCTCTCCTATCACACTGCAGAAATCTTTAGTAGGTCCCTTTTTCCTTCCAAAGCTTTCAACACCATGTTGTGTGGACCCTGGCCATGAGCTCTGAGTACAATCATCTCTGCCTTCAGAATCTGTTAATACAATGTTTTGAATCTTAATGGATGGTTAAATAAAACTACAAGGCAATGGGGAATAAATATGTAAATACGCTAAATACCATTAAGAAATCAATTTTTGTTATTATACCACGCATGCAACAGTTGTTTTCTGTTATGTATTGCAAAACTATAGCATCTGAGCTTTTAATGGCAAAGTTGTGCTTTGCAAATGTGTTTGGAAATATGGACACATGTTTCTATTTAATCTTATGACACTTGTTTTTCCAGCTTGAAAATTTCATTCAAAGACCATCATTTACTTAATTAATGTTAGATATGTAATTAACATATTGGTTTAGCCCAAGTGGCTCCAAGGGCTGTTGTAGTAGCCAAAAGCAGTATTTATATCATTTGACTTTCTTTGAACTCAACTAATTAAGTGGCACTTGCTTCAAAAAACTAATATTACAGCTGACTCTATTTTATTTCTTTACAGCTGACTTCCTTTTAGATATGATTTTTTTTCCCCCAATCCACTCACGGAGAAAATGTACATGGTATACCATTATCTTCTTTTAAAAGGCATCTCCATCCATCATAACGGATTACAAATTTGTCACCTTGAATCAATTTTTGTTCACAAGTTCAAAAGGAAATATCAGTGCTTGAGGGCCCAGAAATATTTATTGTACATGTGGATATTATTAAAGTTTATTGAAATCCTTCAGCAATGAGAATTGTTTCTGTTTGTTTTGCAACCAGTACAGCACTAACGTTAAAAAGCCAGTGCTTTATTGTCTAGATACTAAATTGACAACTCACTGTTGACTTTGAGGGCTACCAGTTCTGACTAGAGATAGCAACATATTTATGCAAGCATTCCTTTAATTAAGATAGGACAAGCTCAGCTTGCCTAATTTAGGGAAAAGTGTGTTTCGACATCGTTTCTTGTATAACATCTTCCCACGATGATGTCTATTTTCAAATAAGAACTGCTTCTGCTGGTGACATAGACAGTAATTCACTTAGACTCTTTCCCTTGTAACAGAGCAGAGAGAGAGAGAAATGGAAACTTAAGATTCATGAGAGCCTTGGTTTAAGACTTAGTGACAAGACTCCATCTGGTATCAATACAGTGCCTTGGGATCTTGACCACATCTTCCATAAAGTGGTAAGTTCCGCCAAAAGGACACATCTTGCTGGCTGCTAACTACAAGCTCTGAAAGGCTGAGCCTGTATGGGGGAGGAATGCAGAAATGCTCTGCTGGAGGGAGAAAATGAAACTACACTCCTAATTACATTTTTATTAGTGGTGTTAATGGGAAGCTGAGCTCTTAAAGCCCCTAGTAAGACATGCTTTCTTTGCAATTGTATAGCACAGTGTCAGGAGTTAATGTGAGGGGAGAAGAGTTGTTAATTTTTCTTTTCCCCCTTGTTTTGGACTAATTTCTAAATGAATTAAGCTCTTAGAAATGTTTCCTCTTTTAAAAAGATGTATTAACAACCTCAGAAGGAAAAAAGCAGGTCAGTTGCTGCAAGCAGGAAGACAAATATAGCATTGCTGGTGATCAGAGGTGACTTTGGGATGAGTGAGGAAGGCAGCCCAGGCAGGGCAGCAAAGGAGCTGGTTAAAGAGCAGGAGTTGGTTAAAGCAGGACATCTTGATGCCTACTGGGACTTTAGAGGGTGGTTTTGTACTTTGCTTTCTGATCTAGAGAAACTTAGGCAGTATCTTCCAAAAGGAGTCATATATTCCAGGAAAAAATGAGTATTTCCTGAACTCACATGTTTGGAAGTGCAGGTCTAGCAGGGCTACCTGTGAAAGCATTTTACTTAAAAGCAGAAATGCCTCAAAATGAGGAACAGATTTGTATGACTAATGAAGATTAAGCTGACTTTTCACACAGTCTTACCATTGACTTTTGCTCTTTCCACATTAAAGAGTCAGTCATGCCAACTTTGTAAAAGAATTTTCTTCTCAAATACGTATTAAAAAAAAAGGTTTTGCTTTATTCTAAAGAACTTTAGACAGATGAATCCAATGTATGTGCTGAATAATGACATTCAATTTGGGTCTTTTAAGTTCCAGTAAGAATGTTTCATGTGGCTTTCTTTGCAATAGCAGACTTAAATCTGGTTTAACTGGCCAGGCTAGATTTATTCTATCTGAAAGAATCTTTTATTTCTCTAAAGGTGCAATCCTAACTCCCATTCCATTTGTCAAGGGATATTAGACTGTCACCATAAAGACATTTAAATGCATGGATTGGCAAATGCCAGAGTGCCCCAGTGTTTTTGACACTTCCCATAAGGTAGAGGAGCCTATAGTTCATTGTGGGTGATGCTGGTGGTATATCAGCTCATTGTACCACAAGGACTGGGGGAAACTATTTTGCTCTCCTCTCTTCACAGGACTGTAGCTCACCTTGTTTTAGACCAGGTGTGTGCTGTGAAATGTGTCTAAAACAACTGTGCCTGAGCATGGAAAATCTCCTATTATCACTTTTTAGCCCAGCTCCTGGTGCCATGAAGCCCTAGGAAGAAAAACCTCCCGAGATGGTGTCTGGCTGGAGGAGATGTTGTTCCACCAGCAGAAAACTGCTCCTAGAAGCATAGGGTGACCCTGTCAGGGGTGTCTCCCCTTGCTCAGTCACCAAAGTTGAACAGCAGAGGCTTGGTAGGAGAGTCAAGACTTTGAGACAACTGAATAATCTAGGATTTGATCCCATTCAAAGATGTCTCTTTGCTCTTTCACTCACTGTTCTGTTACTGTTGCTCTGTTGGGGTGGACACCCTGCCAGTTTTAGTTCTGTACTTCCATATGATGTCACTGACTAGCTGAACACTGGGAAAAAAATCATCTTAAGGAACTGACTAGGAAGACTTGCACTGTGTAGTGCCTACTTCATATTTAATTTAATCAGCATTAACTATTCAGCCTACATATGGATCTCTTCAGGGCTTTAATGATGCTTTAAGGAAACATCAAACAAAAGTGTGAATGTGTATGTATACACATATCATATGACAAGAAGCTCTGATGTTTAAAGGTCACAGTTTGGTCCAACAAGCTATATCTGTGTAGTTTTCTTCAGATTTATTAAATAAATAGAATGCTACATGGCAGTGGGTATGTATGTAGCTCCTCTCTAAACACAAATACAGACATGATGCATTTTCACATATTGTGAATAAAATTCATTTTGTAAAAATCAGCAGTTCTGCAGTTCTAGCTAGCAGGATGTCACCCATTAATTACATATATTTTCCATCTGGAATGTTTATAATGTTTATGTATCAAAGGCCAGAAAATTCTTGTTGCAAGAAGAGGGGGAAAGTAATAAAATTATTAACCTTATCCCAAGTTTCCACTAGCTGTTTTTTAATTGCTGTCAACTGAGTTCAAAGTGTCAAAGGAACCAACATTTTCTCCTGTGGCATTTCTTTCCCTTAGATTTCTCATGCATTCCCTTTCCTGTGAAACCCTGCTTAGTAAATATTAATTTACCCTCAATTACTAATGACAAGTGAAAGAAACCCTTGCATTCATCAGGGCCACAGCCTTAGGACATAACGTTTGTCCTTCAAAGCGTTCAACCATTCAACAATTAGAACTAATAGTGACTCCAGGCTATGGAGGCTGAAACACACAAGGCTCCCCTAACGCCAAGCTCTTGGCAGAAGCACTCATGGTGGTCTGACAACCTATTGACTTCATCAGCCAAAGTTGGGAAAACGATTTGGGAAGTGGACAAATTAGGCACAGAATGATTGTCTAAGATGTGAGAGCATCTCTAAGGATTGCAGAGAGGAACTAGTCAATTAGTTCACTAATAAACGTTAGCTGTGGAAAAGCTCCTTTGCTTCTCCCATGGACAGAGGCTGGAAAGCTGAGGATTTACCTGAGCTAAAGTGATAAATAACTAAATATCTATCCAAAGAAATAAATAACCAAATAAATAAATATCCACATAAATCAGTAACCAAGTTGATAAATAAATAAATAGAAAATGTTACATCAGAAGCGTAAAGGCATGATTGATAACTCTGGTTATGTTCCCCTCCAATACTGAGAAGCCTTTAATTGTGCAGTTTCTACCCTTATGCTTTCATTGCTGGGAGCTTCATCCTTAAATAGAGAAAATCCCCAGAGCCTCTGCAGGATCAGCTGAGGCTTTGTGTTTGCTTGTGGCTGCAAACGCATATACACAACCATCCCTAAATATTTCTAATGGCAACATTGACTTTGTACTTCATTTTTCTTCCAATGCAATATAAAGTCTCGTTTTCTTAAATCCTTCTGGTTGCTTTTCTTTGTGGAAACATAGAATAGAATTTTTTTTCCCTTTTGTTTTCTATTTTCATTTTTTAACAATGAAGAATTTCATTACAGTAAGCAGGACAAAAGCTTATAATGAAACCATGATATTACTGAAAATGAAGGTTTTGTAGCCAAATGCACTATGATACAAGGATTTCAGGAGTATACAAATTTTATTCTTAAAACTGACTGAAATTGTTAATCATATTTCTCTTCTGTGATTACTTCAGAGGTTTATAGATGGCATATATTTTTTTACATCTTTTGAATCACTTAAATTTGCAGCAAAGATGTTTGTTTTGGCTCTCACACTATAGATATTGATAAGCATTGAAAAGATCCCCTCTCAGCCTTCTGATGAAGGTTTGCAGTGTGCTTAGCCATGACATCAGTGTCACCTGGGTCAGAACAATCCCCACTATCAATCCAGGCTGGGGGATGAGATGATGGAGAGCAGCCCTGCAGAAAAGGCCTTGGGGTGCTGGTGGCTGAGAAGCTGGCCATGAGCAAACAGTGCACGCTGGCAGCCCAGAAGCACAATGGCATCCTGGGCTGCAGCAAGAGAAGCGTGGCCAGCAGAGCCAGAGAGGTGATTCTGCCACTGCACTCTGCTCTGCTCACACCTCCTCTGCAATACTGGGTCCAGCTCTGGAGCCCTCAACACAGAAAGGCCATGGAGCTGATGGAGCAGCTCCAGAGGAGGCCACGAGAATGCTCAGGGGCTGGAACACCTCTGCTATGAGGACAGGCTGAGGGAGCTGGGATTGTTCAGCCTGGAAAAGAGAAGGCTTTGGGGGACCTAATAGTGACCTTCCAGTACCTAAAGGGAACTTCCAAGCAGGCTGCAGAGGGCCTGTTTGCAAAGGCCTGCAGTGAAAGGACAAGGGGCAATGGTTTTAAATTGGAGAAGAGTAGATTTAAACTGGACATTAGAAAGAAGTTCCTCCCCACGAGGGTGGTGGAACACTGGCCCAGGTTGCCCAGGGAGGTGGTTGAGTTCCCATCCCTGGAGGCATTGCAGGTGAGGCTTGCCAGGGCTCTGGGCAAGCTGCTCTAGTTGGGGATGTCCCTGCCCACTGCAGGGGGGTTGGACTAGATGAGCTCCAGAAGTCCGTTCCAACCCAAACCATTCTAGGATTCTGTGATTCTATGTCCCTCACCTGCAAAGCATATAGAAACAGGAGGGTAAATAACTGCATAAATATGTTTATCAGGAATAAAACCTGTCCAGATTGGATATTTGCACATAAACACACACCAGAATTGTTTTCACCAGTGTTCTGCCACTACACTGCATTAGGCAGTGAGCAAAGAACACACACCTGGCCCTTGCCCAAAATATTTTGCAATAGAAATGAAAGGCAAGAGACAACAAACACCTGGGCATGACAAACAGCAGGGAAAGGCAATGATGCATTGCTGGATCAGGACACTCAGCTGAAATTTCTTCCCAATGAAGAAAACATTCCCTGTTTTCCACAAAGACATGGGTAGCTCTGTGCAGTGCTGGATTTAAAGGAATGACATGAGAGTATGTAATGTTTTTTTCAGGTTTTCTCCCAAACAAAGGATTTCACCCTAACTGAAAGAAAACTATAATTATATCAGAGTTTGAGGTAATCCCACTTTGACATTCAGCCTGGTTTCTGTAAATAAAGTGGTGGCACTTCTTCTGTCAGTTTTCTAACAATCCATCAGTTGGGGAAATTAGATTTTGAGAGTCCAAGGTGAGAGGCAGAAAAAGTTGGGTAACGGCAAATTGCAGCAGGTGAGGGGAAAACAGACACAAAATAATGTAGAGAGAAAGGTGGTGAAAGAAGATGAAATAAAGAGGAAAGACAGAGGGAGAGAAATACATTTATGGTAGCTTTTACTAATTGCAGATTCTCTATAAAGACAGGAGATCAGAAAGGCACAACAGGTCTGAGAAGAAGCAGCAGAGTGTTGGGAGAATGGTTCTGTGGCAAAGACTTGGTAGATCCAGGTAAATTACACCTTGTACCTCCAAACTGATGCAATGATAAAGGGAAGTTAAGAAAAGACTTCAAGCACCACAAAAGGAGTTTCCCGAATTTCTACACCATGTGTTTTGAAATAAAATGTAGCTTAAATTGGCCAAGTAAAATTCTGTTCTTACTTGGCAGCTTTGTTTAGAAAACTGTCATAAATCCTAAATATAGCTAAAATCCTTATTCTGTTAAAACTGTTAAAGTGCTAAAACAATCTCATTCCTAAAATGGAGTCATGTCTGTAATCAGATTTGAAAGATTTAAAATTACTTTCTTCTCATCTTTCACTAACATCTCAAAAAACCCAATTGTAATGTGCTCTTATTTTAAGCTATCTTTTCTTGGACTGATTGGGAAAAAAAATGAGATGCAGACCTCCTGGGATTTTGTTTGCTTATCAAACAATTCATACTGAGGAGAGCTTATTCCACAAGTAATTCCTATCATAGCATCTTTAATTAATACAGTTTCTTGCTGTTACTCTGTCCCAAGGCATGGACATGGTCCTTCACCTCTTCTGCTGTCTTCCTCAGGCAGAGTATCGCCACAGCTTTAGGTCTTCTACTGTAGATCTATTTTGTTTGGAAGCCAGGAAAAAATGCTGCAACCCTCCTAAATTAGGCATCTTTTGCACTACTTTGATGGCTTAGAGGTGTTTTCAATTCTATTTCCCTAAAATCACATATTACAATATTCCCTGACTCAAAGAACTGCTGTGAAACACAGAAGTCAAATCAGAACTCAGAATATTTCAGTAATGACATCTTCAGAGTATATATATATATATATACATATATGTTATCTGTGTGGATATAAATACATGGCCTGCAAATTAAATAACTTGTTTGTATGTGTGCCTGTAATTCACAGCAACTTGCTGCCGTGGATCATCATTTGGTAACATCTGATCAGTGATGCAACATTAGGCAGCTACATATTAATGTAATCAGGTCTTTAAAGCTCTCAGTAGATGTGATTCAGATTAATTGGATAGTCAGGATACCATTAACTGAAATGGATCATATGGAAGACATTTTGAGGAATATTTCTTCTGCCAGATATGTAAAGTTAATAAAGAGAACTGGGAAGCGTGGAAGGCTGTATGTTTTTCTTCTCTTTAAAATACTATGAAAGAAACCCCAAAATACATATTTTTCACAAGGAAATGTCTGTTTTCACACCAAAAAAAAGCTGCTTTTCCTCCAGCTTTAAGAAAGAAATGCAAATGAGCTCCACATGCTCTCCAAAGTGTTGAGGAGTACATTTGCAGAGATCAGCTCTAGGCATATTGTTCCCAATACACATGGGCCAGTAGAAATAATGCCTGTGCATTTAGCAGCACAGACTACTCAGAGGTTTTTCACACAAAAATAGGTAAGCAGAAAAAAGAAAAAAAATTAAAAAGCCAACTTTTAGAGACATACATCTGAAACTTCAGCCCACATCATGGCTAATGGCTTTGTTGTGAAATTGCTTCCCTTCACTGGGATCATTGTCATTGAGCTTGCTTGTGTTGTTAAGCAGATTGGAAACCTAGCAGGTTGATACCTCTGACATTTTGCTGCTCTCTTTTTGCATGGAAAAGAAAACCTAGGGGAAAAAAAAAAAAAGAAAAATGAGAAGGAAGTACAGTAGAATGTAACTGATGTGTCACAGAGGCTTTTGGTGAAATAAATGCTATAGCAATGCATAGAACTATACTATAATAATTGTGGCTCCCAAAAGGATTACAGGCACCTTGTTGAATGTAAAGAGGACACATTGGTTTCCCAGAGAATGTACAGTTAAACTTGGCACAAGAAATAGTTTATAACTTAAAGGGTGAAAGCAAGGATTGTAATGATGAGATTGTGCAATTCTGGCTTGTGCCGTGAATACTTTGGGTGACCCCAGCACACTTTATGGTTGTGCTATTTATAAGTCAGAGAAAGCTCTAGTCTCATCAAACTGCTGTCACCAGTTACCCCTTTAGCCTTCTTGCCTCTTTTTTCCTCATCCTAACAGCAGGAGGTAGCTCCTTTTTGGAAAACAAAACATAATTTTAACTCATATTTTTAGTAAGGCCGTAACTACTGAGTTGTGGATTTCTTTGTAAAACTGGTAGAGACCAATGTTGTTTTAATCAGAATGACTTGTTTTGTGTTAATTGTCCCTGTAAAATCCTCACTGCTGTTTTATTGAACAGAGCTGGTGGCAAGGTACATAGTCACAGAAAGCTCTCTCAGAGCTGAACACCATGATATAGCCACAGAAAGATTAAGAAAGCACTGATGCTGGAGGACACACAAGACCTCTACTCTTCTTGCCAAGATTGGGTGTTCCTACACATTTCTAAAACTTGGAAAAACTTGAACTTACATTGTTTTAAGAGTATTAACTGGCATAATTCCTTCTAGTTTGGTGTACAAGTTCCTGTGGGACATCCAACCTGCAACTGCAGCACACAAATGAGGTTTATTATCTAGTTATAACCATGGTCAAGCTTTTGTTCAATGCATGAAGAAACTCTAGAGCTGCTTGGGGATTTTCAGCTTGCAGGTCAGTAATACTTGGCTGTATTCACAGGTGATTTACTTTTTCATGGCCTTGGTCCTTCAACCTCTACTATTTTGGAACATATTTCTCTACCTCTTCATCTGGGGAGCACTGTGACTCTTACCAAGGGTCACGAGAGTCCCCTCAGGAGTGGCTCAGAGATTTTAAGTGAATATATAAGCTGTTAAGATTTCAGATGTGGCTTTATACTCAAATGCAGACCTTCTGTGCTGCTTCTGTAGGTTAGTGTCTTCTAACCATTAAAGTCAGAATTTTTCCCATTGACTCCTTTAGATTCTTTAGTCAGTCTTTGGATAAGATCTTTCTAGTGCAATTCCTCCTGCTGCCAGCACCCAGCTGTCATGGTGGGAAACTCACTGAAAGCACCCTGAAAGTTGGAGTAAATGCAGCAGAAATGTATAAACACTCAGAGATCATAAAATGAGGTTATAATTTACTCTTTTCCATCATCATAAGTCTAGTGTGGGCAGTGCAATATTTGCCCAGGGCACTTGCTCATTCCATAGACACTTGTGTCCTTCAGCAGCTTCTGCTAAGACTAATTCAAAGCCTCATTCCTTTAACTCCTTAGCAGTGGTTCTACTTCTACTCTCACTCATTCTGGACTCTGTAGGTTCCTTCCATAGTAGACAGCAAAATCCTTTCCATTTGTTCTCTTTTTATTATCTGTGTTAAAAGGAAGAGTTTGGAAGTGTGGAGCCAACACATAAAAATATTCCTTTCTTAGGTCACAGCTCCCATAGGTCCAGAAACATCACAGAAGAGCTTTCCCTGAGATACCAACACTTCCTAGCCCTTCACAACCTCCACATACATTTCCTTCTGTATGAATGCCTTTGCATTCACACGTGTGTTTGTGTGTACTAACAACAGAAAATGGCTTAATCATTTCCAATTCTGTGGGAATTTTGGCTGCAATTCCTCTTTTAAGTATTTGGAACAGTTCTTGTTTTATATTAACTTAATGGATTTGCCTGTTTCTAATGAGCATGTTTAGTGCAGGGAGACATTATGGTCACTCAATAGAATGTAAGTTGCTTTCTCACACATTATGTTGCAGGCTAGATTCTGACTGAGTAATACATTGCAGGTGTCAGCCAAAATACAAAAGGGTAAGGAGGAGAGAAAGGAGGTGAAATTATTCCTTCTCTCTGGCTTGCTGCTTTTGGTTAGGATTGCAGAAGCTACTCTGCAAGTGGCTTGGAAAGAGATCCTGCTCAGAAACAAGGCTCTAGAAACAAACACTCGATCATCCTTTCCATCTGCACAAATTATTCCCACCCTTGGCAGAAAACAAAAGAAAACAAACAAACAACAAAATAAAACAACAACAAAACACCAAAACCAAAACAACAAAACAAACTAGGACAAAATAAACACCAGGCAAAATGGCCCTTTATGAAGCTATTGCCAGCCAAAGTAGAGACACCCACTAAAGCTACGTTTGCACCTGATTTTGGGGGGGTCAGCTCAAGCATTTCTTACATTATTTTGCCCTTCTGTGCAAGCAAACCTCAGTCCCTGAAGACCTGCATAGTAGCTAAGATAAATGTTGTATATTTTCATTGTTTGATTAAATCTTGTCTGAATTATCAGTTGTATAATGAGAAGAGCTGGCTCGCTCTGAGGTGCTAGCTGTCAATGGTTATTGTTAATCATGATCTAACAAATACCAGATACAGCTCTTTGGCAAGTGAGTACTAACATTTTTCTTATTTAAGGTGATAGGAATGAAGGAAACATAAATCATAACATACTCATTTTCCCCTATCCAAAGGTGCTTTAATACTTAACATTTGTCTACGTTTCAAGACAACAAGCTCACAATTATTACCAGAAAATTGTATGCTTAAAGTCATTACTGAAGTTAGCATTGCAGAATTCATCAGCTGTTTCTTTTTCCTGGAATAATTCCACTAGAGACACCTTTGAAAAGAGTCACTTCAACCTCATTAAGGAGAATTGCTGAAATCAATGTAGACCATCACACAAAGAACATAAGATTAGTTTTTCAATCTACACTTCCAAAGCATCCCTATGTTGAACTTCAAACTTTATGTATGTATGTCTGTCAGTAGAAAAGAATTTAGTTCTTTTAATAAACTCTGTTTATAGAAAGCCTTTGGAAATATTTTCTTGAACTAAGTGTCCTGGTAATGTCAATCCTGTCAAGTCCCTCAAGAAGCCAGCTGATAACCATTAAATAAAAACAAAAGACAGGTTTAGACCTTGAAAACTTAATTTCATTGGGACTGCAAACGTCCTGAAAATTAAGTGCACAAGCTAAACTAAGTGTCTAGGCCTCACTCACAAGGGGCTTCAGCCTGGTTTTAAATCACAGCGTGGTGCTGTAGGCTTGACAGAGCTGCACTTCCCATCTGGAGATATTTCGACTGACTCACGGGGGTTTTTGAGCAGATCTAATGACTCTTCGTAGCATGTAATATAAACACATGCTTGCATGCTAGCATGGACAGTGTAAAAGAGACTGACCTTTTTCTGTTCTTTCTAGGGAGCTGAGAAATCCATTTCAAGTATAGTTCAGGCCTGGCACAATAAACATTTCCTGAATTAGTTCTGGAAATTATAATTTTCTACTCTGTGGTTTTTGGGTTTTGGTTTGGGTTTTTGACAACCAGCCCTACCTCATGCCTTTTAAAAGCAAGCAACATCTTTCTGTATAATATAGCCTAGAGAAAAACTAGATATTCAGCAGCTATGGAAAAACAGATATCTCTTGAAGACATCTAATTTGAAGTAATCAAACTATGAATGTCAATATATGTGTGACCAAAGAGAAAACCTGAGATCTGAGATGTTTCTCAGTTCCTAGTGATAACCTCAAACCTCAAAAGGTAACATCTTTCAGAAAATCTCTTAATATAGTTTTAGATCTTGACTATTACTGGGAATTACACAAACCAAGGTTATAATCTGCATGTTCATAATAAGCAAGGTTTCCCACAGTGTGAAGCACAGAATGCCAGGGGTTGGAAGGGCCCTAGAAAGATCATCTAGTCCAACCCCCCTGCCAGAGCAGGATCACCTAGACAGGTCACACAGGAATGTGTCCAGGCAGCTCTGCAATGTCTCCAGAGAAGAAGACTCTGGAAACTAGCCCACCTACTTCAGGACTGACAAAGCTCCATCATTATACACATGCCATTTGTCCTCTGTGTTGTGGGATATCCGTCACCAAGAGAAGGTGACTGACTTGCTGATGTCCAGCTACCTTCCCAGGGTCTAGTCAGCATGATGGACCAGGTCTTCAACAGAGGTTGGAGAACTTTACCTGGTAGATTTCACTGAGAACAATCCACAGCAACAGTGATCACTGTTTCTGAGGACATTCAGTTGGGCCATCACAGTTGTGGAGAGGAAGCTCAGAAGGATCTTCTGGCAGCAACAACAGGATATCCCAACAGGGATAGCTCCAATATGGTCTTCCCTGAGCCTCCTCTTCTTCAGACAAACAACCCCAGTTCCCCCATTCACTCTTCAGGAGACTTGTTCTGCAGACCCCTCATCAGCCTCATTGCCCTTCTCTGGACAAGATACCATTGAAGTCAATCAATGAGACAGGATTTAATTGGTACAGCTCCATTACCTTTGATTACATTGCACTGACTTGGACCAATTACATTACACAAGGTGTAAATGACAGCAGAATGACCATCAAAATCTCTGCTACTTGTGTATATCACCAGCCTATAGCATATAGCCAACAGCACCTTTTTCAACAACAGTCAAGGTAAATATGAATGAATAGATCTATGTGATGTAAACCTAAGTTGCTGCCAACCACTTCTACTTGATTGTTACACTTCAGTGTTTGGTCTCACTGAACTCTGGCATGCTTTGGACTTGACAGATTAACACATATATGAAGAAATTTACATATTTGTTTTGAACCAGATGTTCTTCAAGCAGTACAGCCAAATTCCCATCATCACTGTAATCACATTGTGTTTTGTTAACATAATGGAGCCATTAAAATTCCACAGCATGCTTCTTTGTTAGGAAGAAAAGGTTATTAAAGAAATTTCCAGGTGAATTCTAAGTGATTCTTAATTAAGTCAGATACCTAGCTAATGTTAATTGTCTCCATTTACATCACTGAAGGATCTGGCTTATATCAGACTTTTACTTTGTTTAGCAATAGTTGCCACATTTTGTTGAAAAGGTGGATATAAAAAAGATTTATTATTAATAGCAGTCAACACAGTGAATAACTGGGATAATCAAATATATGGTGTATTAATTTTATCCATAGACTTTTCTTTTAGATTATGGGGTTTTAAAATAGTTTTTTTGAAATTACAACTTTTTCATTGGTTCACATGCTTTTTTACATGAAGATCAATATTTGGTAACATTAAGCACAATTAATCACTGTTACATCAACCAATCCAAAGTTCTGGAATGCAAAGAATGAGAGTGACATTGTTTTGTTAAATTTATGGAGAAAAGTTGCACTCTATGGAGTGGTAAAGGAATAAATCTCATATGAGAAGGTATGATTTCTTTTCTGAGAAAGAAGCCAAGAGAAAGAGGAACTGGATGAGGTTGGAGACTACATTGAAATAGACTTTTCTGATTCAATTTGACATTGTTTTTCTAAAAGAAAAATTCCAGACAGTCAGAAAGCAGAGGAGATACCCAGGAAAAACATACATTTGGAAGTACTATTTAGTATTAAAAAACAAGTAATGTCTTGGGGCCAAGAACTGCCCTTTGAATTGTGGCACTGAGAAGTGAGCACAGAAGGGAAAAAATGACACACCTGTTCACTTAACATTTCTTAAAGGATTAAATCATCCTTCCCTAGCTGACTGGGAGAGCTGCAGGCAGCCAAAGGAAAGCTCATAGTGAACATCTCATCACAGGTCTTGCGAGGCAGGCAGATGCCAAAGCAAGGGATGAGATTTATCAAGGTTATTTACATTTCAGATTTGCTTAAAAGCTACATACAGTATAAGGCAGTTCAGCCTGAAGAGTGACAGATTAGGCAAAGGGAAATACTGTGTCCAGTTCTGGACTTCTCTGTTCAAGAACGACAGGGAGCTTCTGGAGAGGGTACAGGGAAGGGCTACAGAAATGATTAGTGGACTTGAACATCTCTCTTATGCAGAGAGGCTGAGATCTAGGGCTGTTTAGCATGCAGAAGGGAAGACTGAGGGGGAATCTCATCAATGCTTATCAATACTTAATGGATGGGTGTCAGGAAGATGGGACCAGGCTTTTTTCAGCAGTGCCCATTGAAAGGACAAGAGATAACAGGCACAAGTTTGAACATAGGAAGTTCCATCTAAACATAAGGAGGAACTTTTTTGAGGGTGGTAGAGCACTGGACTAGGCTGCCCAGAAAGGTGGTGGACTCTCTGTTGCTGAAGACATTCCAAACCCACCTGGACAACATCCTGTATAACCTGCTGTAGGTGAAGCTGTTTTGGTGGGGGGATTAGACTAGATGATCTCTGGAGGTCCCTTCCAACTCCTAACATTCTGTGATTCTGTGAAGTAATCCAGAGGGTGGTGGGTGATGGAGTGTCTTAGTATTTTATTCTGGCCAAAAGAAGGAAAGGCAAAGAAGTAATGAGAGAAAAAGAGGCAGAGATTGGTCCAAGAAAGATCGCAGCTCAGAAATGGGGCAATGTGGTAGCCACCATGCCATTCACTGGAGTAGGAAAGGGGCTAATCGAATGCTCTCAAAGACCTGTCCAAAAATCAGTGGAAAACTGCAGCAGATAAGATGGGAAGCCAGCTCTTGGCAACAGCATGCAGAGGTCTGCACTCAGAGCTTGCACCACTGGACAAACCTCAGCTGCAGGCACATAATCTGCTGTTGCAAAACATCGCTGGACATTTCCGAGCAAACGCCTGGCAAATTGCGGTCCCGGAGAAGTTGACTGGATAAGATCCACAGCATTTCATTAGGATGTGTGTGTTAAAAAGCTGTGTCTGAAATGTTTGAAAAGGCCAGTGTAGACAGGCATGATCTACTGTAGGAAGTATGAAGCTCTGGCTTTAATGAGATCTCTCCAGGTCATGGCAAAGTTGACTTGAGCACAAGAACACTTCAAAACTTTTAAACAGTCTAAATCAGGCACACCACTGGGGATAGAGAGTGGTAACTCTAACCAAAATCTTACCAATGTGCCTTTTTGGGGGGCATTCACTGGATTTTACCATGCACACAATTTTATCCTTCAAAATAATAATTTCTTGGAAAAGCACTTCCAATGAGAAGCAATATTTACATAATTTTTTTCCCCAAACTGGAGTAGAAAGATAACTTCTAAGAAAATTATAAACATCTTTTCTAAGCAAGTTAGAAAGACCTTTTCTAAGAAAGTTATCGTTACACTTTTCACTGGGTCAGTGAAGCTTGTTACAAATTAATTCACTGACTGCTTCTGTGGTATCAGCCTCATTTCTTTTATGATGGTGAGGCAATGATGCTTGAAACAACTAATTGGTGAATGTTATGTGTTCTGAAGATTTCATTTGGGAAAGATCTTCCAGTAAACAGCAGATAACAGCTCAAAATGACTTGAAGAGTTTCCCAGTTCATCTTACTCTCACTTCAACACTGAAGTGCTGAGGAAACCAATAAATCAGACCAAAGAAATGACCATTTCTGACCACAAAGTTTACAAGAAAAGAATGAGGAGACTTTCTTCGGTATGAGTTCATGTTCCTCTGCATCACAGACCCAGATATAGGCTTGTAAAAATATTTTACTGACTTTCCCATGCCCTAGAGTCTTCAGCCCTTGCTTTTTCAACAGTCACCTACAAAATTGCCTTCTAATAGTTCAAAACTAGAAGTGAATCTGTATCTGCAATGGCCTAGAAATTAAAAGATTTTAAACAGAATGAGTGGGAGTGAGGAGGAGAGGAAGAGAAACTTTAACAGTCTTCCCAGTTCATGTCATTTTGTTAGGATTGCAAAATTTTTGGTTTAACCTTTTATTTAACCTCAGCCTCCAACAATGCCAATCACAATATTAACCTTCACCAGAGAGGTAGTAATAATATATCATGGAATTTCAGTAACATAGGCAAAACCTCAGAGTGGTTTGAGGTTTGTAATCATCATGTTTGGGTGAATATATTTATATCCCAAGTGCAAATGACCCACACGTTTGGTGTGAGCAAACACAAGCAATCGTGACAAGAGTGAGCAGAACTCAGATATCTGCAAAAAAACAAAGATTTTCCTCTTCAACTTTGTCTCTGTCTTTTGCAATAATAAAAAAAAAGTTAAAAACTGGGTTGAAATGCTAGGGGAAGAAAAAAAATCATTGGACAATATCCTTTAACAAAACTACACTGAATAGTGAGTGAAATAATATAAGTGACTACTTCTACTGAATCAAGTGAAGTAGTTGAAGCCTTTGGAGTCCAAGGAGAGACCTGAGTTGCTGTCAGACTTGCTGTCCTCAGAGGTGACACCTGGACACCAGCTCCACATTCAGCCTGGCTTAGTTATAAGCGTGGGAGTTCAGATCCCCTGTTCCAAGAGCTGATGCTATGAGTCTTTTAGTTTATAGCTCAGCTCTCCAGGAGCTACGTGACAGGCACACACATGGCACACAGACTTAGGATGTGCCTTTAAGACTACGTTGCTCTTCCATTAGTATTCCATAGATAGAGATCCCTTAGCCAAAGAACCATCCTGAAAGCAATTATTCCTTTTATTTTACCATGGCTTGACTAAGCCAGCATCTGGAGCTGGTGAAGCCCTTTTGTGTCTTACTCAAGCAACAGTCCAATTCCCTTCAATGTTCTCTTTGACCCCTGCTACCACCTGACTGGTTTCTGCATCTTCCATTTTACAGCATCCCCCTCAAGAAGTCTGGAAAAAAAGGCTTTTTCATTTGAAGCCAAAGTACTGGTCAAAATTTTATTTGTAAAGGGAATGCCTCCTGTTATCCCTAGTGTGGAGGAACTAACAGAGATCTTACTAGCAGTATTGTATATAGCCTCCCAAAGACTTTGGTTGTATGTCAACAGTCACAGTAATAGTTCCATAATAATAACATTATGGAACTAACATTAACTAATATATTAACATTATGGAACTATTACTGTGACTGTTGCCATACGACAGAAGATTAAAAAAAAACCCAAGATGTTTAATTCATTAATTTTTAGTTGTTTAATTATTTTTGCAGCTGCCAAAATAATTCCAATACCTGCTCCTGCATGTTGGATTTCTGATGCTCAGTGTTTTCAGACTTCTTCAAAGTAACATAAAGAACCTGTAGAGGCCTTGGAGGGAGAGATCCTGCTGAGAGCTCCCTACCCAAGTACACTGCATCACCAGGTCTGGTGTGCAGGTCACAGGGTCTTCTGGCATCTCAGTGCTGGGGATGGATCACTGATTTCCTCTTTAGAGGTCTATATATTTCTTCTATTAGCAGAAACAGGAACCTTTTGAGGCTTGCCTTCCATTGTCACTATTGAGAGGTCTACAATCTTGGTGGAATTGTGGGATCTGGAAGACTGAGGAATTAATGCAGAAGACAGCAACACAGACTGGACTGAGACATCCCTCTGCCCTCTTCCCTATGAGTTTATCTAGGGGTAGCTGTAGCTGAGCAGTGGAATCAGGTCACCCATGGAACAAAGCAAGCACAAAAGGGAGAGGCTGAGACAACACGGGCCACATCTGCAGCTCTTGCACATTGGTAATTTGGTAGTTTATTATAATTTGGTAATTTGCCCCAGCTGAACATAAGGACTTTTTCTAGGTTAA
Source organism: Bucco capensis (assembly GCA_013396975.1). Lineage (NCBI taxonomy): Eukaryota > Metazoa > Chordata > Aves > Piciformes > Bucconidae > Bucco > Bucco capensis. Next base: position 197,415 of record VWZO01003846.1, on the reverse strand, counting down.
CTTAGCCCTGCATTTTCACATCAGGAGTTGCAGTGAAACCATTTGAATAATCTGAGTCCCATGATTTAGTACACCAGTTCTTGAGTGCCAAGTATCCTTATAGACAGGCACAGCACATGTGGGATGCATACAGGAATCTGTATGGAGAAAAAGAGAAGCTGTCCTCCCCAGCCCTAAAAAACACAATTTCAGCAACATCATAAATAACATTCATCCTTAAAGCAAAACCCACAACTACGCAAGAAAAGGAAAGTACAGTGCTGTCAGAGAGGTCAGAATATGATCCTTTTTAGCTACAGGATACTTCAGAAATTATTTCACAAGCTTTTACTCTCTGGAACACAAGAAGTCAACTCCAGAGCTCAAGCTGCAAAGAGCTTGTTAGAGCTGAAAGTATTTGTTTCAAAGCACTGTGGAAGTAAATGGAAGTGTCATTTTGTGCTAACGTGATAGGCAGCTACTCTGCCTTGTCAGAACAAGCAAAGTCCTGTAAGCTTTATCCCATTGCCACAGGCACTTGGGCACCTCTCTGGAAATCAATCACAGATTGGCCTGAAGAAGAGCAGAGCTGAAACAATGGCACCAGAGTGAGGACCCTTAATGAAAGCCATTTGCTAGTCCACACCTAGGCTGTCTAGACAGCACCTCCTGTGCTTTGATCACTGATAAACCATTCTAAATGTTACCAGTGCCCCTTTTTTGTTTCTGTTTACAGGCAATCAGTGGGCCTCTGGCCATTGCCTCTATTTCAAAGCAGCACTTTTCATCTGACTGCAATCAAATAAAAAAGAACAAAGAGATGGACATTTTGGATATGAGATACTTATTTTCCTGTGATTTATACAATTTCAAATGAAGAGCGAAAACAAAAAAGCAATTGTGAGTGTACATGTGATAAATGTTTCTAATTAGCCATGCCCTCTTAAATCCATTTGAAAGCAGATTTCCCTCCCAAACTAGCAAAAAATTTAGTGTAAGCTTGTGTGTGTGTGTGTGCCTTCTGCACAAGACACATCTCTGGATTTTAGAGGCCTTTTCATCTGCCTTGGAGACACCCTTCCCGGTGCTCTTTTGTGCTGTTTGCTAGAACAGCCATCAGCTTCACTCTGGAAATCCCCCATGAAATATCCAGGTATTTTTCCAAGTGGCTCTGTTTTATGTTTTAACCACAGTAAAATTAGAACCATAGAAACTGAAAAATCCACACAAAAAAAATATTTGAGTGAAGCTCCTCTCCTATGCTCTCCCAGCATACACTGGCCCATAAATAACTCAGACTTTTTAGTTACACATACTGAGCTATAAGTTCTAAATGTTGTTTTGCACGTGGAATTAAACGTTTTGCTCAAATTCAAGTCCACAAAGACCATGTGGTTGCCTTTAGCTGGATGAAAGTGCTTGAACTTTAAGCCCTTCTCATCTTTTATCTTCAGCAACTTGATGTAGCCTACTTAAATTCAGCCTTTGAAATGTTCTCAACCCCTCCCTACCTATGTCATGCCAGTTCAGACATCTTAAGCCTCAATCACACACAATCTTAAAGAAAACCTAAAAAGATCATAAAGTCATGAAGAGATTTAATCTCATCTCTAAATTTGGCTCAACCAGTACATCATTCAAATACACTTTATTTCTCATGTAGGAATCCAAAGGCTATTTGGATGCAGCTTAACAATGCAATAAAAAAAACCCAAAAGGCAGTTTTGTAAATCTGGACATTTTAGTTCTGTACACTTGAAAATATTTCTGTTCCAAAAGTCAGGATCAAGACCAACTCTTTCTGGCTCATCTGTAAATCATGGATTACTTTTCTCTTTCCTCTTCTTTCTAACAAGATAATGAAGAAAATTGACTAAATGCCTTCAAAATTGCTGACCTGATGAGAAAGGGGACAAATAGATTCTTTTGACAGCATGCTATACTTGGAGCATACACATACCACATACTCCTGCTTGGCCAAGTCTTTGACTTCAGATGCTGTAGGATAGTACATCTGATGATATGCACAGTATTTTCATTCCCTTATAAAAATCCCATTAAGCTAATCAAGCTTCACCCTATAGTGATAATATCTGTGGGGTTTTCCATAAAAAAAAAATGTGACAATGCACAAAAAACCCTCTCCAAATTATCATATGTCAAGGGAGCGGAGAGAAGAAAGTAGAGGGGAGGGAAAAGGTCAGAATAAACTTGTTCAAGTGATGAAGAACAGAGAAACTAAGGCTCTTTCCCAGGGCTATGTGCATACCAAACCTGATGCTATTTATCTAGGTCCCTTAGAGGATGCACAAAACTTGTAGAGTTTAAGTCCAGTGCCTACTGGTTATAATGGGAGGGATACATTATAGAAACAACTTCCTAAGAGTCTTCAATTTCATTCTTATGGCCCGTATCCTTTCAGATTTGAAGGGAGAGATCCCAAGGTCTCAGCAACAAGAGACCATAGGGCTGCATAGGAATATCAGCTGATATCTAAAGCTTCACTTTGTTCACCTCCCCTGGTTTTTATCAAAGGTAGGAAGTTAGTTTTGTCTGAATGAAACAGAAGTGGAGCTGCTGAAAATAATTTTCCATTCCTAGAGCAACTCTAGCAGCGTAAGTGGTGCTCTTTTAAGATGCAACTTAAATAATGCAAGAGAGAAAAGAGCCAATGACACAGTTCATAAACAGTGTGATTCTTATATGTTGTCCAAAAGGTGCAGCACTCATGATCCTCTTATTCTTAGGAATATTCATATTCCAGTTTAACTCAAGAACCATTCTCTCGAAGTCAAAAGAGTTAACTGGGTGTAAATCTCCGAGGAATAAAGAGAAATGAAACTGTACCCCTTGGAATAAGACCAAAACAGCTTTCCCAGACAGAAAAAAATCTGAAGTCCTATGAGTACCTAATAACATTGTGAACATACTGCAGATTTGAGCCAAAAAGGCATTAAAAACAACAGAACTTTGCCTGACTTCAGTTTGCTTTGAATCAAGTTTTTAATTATCTGTGCCTTCCAATTATGTATTTAAACACTTAGTATAAATGGGGGGAAAAAAATAGAGAAATAGAAGCGAGACTGAGAATTTTTCTTCTGTAGCAGTCTTTATTCTTCTAGCTGCAGTTAGCCATCCGATCTGTCATGTGTCATTTTTCAGCTCATTAGGTGGGATTTTGGCAATTTCTGTGTACAGTAAGAGGTATTGAGCAGTTGAAACTGGGAAGGTCAAATATTAAGAGCAATGTCATCATCCCTCATCGCTTCCAATGAGAAATTCTTGCATAATTGTTTAATGCCATGAGCTGCCTTTAGTAGGACAGACTCCTTTTTGCCAATTTGAGGCTCACAGCCAGAAGCCACATGAGCAAGGAAACCTACACAGATTGGATCAAGCTGGGTTTTTTTGCTAATGTCACTGCTGCCCCATATTAACTTCACAAGACTCCCCAGTAATGAAGGAGAAGCCTCTGAGAGGGATGTGGCGTGTGGTCCAGTAAGCCAACAGAACACACATCACTCTGCATCTATAGACTGTGTAGATCATGCACGGGGCAATGCTCAGTTACCATTTGCATGCTTTGGCCCCAAATCAGCAAACAACTTGCATGTGTATTTTAGTCAGGCAAATCCCCATGAGTTTAGCAGCATTGCTCATGGGCAAGAAGCACGTACGTCACTGTGAGCAGCATGGGGGCCCTTTTTTTGGACAAACATCTGTAACAGCAAACACAGGAGCAAATCCTTCTCTGCTGCAAATCAGCATACTTCTGGTGTTTTTAGTGGGATGGTCTGGCACTCTGTGGATTGTGTCATGAGCCAAGAGAAGGAAGGTTTTCAAAGCACAAAGTAATGCTTCGCAACACTGATTGTTTCTTCTAAGGTGTTATTTCATGGTAAAGTTGTTTCAAGAAAATTTATAGTATTTCTGAGAATGTTTCAGTGCTAAAGGCAGAGCTTTCAAGACTCATCAGTAGAAAGTAATTAACTGGAGTAACTCAAGTGGAATAGATTGTCCCAGGAAATCTCTCTGGTGTGTGTGTGTGTGTGTGTGTATAGATGCTCTAGTCCAGAATAAGTGAGTTTTAGTCCAGATCACAGTGTGTTCAGAAGCCTAAAGGGAATTAATCTGCAATAATTTAGTCTCCTTTTTAGCCTTGGTCTTAAACTGCTCTCATTAAATCAGTAACAGAAAAAAAAAATAAATCTTCTTTTAGTAGAATATTTACATTCAAATAAGCCAAACTTTATGGTATACACTAACTAGTTTTACTCTGCATCGAAATAGCAAATTACAGCTGGGGGACAGTGATTCCCAACTGAAGGATCAAAAAGAGCAGCAGGAGAACAATAATTTTTTTAAATCACTGGAAACAGATAGATGACAATGTCCTTGGTCTTGCACTTGCTAAATGTGTGTACACAAATTTTTACATGAGTTGAGTTGATGAACATTGTCATCATTTGGTTGCAAAGCTGGTGCCTCAGAGTACACCCAGAGTTTTGAATTTAGAATTCAATTTTGTGTTGTAGCAGGATGTTTCTTATTCTAGATTAAATATATAACACCTAAGATACTCTACCTTTTAAAACTGTTCTGCTTACATATTATATGTATAAAATGTACATATAAAAAACAATACACAAATAATATTAATGTTACAAAACTGCAACTTCTCAAAAGGATGTTTTTACACAGTAGTATAGAAGTGAAATGTCTCCTTTTCTTCAACCAAAGCTTTTTTATTCTTCCCATAAAAATAATAGCATCAAACAATCCACGCAGAGAAATACTTAAGCATACAAAATCCCCCAAAAATCTGGATTCAGAAACAAAATCCAACCCATTGGTAACACTGAAGAGGGATTTTTTTGTATGAGGTTTTCTCTTTCACAGAAGGATTCTTTCCATACAAGAACACTAAAATCTTTCAAGATATTAGATGTCAGGTTTGGGGTGTTCTGAGTGAATCACCTATGTAGCAATTTATGAACTTGTGTCATTGATCTTCTGAGAACAGAAACACTTGCATTCATAGGCAGGAAACAGAAAATACCTTATTAAAGTACAACTTCTGTCCAATTATCTGGTTCCAAAAGATAAGAAACAAACCCTGGCTGAACTTCTAGCCAGTGAGAAGCCATCATGGAGCTCACTGTTGATTGTAATAGGGCGACAAGATTTTCCTTTAAGAGTCCCTCTGCTTTCCAGTTTCTAATAGATAACGTGTCATTTGGGGTATTTTTCTGGGAGAGATGTTGATATTTTTCTGTATCTTGGAGAAATAGAAGCAGATGCTGAGGCTCATGGCCCTGAGTCCACAGCAGGAGCCATGTACACCTCTGAGCAGGGAACTGCACAACAAGTTGTGATGGCTGAAGAGCAAATGTGTGGTTAGAGCTCTTCATTTCCAAAATAGAGATGGTAGCAAGTAGAGTCAACATCATAGATTTGTCCTCATATATGGACCAGATAATAAATTCATAAAATCATAGAATTGTCAGGGTTGGAAGGGATCTTAAAGGTCATCTAGTTCCAACCCCCTTGCCATGGGCAGGGACACCTCCTACTAGATCAGCTTGCTCAGAGCCCCATCTAGCCTGGCCTTAAAATCTTCCAGGAATGGGGCTTCCACCACCTCTCTGGGCAACCTGTTCCAGTGTCTCACCACCCTCATAGTGAAGAACTTCCTCCCAACATCCAAACTAAATCTACCTTCCTCAAGCTTATGTCCATTCCCCTAGTCCTATCACTGCCTGACATCCTAAAAAGTCCTTCCCCAGCCCAACTGTAGGCCCCCATGAACCATGGTAAATGCATAAATACATATCTATACACATTCATCAGATACAGGCACACAGAGGCAATACCTCAGTGTCATGACATAACTCTGAGGAGGAAAGTTCATATATATCACTTGACCTATATAATTACCAAAAAGAAAAATTAATAATTTCTTTTATACAAAATCTTATAACTCTAAATACTTAGTGCTGTCATCATCAGAGGCAGAGATGACTGAAAAGCACATTAGTTTAGCTCAAGGCAAGTCTTTATCTGAACGAAGGGCATTTTTTGTTGTTGTTTTGCTTGAAAAATGGAACAAATGCTTTCTTTGTTGAAGAAGCTTAATTAAAAGCAGATAAAAATCAAGAAAATTTTTCTTGCATTCTTTCAAAATAGAACAAAATGTGCCTGCAATTGTGAGCTGAAAAGGATCTGTCTTTCTGTGTGTTAGAGACTGAAGATGCTTTGTGCAGCCTTATCTTTATCTACCACATCTGTCACATAATCCTGTTAAAAAGAGAGATGCTTATTCAACTCAAGCCCTTCCCAACAAAACTGCACTATCTTACACATAAATGAGCTGGTGTTTTAGCACAGTCCATTTTTATAGTTTATGTAATAGCAGCACGCACACATAGATAGTTGTGAAGATGAAACAGTTTTAGCATGAAAGGATAATAATATAGTCCCGAAGGAAGAAGAAGAATTACAGGAAAACCTTGCCCCCTATGGTGTTCTTCTGCTCAAGAGATGTGCCTAGAAGATACTTAAGGGAAACAACAACAAAACCTGTGACATAAATTATGCACCAGATATCACATTTCCAAGGTGCTCTGAAAGGATGAAGCTAAATAGGAAGCTGCATCACTGAATTTCTCTCTTCATATCTGTTCCCAGAGTGCCACGGCACAAATCTTGTAGACAAGCTTAGAAAGAAGTGGTTATAATGCCTCAAACTGCTATCATGGATTGGGAAGGTACTTGTTTTACACTTTTCTACACAATGATTGCAGAGTATCTAATACAAGGAGACATTGCTCCCAGCTGTAAAACACACAACTCTGCGCTCCACAGCCTGACACGTGAACGCTTAGCGAGAGGAACAGGTTAACAAAGCATTGGCAAATGGCTTCTTTGTTCACACTGCTGCAGAAATAAGCAGACAGAGAAATTGGGGCAAGGGGCTGGTTTAAATTCTGTAACACGTAAAACAATTTCTCTGTTAATTAATTCAGTCATTAGCAGCAGTTTCCCCTGAGGGCAGTGTAACCTGAACAGGAGATCACAATTACAGCACTCTTTCCTTTTTTAAACTCCTCGGCGTTTGACATGAAGAATTTATCCAAAAAGACATCTCTGTTCAGCAAACTCTTGAGCAGCACTTTCTGCCTTCCTTTAGACATTAATTCTCATTTCTCCTCCTGGTAGGCAAGATCTGTAAGAGCATCAAAAGTCACTGTACCTCTTCCTCTTCAGTGCATATAAGACTTCTGTAGCTGTAGAACTTGCATGCCTACCAAAACATCATGTAAGTACCCTCCCAACAACCCTTAGGTTGAGGGATCTTGATTCAATGCCTACCTTTGCAAGACTAGTTAGGTATCTCAAGTGGGAGATACTTAAATACTTTGCAAAATCTGAGTGGTCTGTGAAGAGAATAAGAAACTAAGGACTGGAACCACAAGGCAAGATTCTTCTGCTTCCACACTTGAGCTTCATGGATGTTTTTGTGTGCATGGGTGGTTGAAGTGTGATTGCAGAGAATAGCCTGTGCAGAGACACTAGTCACTGTTTCTGTCCTGGCCCAAATTCAAGCCACTCACTATTGCTTTTCTTCTAAGCAGGAATAACTAAATTGCCTACACGGCAATATCAAACTACATTCTTGAAAGGTAAGAAGTGGCTTGAGATAGAAACTTCTGGGAGCTTGCCCAGAAAAGCTGAAATTCTCAGTCCTGTCCTGGAGGTTCTAAGCCCTTGAGAGACCAAAAAAAAAGAGGAGAAAGAAAAGCAGTTCTAAGTTGCAGAGATCAACAGAAAAGGAGCCTTATATTCCTAGGGAAGTGTCTTAGTAATGCCTTCTGTCCTCCCTCCCATGATTCACATGAAAACACAACTCTTGTAAGCAGAACATACCACCTCCATTATTAAATGGTTGCTGAAAACTCTAAGTTTTACTTTAGTGTAATGCATTTAATGGTATCTCAGGCATCTTGTGGCATTTCTGTGCAAGAGAATAAATTACTGTCTTGTGAGATGTGTCTTGGGTCCCACTGGACACTACTCAGTGCCCAAAGGGTACCACATACTTCCACTGTGTTGTAAAGTTAGGTCTGCAGTTCAATGCTCACAGGAAACATATTGTTTTAGGTAACAGGTTATTGCACATGCAGAGGGTCCAGCTGGGGCCAAATTCTTTCCCACAGCTGTGGACTTTGGTTTCTTTCCTGCTTCAGCATTGAAGAAAAGGGTTTGAAGACATCAGCTGGAGAATATCAAACTGGGAGAAAACTTTAGATGTGACCTACTCTGTCCTTGAAACAGGATGAGTAAAATGCAAACTGTATGTCTCATTCTTTATGGTTGGTAGCAGATGGTGATAACTAAAAGGCAAACACACTGTCTTAGGGCCACTTTAGAGCAACTATTATAAGTTGTAATGTTCTCACTCTAGCATAAGAAAATCTGCTCCTGTACAGTATCCACTGGTTACAGAGAAAGTGGAAAAGGCTTTTTACACCCACATTTTTCAGCTTCTCTTTAATTTTTTCATCTCCTATGAGCAGTTGTTCTAGTCATCCAGATATTACTTTTAAACCTCCAAAAATACATCTTCCCTCATGGAAGTCTTTCGAGAAAATATCAGGACTGCAGATGGACAGAACAAACCTTATCAGTCTCAACTGACCATTTCATCCTGAATAAAGCAGGAAACTGCCAAGATTGAAGCTGTCCTTTTACAGAAGGACAAACCTTTTATGAACTTGTATGAGGATTTTGGCTGAACTCTGTGAAACTACTCCTGTGAATGTTCACTAGGTCAGGCACTTAATTTGCAAATGCAGTGAATTCTCACAGTGCATGAAGAAAAGCACTAGTAGTTCTAAGATAAAATGTTTCATCTGAGGGTCAGGAAGGAGACTTTTTTAATAGAAATGCCACAATCACATTCCTCATCTTGCAAAAGAGAAGGAAGCATCAGGATGACCAGGGGTCCCAGGATATATTTGTACCTCCTAGATGAACTGATGTATGAAGACAGAGTTTTTGAGTAAGATTCACTGCACAACAAACCAGACTTGCTTAACTAGATGGAAATTGAACAAGGTCTTGTGATGTGGACAAAAATAATCATTTCTGATTAAGTCTTGCTAGGACAAGATTACTCATGGAGGAGAGACACTAATTGAATCAGTCTCTACAACTGCCTGAAAGGAGGTTGTAGTGTGGTGAGGTCAGTCTGTTCTCCCAGGTAACAAGTGTTAGGACAAGATGAAAAGGCCTCCAATTGCACCTGAGAAGGTTTAGGTTGGATATCAGGAAAAAGATCTTCACCAAAAGGGTTGTCAAGCATTGGAACAGGCTGCCCAGGGAAGTGGTGAAATCATCATCCCTGAAGGTATTTATAAGATGTGTAGATGGAGTGTTTAGGGATGTGGGTAAGTAGTGACTTGGCAGTGTTGGGTTAACAGTTGATGATCTTGAAGGTCTCTTTCAACCAAAAAAATTCCATGATTTTTTCTGTATAAAAGTTTGGTTCACACTGCTCTTTGATAGGAATTCAGTAGCTGCTACAACTCTTCAAAATGGTGTCTCAATGCTCTGAAAATCCCTTCAATTCTTTTGCTCTGCCTGTCATAAAGGTATCCTAAAGGGGCAGAGTTTGGAATTTTCTCAGCAAAAAATCTTTATAGTACCCTTTAGAGTCTTTCTACAGAAAGTGGTAGTAATGGTGGCATCCAGAGTCACAATAAGTTTTGAAAAATTAGGCCATTAATTTTGCTGTGAATACACATAGCATGATTGCCAGAATTTGCATACTCCTTTAAAGAGCCTGTAACTCATTCTATCAATCAATAGCATCACCACCTTCACAAGAGCAGTGACTATTGTGCTTGTCGGTTGCATCTGACTCTCCCTGATGTTATTAAGGGGTATTTCTGAAAACATGTGGTCTGAGCTTCAATGAAAAACTTTCTGACCACATTTTATAATGATAATGACCAACACAGCCAGCTGCAAAAAAAAACAATTTAACCAGAGAATTTTATCCAATGGAAAAATCAATATAGTTTACAATGAGTGCATGTCTTAATAGCTACGGGGCAGCCACTAATATTGTCATTAAAGACATTCTGGCCTTTACTAATTTATGTTTTCCCTCTTAAAGAAAAATCTATGCGAGCAATAATCATAAGGGAACACCTCTACATTCATTTGCTTTTCAAATGTGCCTGAATTATTTAGTTTGTCTAATGAATTTGTCTTGTACTAAGATCTCAGCTATTGGCCCTTGCCCTGCAGCCCTACCTGACATTGCTGTCAGTGGTCGTGTTGCCTGAGTGAGAACCAAGTGTTTGGGGACAACATTAAAGGGAAACTTCCAGTAGTGAACAACTCATCTAAACCTGCATGTGGACTAAAAATACACTCAAGTGGCAGAATGCTGTCCATGAGTTCAATCATGAAGAGTTGTTTTAAATGTCTCGAAATGTGAACATCCCAGAGAACTTTAACGTCTTGGGTTCTACCCTGATAAGAATTTTACACATGCAACTCCTGTGAAAACGGGAGGAAGCAGAACAGCTCAGTCCCCTTGGGATCCTCACTCTCTGCCCACATTGTGAATGATACACCCCACTGAAATAACTCTCAGTGGTTTCCCAAGAGTTCAAAGTGAATCTACTTAGTCCCTCTATAGTTCTCATTACAAGATACTATAGCCTAAATATCTCTGCCTTTTCTCCAGGGCAGTGTCAGGAGAGCAGAACAACTGAAAAGTCCAGAGATGACCATTACTGCAGGAAAAGGATGGTCAGTTTGGTACATCACAGTACATTTACTCTTACATTACATTTACATTTACCAAAATTTGTACAGAACCATGCACCACAGGAATATTAAGGTATATTAGCTATATTTTGTTTAGATTGGCTCACACATCCAATGGTTTTAAACTATTAAATTTTAAACTGTCAAATTTTGAACTGTAAAATTATGCTTATTAGAAATGATAGTCCTAAAACATACTAAATCATCCTGCTTTTGAAAATCACCTTTCTAAAAATACAATGTGAATCTATTCAATTAACAAAGAAATCAGTGTTAATGGCTTGATGTTTAATAACCAATGAAGTAGTGGAGTCAACATCCCCGAAGGTGTTCCAAAAATGTGTAGACATGGCACTTTGTGACATGGTTTAGTGGCATGGTGGTGTTGGGTTGATGGTTACACTTGATGATCTTAGAGGCCTTTTCCAATCTTAATGATTCTGTGATTCTGAAAATTTGCCATATCATCAGTGCATCTACCACAGAAAGATGTTCTGGACACTGCCACTCAAAATTGTCCTATATCTGATTAGTAATAAGCATTAAAACCACGAAGCGGCCTGCACATCACAGAATCATCTGGGTTGGAAGGGACCTCTGGAGGTCATCTAGTCCAACCCCCCTGCAGTGGGCCAAGTGATCAGGACCAAGTGATGAAGTATCAGGATGCTAGCCACTTAAGAAGGAAATGGTGATCTTCATGCTCACCACTCCAGGGCTCCACTGAGTTTGCTTCTTAAAGTTAACAGGAAAAAAACTAAGAATGAGTGAGTTGCTGGGGAAGGATGTTCTTATGAGGGTTCTCGTGCTGCCTCATGTCATGTTCTTGACAAACTTGTTCTAAAATATGCTATTTCTGCTGTGGTTTTTTTCCCCAGTAAAACTCAAAACAGGTCCGTGAGGGGCCAAGCTTTGGACCATCTTGAACATTCTGCCTCTACTAAACCTCATGTCACTGGCCTCAGTGTGAGCAGGACCACGTCCATATTTTCCATGGGAATGAAGGGTTTGGAAAAAAGACTGAGGTCAAAACAATTCCCAAGAAAAACTACTCAGATCACTTCTTACTTGCATAGAAGGACAGATTTATGATGTACACAACGGGGGAAGAACAAGTTGTGCTTTTCCTCATCCCCAGCCCAGCTGCATGCAGTTCTGGTACCACATACGTTCTGGAGGTGATTTATCTGAATTGGAGGATGGCAAAACCAAAAATACATCAGACCACAAACAAAGCCAAGGAAATTATTGTACCTCAGAAGAACTATTTGGCATATGTTCCTCAGCGGTACAGAAACAGACTCTTTTTCCTCCAGATTTAAAAATAATTGTCAGTTTGCCAGCCCAAATATTTATGGCATTCTTAATAGGACTTGAATGAGAACTTAAGTGTGGAAAGAATAGTACCTCTCCATAAAATCTTATCTACAAAACCAGCACAAGGTACTGATTATGACAAAAAGCTATCAAACCCTTTAAGCATAATATGCAGTGATAAAAGACAGAGGATAATCCTTGATGCAAAAACCACCTTGTGCTTGGAACACTCTACAGAGTATCCCAACACAAGTAAGACATTGAATAATTTAAACCAGATACATATGTTATCTGATCAAAAGAAACATGTTCCTATCGGCCTATATCTTTGGAAGTTGTGAATATGAACATTTTCATGGAAGATCACAGGCTTATATAAATATATTTAATTTATTGGAAAGAATGTAGAATGCTACCTTATGAACGTCATTTATACTGATTCTCTGCCTTGGCCAAAGGGTGGAAGGAGAGGAAGAATGATCTTGTGGACTCATTTTATCATCTCTAAACAATTCTGCTCTATTTAGGGGACAGAGACAGCTTATTCTAAAGAACCCAGAGAGGAGCAGCTCTTCCTTCAGCACAAACTTCCTGCTCAAATTAATTCAGGCCAATTTGCAGCTTCGAAAGGCACCTGCTGAAAGGAAGGCTTAGTGGGGCTGGAATGAATGAGCCCACACTGATACCTGTCAGGTGGCCTACAACCAGATTAGTTGAAATCAAATTCTTAAATAAGCAGAATTGTACCCCTATGTAGCTGGGGTTTTTTTCTGAGATACTGACAGGGTAAGGATGGTTTTTCTTAGCTATTTCCTTTGTCACAGACAACACCTTGGGAACTGCTTCTGTGAACTCCAGACAGCAACAGAGCAAGTGCTAAAACTCCTAACCAGGTATTTTAGGGACCAGAGGGAAAGCTTGATTTTGTGCCTTTAACCTGTGTTCAACAATGGATGTAGGCTTGTGTCAGGCTTTCTGTGTCTTTTCTTTCCCTACACAATGAAAATTAAGTGTTCACTTGAGTGGTAACGGGAAGAGCACCAGTCCCTCCCAAGTGCATGTAGATTGCAATGTGGATTATGTGTCTCCCCTTTCTGGGAAGGATGTTGGACATATTCACAGGACTTTGGCCAAATACTGCATCTGAGCATAAAAATGGATTCCCCAGTTCTTCTGTATCTCTCCTGTGGTCCTGAATTTTTAGCATACCTATACAGAAGATCCATTAACAGAGCTGTACCTTTTGCCAGGGAAGATGTTGACACTAGTACTGTGGTTATCTAGAGCCTATTGTGACTATCTATCTCCCCCAAATTCTGCACAGTAGGTACACAAACAAAACACCACTTACAGCACATACCCACTGTGTGTGTGTGGATATATATGTATCAAAACCACATGAAATGACTTGTTCAATTTCATCATGCTACAGAAAAAAATGCTGGAGATGGCAGATAAATAACCTGGCCACTTCAACTCTGCTGTCAATACTCTCAAACTCATGCATGAGCATTGGGAAGAACAGAAGTTGTCATAACATTGCCTGAAGCAGGAGGTTCCAGTCACTGAAATTCTATCCACACCATGGCTGTGTGTCTCCTAGAAGAGCAGGAGGCTGTGTAGAAGAGTGTAGGAAAGGATAAAACATGAGGCAGATGTTACACTGATACCTATTTGCTGGAAGCTGAGAGCCTCTTCATTGCTAGTCAGAGCTGCTAATTTTGTTCTTTCTACCACAAGGAGCTGGTTAAACACCATTTTGCCAGAAATAATGGTGTTATTTTTAAATAAAGAATTAGAGCAAGCATGGTTCCCATTGAGGCATGGAAGCCATTTATTTTTGTCTCAAAGATTCCACTGTTTAATTGATTTTTTTGAATACATTTAGAAAAAAAAAATAATGAAAGAGTGCATTTTCCTCACTAGAAAGGCAAGGAAAGCACAATACTTATGGATAAAGTTATGAGAGAGAAATGAAGAGTAGCATTTTCAAAAGGCTCATTATTTATAATTTTTTTTTAATTGGTGGAAGATGGAGTTTTTCTAAGAAGATTGAGTTGTTTTCCACCATAAGAAGCAGAAAGACTTTTAAAAGACCTCATTATGCTCAGGCAATTATTAGAGGGGAGATTTTCTTGTGAATACAGTATTTCCATTTTGAAATTTCCTACGCTAAATTGTATTGAAAACTCCAAAGAGTTTTTCTGGGTTGCCAGGTAGGCTCAGGGAAGCTGTAAGCTACAGAGCTGACTCGTCAAGGAGCTTTTCAAGAGCTGGCCAGAAGTGCAAAAGATGCTATTTCCTATGATCTGTGACACCAGCCAGCCAGCACACACATTTCTAATTGTTTTGAGGAAATGGGCAAGTAACCAATGCAATGATTAAAAAAAAACCCATCATCTCCAAAAGTCTTAGCTTCTCCAGAGCAGTACTCAAGCTGCTGGCCTGGAACGTTTTTGTTCCCAGTTGGCCTTTCAGGCTGGGAAATTAAAGTGGAAAAGCAAGATCTCCAGCAGGTTCTTATCACAATATAGCCTGCTTTCCATCAAAAGACATAGTAGAATTGCCCCATCCACCCAGAAGTGGTACTAAGGTGAGGCTCAGTCTCTTCTCCCACGTAGCAAGTGATAGGACAAGAGGAAATGGCTTCAAGTTGTGCCAAGGGAGTTTCAGACTGGATATTAAGAAGGGGTTTATCAGGCATTGGAACAGGCTGTCCAGGGAAGCAATGGAATCACCATCACTGGAAGAGTTAAAAACACATGTAGGTGTGGTGCTTGGGCAGGTGGCTTAGTGGTGAGCATGGTAGTATTGGGTGGATGGTTGAACTCAATGATCTCAGAGGTCTTTTCCAACCATAATGATTCTATGATTTCCAAGAAAACACTGTGATGCCACAGACAGAGTATATGCACTTTCAGGTGCCCCAGATTTCCCAAACAAGGTGCTGGCATCAAGCCCTGGGGAGCTGTCAGGGAGAGCTCTGAAGGCAAACCCACCCATTGTGTCCAGAATCCAATCACATGATCTGACTCCCAGCTACCACTTAGGCTTGAGACTTAGCCAATTCATATAGTTGTAACTCTTATATGCCCAAATGGTGGTTGCCAATGAGATTTGGACAACTGATTTCTGCTATCATTATGTCAAAAGCCTTATCCTGTTAATTGCCACATAACCAGAAGATGAACCCAGATCTTCTAAGGCACAAACACCCAACTTCCAAAAGTTGCATTTGTAGGTTTTGGCATAATATCATTATAACTGGATGTTCTCCATGAATACAATAGGTTCCCTTGAGTCTCCAACCCCTCCCCCCCAAAAAAAAGCAAATAAAAACTTGGAGGCCTTTATAAATATACTGACCAAACCCAAAGTTATGAAGCCATCCACAGGCCTACAAACAAAAGAAACATGTTTTCAAAGCTGCTGTATTTGTTTCAGAATCCTTTGAAAAAATACTGCTGAGTGAATAATTTATAATAATGGAAGTATGTGACAAATATTGCTGCTTTAACTGTTTGGTTAATTTAGTTGAATATGCACAGGGTGTTTTTCCATGTGTTCATCTGCTCCTTGGACTTAGTTCACACAGCTTTTTTTTTTCAAATTTCATTTACCTCATACCTGAAATTTCAGCTGTGTTGTGGAACTGTTGGCAAGAGTCAAATTTTATGTTTGCCGATAGACTGAACAAAAAATTTCAATCATTTTTTTTTTTGCATGATACCACAGAAGAGAATTTTTTTCTGTTTTCCATTTTCGCTCTTTAATATTTTTAGTCATATTATCATATGAGTTTAGCATTCATTTTAGCAAAATGCAGAAAATGTATGGGATAAAGCAAATTCACTTAGAAGTTTATTTACAGAATTTTTTTCCCTCCTTGCTCTAACTTCTTTAAAGGCAAGCACTATTAAATTACTCTTTAATGAAGGATTATATTTTACCACGGGCTAACTTCTTCCACAATGACATGAAGAAAGCTAAAGAAAATGACACAGCCTGTGAACAATTGCCATGTTTTAAGCTGGAGGCAGCTTTTTTTGCAGCAGCAGACTGAAGCTGAGGAACCAGTACAAAAGTCAAACCTCCAAGTGAAACTTGAACTAGAGTGTAAGTTGTTCTCAGCACATATCTCCATATGCCTTGGTGGTGGAATTTGAAATATATTCTCTGTGGCTGCTTTTACTGATTTAAAAATTCAAAAGCCTCACTGCATTGTGCATGTCACTTTTTACCACTGGAGTCACATTATAGTTACTATAATTGCTCTCTGGAAGCCAGATATAAGCCTGTGTTTAAAGGAACACAGTTGTATGAAACTTTAATAATGGCATTGTTACAGATTGTTCTACCAAACTAAGTAACTCAGCCTGATGTCTTTTTCTTAAAGGGATCTGTGTTGGAATTTTGTTTTCTAGCTTCTCTTCAAGATGAAGTACATTTTCTTCACAAAGAAACCCCAACACACCAGAAGTGGAAACTTTTCTAGGTGTACCCACTAGCATGTGCAAAAAGGGCAGATCCAAGCTGGATGTCTGGCACCTACCTGATATTCGTGAGGTTGAGTCTTCAGCTGGTGGGAACAAGCACCACATTAGTATCTTATGCTGGGAGTTCTCACTTTTGCTTATGGAAGGATTTGATCCATTACTTGAAGGATAGTTGGAAGAGTCTTTTGAACAGCCTTTTGGGTACTCAAGCCAGAATGATGAGAAAATATGAATATTCAGAATTTCTTTTTCTTCACAATTTCTTTTCAAGCAAAAAAAAAGGCCTTCATTTCTAAATTCAAGTCCAAAGTGACTGGAAAACCTCTGTCATATATCTATATCACTTGTGGAAGAGGCTTCATTGGCATTGAGATGGTGGGCAACCAAGACTTCCCATGGGGATGCACAAAGTTGTGGCAACAGAAATAGTTTGTCTTGCCAGTTTCAGGCCCAGTTCAATGCTCTTCCCAATGAAAATTGGATACTGTTCAAAAGCACTTCTCTTCTCTCATCAGTGAGCCATTCCTAGTATTTCTCTTTTGTGTTCTATCCAGCTGACTGGCTGTCGGGTGAAGATTTTTGGGGTGTAGTTTATAGGGCCAAGAAGGTTGATCAAAATTGATCTAGTCCCTGAAAACAGCAAGTTTTGATAGAAATCTATGCCAATTTGTCAGAAGAAAGCTGTTTATTGAGTTTACCTGTGTTTGTTTCATTCATATCCAAAGATCCCACAGTACTGGGCTCTGTCCCAGTGGAGTTTTATGCAGTCATCTTTGCCCAGACAAGGAAAACTCTGTGTTACCAATAAAACTCTCTCATATAAATAGTAGAAGCTGCAGTCAACTGTGGATTTTCACAGTGGCTTAAGCTTTGAAACTAATTCTTTTTGACTAATAAAACTGAAAAGTGTTTCTACTAAAAAACGTTCATATTAACTGTATGAAGCCTTTTATTATGTCAAATGACACAATTTTTAAAGGCAGGTAGATATACAAAATATACCTTATTCTAAGAGTATTTTTTTCTAGTGCTTAATACCCAGTAACAAGAATTGTATATAGAATGTCAAAGATGAACTATTATTAATTATGATCAATGAATATGACACCTTTTTACCCCTCCCTGAATCACAGAATGTTAGGGATTGGAAGGGTCCTCTGGAGATCATCTAGTCCAATCCCCCTGCCAAAGCAAGTTGCGCTAGATCAGGTTGCACAGGAACATGTCCAGGTGGGTTTTGAAAGCCTCCAGGGAAGGAGACTCCACAACCTCTCTGGGCAGCCTGGTCCAGTGCTCTGGCACCCTCAAAACAAAGAGTTTTCTGCCCTCTGATTTCTTTACTATGCTCATAAGGTACTTCCAATAAATATTTATTCACCTGTAAGCTACAGAGCTCTAGATCCAAGCTCTGTGCCTCTATGAGGCACATGGCTCCTAGATGCCATCGTAAGTAAGACTACATGAATATAAATATCTGTGATACATACAGACACAGCTAAAACAGGTTCAGCTGACATGGCATTTCTGAATGATCAAAATCCAGATCTCTTATTTTCCTCTGTCCTCCTTTTCATCACATAAGTAATTCTGGGCATAAGAGCCCATTTCCCTGCTATATCTGGTCAAGGCACAGTGCAGTTAGGCTTCTAGTTCCAGATGAAGCCCTCAGTGCACATGTGCAATGCAAATAAAAACAATAATGCAAAGAAAACTTTGTTTAATAAACAAAAATTTCTATCTTGAGTATGATTTTAATTTGATCTTGTTTTTCTGCAACCTTGAATGTTTTGTTCTTCTAGCTATTCCTCAGGTGCACTGTATATGCTTAGTATAGAGTTATGATATGCATAAAAAACCATTTTTTTTCTTTTTATTACATATTGAAAGAAAGCATAAAGATAATGGAAGCCTTTGGCAAAGCAGTGCAATCTGATATACTGCCTCAGCTAAGTAGAATTTACCATTACCTTTCTTATCCATTTATCCATTCTCGTTTTATCCATTCTCCAGAGATTTTAGAGTTTTCATTTCATGTCATTTCCTAATAAAATTACCTATATTCAGTACCTATTGTAGTGTGAACATTCAGAGATGTGGACATGACACATAATTAATACAGCCTTTCGTCCCTCTTTCTGTTTCAGGGTATAGACCTAGATTTTGGACAAGTGCATAAATTTTGTATTATAGCATGAGAAGCAATTAATCCCATTAATAAGCAATAATTCATATAATTCAGATCATGGGCTGTCACTATGAATTACTTCATTAGGCAGCTTTTTACCCTAGGCTAAAAAGCCAGCTTCATTAATTCTGTAGAAGGCTTATTTTCTTCTCTTGAAAACACACAGTCGAACCCATTTAAAGGAATACTCCTCTTAACAACAGATACCATCCAAGGAAAGAAATTATTCAGCAGCAAGCCACCATAAATGTTAAGATTATTTAAAAGATCAAACATTCAGATCACATTTATGTATGGAACGAACGTCGCCAGAAAGGTAGATGTTATGAATAATGATTTCCCTCATTGTGAAGGATCCCAGTTATAGCCTGAGCTTGATAATGAGCATATCATGCTCACATGGAGTTGAATATACTTATTACAAATCATTTTAATTAACTTTTAATTAGATCTGCACTTCAAATTAAATATACAGTGAGGTGAATGTAACTGGATTGAGAAGGGAGACTCGGGCAGAGGTTCCCTGCATTCATTTTATCTCTTCTGAGCTATGACATTAGCACACATTTTACTGAACACCTTCCTTTACCATGTTACATCCTGGGAGCTGCAGTGAAAAGTATCAGGGAGGAATATGGTTTTCAAGTGCTTCCAGGATTATGATTTTCAATGGTTTCCTTCTGTAGGTCTACAGGCAAATATAGGGAATTCTGCAGAGCCTTTAAAACACAACTTGAAGTATTTGTTGCCATAACATTTAAAAGATGGCTTAATTCATAATAGTAAAACAAGATATTTATTATTAGCACAAAGGGGAAAAGGATCTTAAATGGCTTCAATGAATTAAAAGAGATGGGTCTGGGTGTTGAATGTTACTCTCCATCAGTAAGGAAGATCAGCATATGAGGTTTGTGAAAACTATTATCGTCTAATGAAAAAGCTGGTGAATAAAATACCACATTCTACTAAAAAGCCTGAAAATGTGACTGCCCTTAAACTGTTTTTGTAAGACATGAGCGAAACATTGTCCTTTCATATTGTTTCTCCATATTCTGGTGTCTGCAAATTGTCCATGAACTATGAACAACAAAATAAATAGTATGTCAATAAGCCAGAATTACTTTTGTGATTGAATGTTAATAAAGAACTCTCTCTAGATATTTTGTTCACTATTTATAATGGGTTGGATAATGCCCCGCCAGGCATGACTCTGAAAGCTTTCCATTATATGTCCTTAATACGCAACTCTTTCATTATTCAGTGTGTCTGAATATTCTAATCTGCTCTTGAAGAAAAAAAAAATTACAACAATATCACAACCCAGGACAATTATGCCACAGTTTTATTAAATTAACTACGGGTTGTAAGTTTACCTTAATGACCACAAACATTTCCAAATAAAACCAAGCTTACTCCTTGCTCGATTTTTTCCAGATGAAAGGTTTGTGGATTTTATTTTCAAAGGAAATTATTATTTTCATGCTGCTATCTACTAACCAAGTGGTGAGAAATGCTTCCTCTTACTGAGATGGCAATGGTGTAGCAGCTGTGATCCAAACACCACGCTGGATGAGCAGCAAATCTTGCAGTGTAGAATTGTTCCAGTAAACGTTAAGTGATTTGAAAAGACCTGACAGGCGAGAACAGCAAGCCCTGGAGTCATGTAAAATGCAAGAGAAATACCACTTTATGGATGCTTTATGATGGCTTCAGAAACAGAAACAACAAACTGGCTATTAAAATATAATTTAGCGATAATATTCCTCCCCGTTTGAAAACTATCTATGAGAAATAAATCCTTTTGCATTTGAGAACAAGCTAAAGTCTTAAGAAATATTCCCTTTTCTTTATAGATGGCTATATTTGGCTGGAATATATGGAAATAACATTCAATTATATGCTACATTGGTACCAGTCAGAATAGCTTATAGCTGGGGAGGATCTTTTCCCTCCCTCTCTCCTTGGTGGCATTTTCTTGAGTGTACTTTAATAAATCCCTTGGAAACGAACATGGAATATTACTCAACATCCTCCTGAAAGTGTGAAGAGGGAAATATATGAATAAACAGTAATAAGCCAGTTAATCAATTAGTTCAGCAATGCCTTCTAGTCATTCCATGCTGTTAACCCAGAAGGCTTTACAAATGCTGAAGTCACAGAGGAGACATTTCTGGTGTAGCCATTTTGTAGCAGCAATTCTAAATCTCATTCTGAGGCTGAGAAGCAAGGAATAATGTGTCTAACTAAGGAGATTTAAGGTAGACTAGGTAGAATTTATATCCTTGGACTTTGGCCAGAGTACTGAAGTTGTCACTCTGCCAGCAAAGGGTGCCTGGGGATTCTTACTGACCAGACATGGTCATGACCTCTGTTTTGCAAGTAATCCAAAAAAACAACATACTCTACATAACACTGATCCTTACAACCAAGCAGAAACACTGATGGAGGAAGGACTGTCATGAGGAAAGCATTGCTAGTATGCTCTCCACAGCCCTCCACAGCTTAAAGGGGGAAAATATTTTTGTGCCTCAACCTTTATGCATCACTGCCATAAGGTTCAATGTTGCAAATTGTCAGTGCCATTGACCCCACTTCTGCAAAGCACTTAAGCATGTGCTTAACTTGGAATTAATAAAGGAGCCAGGAAATGTCAGAGCACTTTGCATGCCTTCCCTTCCTGCCAGTGCATTGTTTACCTCTGCAGCCACCAACTCATGTTGTAGCTTTTGTTTTAATGGGTTGGAAACAGGTTCTGTGATTGTCCTGTGTATTGATGGAAAGCAACTTAATATAGTTTTCCCATCCAGTCAGGTCTATTCAGCAGAATAAACCATACGTAGAATCATAGAATCCTAGAATGGTTTGGGTTGGAAGGGACCTCTGGAGCTCATCTAGTCCAACCCCCCTGCAGTGGCCAGGGACATCCCCAACTAGAGCAGCTTGCCCAGAGCCCTGGCAAGCCTCACCTGCAATGCCTCCAGGGATGGGAACTCAACCACCTCCCTGGGCAACCTGGGCCAGTGTTCCACCACACTCGTGGGGAGGAACTTCTTTCTAATGTCCAATTTAAACCTACTCTTCTCTAATTTAAAACCATTGCCCCTTGTCCTTTCACTGCAGGCCTTTGCAAACAGGCCCTCTGCAGCCTTCTTGTAAGTTCCCTTTAGGTACTGGAAGGTCACTAGTAGGTTCCCCCAAAGCCTTCTCTTTTCCAGGCTGAACAATGCCAGCTCCTTCAGCCTGTCCTCACAGGAGAGGTGTTCAAACCCCTGATCATTCTCGTGGCCTCCTCTGGACCTGCTCCATCAGCTCCATGTCCTTTCTGTATCTTATCCCATCACTGAATAGGATTCCAACAGATGCTGTCTACCCATGATGGTCAAGACTGACATTTTCCAAAGACCTAACTCAGAAGTTCTGGGCACCTGCTGCTCCTCAATTGCAAAGTGTTTCTCTCCCATTTGTTGCACACATTTCCAATGTGAGGCTCCTATGGGAAATGAAGCTCACCTGGTGTCCAGCTAGCAAAGGCTCAAGGAGCCCTAGTTCCCCATCTACTTGGACATTAGCTGTTGCTGTGTTCTCCAATGAAAGTCTGCTTGGTGACAGCCCTGTGTGTCTCTATTACTTCAAGCCTGGATTTAGTGTGCTTTCCTCCAAGGAGGACTGTACTCAGAGAGTAAAACTTCGAAGAGCAAATGAGGCAGTGGGCATTTGCTTCATAGCACCTAATTCAAAGATCACCTGACAGCTTTATAGTCTGTTCTAGCTTATATTCTTAGGAGGTTGATCACCTGAAAATTCATAGTACTTGGATCACAGGAGTGTGTTTTCATTCTCGTCTAGAAGACTTCACAATTTCTAAGTTAAAATGAATGGGCCTATAGCTATAGCAGTGGCAAGAAGAGCATTTAACTAAAGGATTTGCTTCTCTTCTTCCTGTAGCAGAACCTAATCTGTTGCCTGTCAAGGCATGGTGATCACTGGCAGCCTTGATGGATGAGCTGAGAAAGAAATATTTATAGATATTCATATTGTTTTTATTTCCATCCTTCCATTCACTGTTATCCTTCCTTCATCCATCCCACATAACATGCCTGTTGGCTTTTATACATTAGTTCCGAATTCAAGTTTTTCCCTCTTCTTTTTTCCTATAATTTTATGGTCTTTGAAGATAATGACCACATCTGTTTTTTAGTTATCAAATATGTTTCTTATTTTAATGATTTCCTTTGTCTTTTTAAGTATCACCTACAGCAGATATAAAGTTTACTTGCACTGATATTTTTCTCCTCTCCATTTAACAAACTGTGGCTTTATCCTGGAGAGTGTTTTGTTCCTTCTGTTCTCAGGGACTTTAATCTCTTTCTGTCAGTTACTCTTATGCAGTTGCAATTTGGGCAAAGCAGAGAAAACCCCATTGTGTCTTTAAGCTTATCTATTTCTGCTACCTTTGCCCTTTTTGATTATCTGGGAAGATGAATGGAATAAAAGAAAGTTCACTCTACTTACTGTGACTCTGCTGTCTGGATCTTGAGTTGGTAGTTTTTTGCTTGTTTTTTAAGGAGCTGAGAAGTTTAAGGTACTAAAAGAGTGTTTCTGTCTTTAATGAAAAATATTGGTGACATAAGAAATCTCAGGTGATGTCACACCCCTCAGGAGCTCCTCAGAATAGAGTGGAGCACAGCACATCTGGATTCTGAAAAGTCTCCCTATTCCTTTCATTCACTATGGTGATTCAACTTGCAACCTTGGCTGGTGGCAAGTCAATGTCTCAAGTTCTTGTGCCATGATTTTCCGTTCCCAGATCATGCTGCTGTTCCCAGTTGGGCTGCATGTCTTTGTCACCTTCCCATGGTGGTGATAGCATCAAGCCAACCCAAGGTCAGGTCTCACCTCAGTGAGGAGCTGGCAGTGGAACAAACACCTGGACTTGAGGGCTCCAATGTGAAATACAGGTTTTTCTTCTACATCACATGCCCACCTCTCTGGATTCTGTCAGAAACAAAGCCTTGAAATTCTACATAATTTAATATAACTGCTTCTCTTACCCTTCTCAACCCTAGCTCCTCTCCCGTGTGATGTCAGGGTAAGTCACAACAAGAAAGCATTCATCTTCTGCTTATACTGAGCTGGTACCTGCCAAGTCCAAGCCAGGCTCCACTCTGCAAGGGACCTGCTTGCCTAATAATCTAACTAGAGCTGGACACCTACTTCCAGTCATTAAAATCCCAAAGCTGATTCCTTGGATCTCACTTTTCAGATCTCTGTAACTGACCTAGTCTAAAGTTCCTTGTATGGAAATAAAGGATGCACAGTGACTTTTGTGAGATGCAGGTCCCACTCTACATGGAGCTGGTAGGGGGATTTTCAGTTTGCAAAATGGCAACAACCAAATTTCCCTTGATGATGATCAAGATCTTGCCTTTCCAGGATGTTATATAAACTCATCATGCTGCCTGGGCTGTTCTACATGCATCTGTCCTTTCTGAGCAGAAACTAAGAAAATCCTTCAGCCTGTTTCTGAAACTCAAACCTAAGCATGTGCACTCCAGAACCCTGTTTGGAAGACAATTGCTTGTCATCTGTTTTTCAAGGGTTCTTTTAGCAGAGCTTCAGCCAGTCAACACATTGCTCTGCCATGCAGAAGCTGACCTCTAGAAAAAAAATATTTGTGCATGTACAAAAGTTAAAATAAAGGCTTATATATCCCTTCATTACAGTTTCATTTTGTATTCTCTGTAATAGCCCATGTCATAAAAAATTCATGATGTAGCCCTGTGAATGTCATTGTTATTCAGCATTAGTTAAGCACTGGTTAGTAGACCCTCACTATGTTGCTGTGCCACTCATAATATACATAGTCATTGAGTAGAGACTTGCTCTGAAAAGTCTACTGACCTCTGAAAGGCTGATGTATGTCGTGGTTAGCACTGTTAGTCATACCACTGAAATTTCATAGAATTATTAAAGTTAGAAAAGACCTCAAAGATCATCAAGCCCAACCTCAGCTGACTACTTCCAACCATTACTTTCTAAAATTAGGGACAATGGAATTTGGCCCTTCTTTTTTAAGCTAATAAAGGTATTTGTCCTTATCTTTTTTTTCTCTCTCTTCAGGGATTGGTATTGCCCAAGTCCCACCTTGCAACCCTTCTCCACATCACACAACAAACCAACAAGCAGAAGCTGCACGAGTACAGTCTTCCTGGGACTGCCAGATTAAATGTCAGTTGTGCAATGCCACAGTTACACCATGGAGTAGGAGCTCTAATCAGCTGCTTTCAACTACAGTGCTCACTCATTTCCCCCAATCTTTCTTTTCTACATCACTGACACTGGTAAGATATTTTCCGGCAGTTTGTTCCCTGGTCTCTCCCATCTGCCACTCTCCCCCGGGCAGAAGTGGGAGATGGACACAATCAGGAGTGACTGAGCCTTTCAGATGAGCTTTTAATATTCCAGGGTTTCTGCCTCAGATACTGAAGTTCAGGAACCTCTTTCTCTCTCTCCTTTTACACAGCAGAAAACTCTAGTTCCTTTCAAAGAAAGCCAAGATGGTTCATCATCAAGAGGTACATGCCATTATCAAACTCATGGTTGCAGTCCAACACATCACTTGCCAGGAAAATAGCTTACTTGACATTACTTGTAGACAGTGCTGAGTATAATATAGTGAAAAAATCCTAAAAAACCCCCCCACATTTGGCATTCTTTTAGCCTTTTCCTGCTTATTTAGGAAATCCCTCATTCTTTTTCCTCATGATTCCATTTAATTTCATCTTTATGGCAGTATTTTGTAAATGGAAGTTATAATCTCACAGAAAAATAAAAATACAAGAAGAGAGTACATTCATAGCTTCATTGAAATCATATTTTTCTCTAAAATTAAAGCTTTTTATCTGATCATGGATATTTCTGTGATGTTCTTAAAACTCAGTGTGTCTTTCTAAATAATTGCCCAGCTCAACTGAAGCCAAGAGGTCTAGTTCAGTATCTAGAACTAGATGACTGACTGCTTGGTGGGACTTTGGGGCTGATGCCTTCTAAGTAGTCAGATTTTTATCATTGTAAACCTTTTCAGCTCTCACAGCTATAAAAGGGCCTTTTGGAGACATGCCTAGCACGTGTCACATGCCCCTAACACATACTTTTTCTCTGCATTTACAGCTCATGGTTGAACTGTCAATCCTCCCTACTCAGCAAGGCTTTATTTTATACAGGAGGGAAATGCTCAGTATTTCTACTTAGTAGTTGTTTTGTTCTACCTCTGTGCCTTCTGCTAGACTAGCATAAAGATCACCCAATTTTCCAAATCTTTCCCTGTGTATATATCAAGCAAGAAATATTCAAACTCATTGTTTTCCCTCAGTGCTACTCACAAAAGAACCATTATTGTAGACATCAGTATTTTACCATGTGTCCAATGATTCCCTAAAAAAATTCCCCCAGTCTAATCTCATCTAACTGCT
Source organism: Bucco capensis (assembly GCA_013396975.1). Classification (NCBI taxonomy): domain Eukaryota; kingdom Metazoa; phylum Chordata; class Aves; order Piciformes; family Bucconidae; genus Bucco; species Bucco capensis. The sequence continues at coordinate 171,124 of VWZO01003846.1, read as the reverse complement.
ATAGAGAAGATACTTCACTCTGTGACAGAAAAGTGGATTCTTTTGGTTCCTGGAGCATAGGAAGAAGTCCAATCCTTCTAAGCCTGCATCCTGAAGACATACTAGTCCTATCTGCACTGAGAAATTATTATAAAACAAATAGATTAGTAAACTTTAATTAATAAAATCATGAATAAGGCTATCAATTTTAATTATATGAGTACTAAGCAACATAATAAAAAGTTAATAGTCATAATGCGTTATTAATGAACAATTAATTACTATAATTAGGAGGTGAAGGTGATGAGTTGAGGAAGTGGTTTAGTGTAGATTCTTCAGGCAGAGTTTCAATCTTTCTCTTAGTATGTCCAGTGGTTTTAAAAGTGAATATGGACTAAACTGTGTTCTCAGAGTTACACAGATGTAAATCCACAGGAGACAACTAATTCCATACTTTCTTGCAGCTAATGTTGTAGATTTCTGGAGTACTGTCTGATAGCAGAAATGCTAGTGTGAAGGAGACTCATAGTAGTCCTTATATCATTCCCCCAATATGACTGTGAAAGGAGACAAAAGTTAAAAGCCTAGAAGAATCTATTATTATTATTATTTGATTTTTTTTTCAGCTCCTGAGTTTATATTTTCACTTATTAAAAATAATTTTTACTAGTTCACTTTATGAATATGCAAATAAATAATTGGATGTTCAGGAACTGGAAGGTTTCTTACATTCACCAGTGGAATTGTAGGGTCAGAAAGAAAGTGATAATCCAGTCCAGTCTTTGCCATGACACAAACCATGGCACCTCATCTGCTGATCTATGCACTGAGCCCAGGAGCTCCTCAATGAAAAAAATACCTCATTTTTTAATAAGGCATTCGGTTTTGATTTAGAAATCTCTCTTAGTGAGGACTTCACTGCGACACATATAAAATTCTGCCAGAGACTATCAAACCCCCCCACACACTTTCAAAAGCAGAGTTTGTTTTCTAATTGAATTGTAGGGATATGAATCCACTGAGATGCCAGTAAAAGAGTCAGACTGTGTTCATTTAAATGGTGTCAGCCTCCTTCTCCTTTTGTTCTCTTTACATCAGCCTTCACAAATCCACCCCAAACATCATCATTTCTGTAGAAGGTTTCTCTTTCACCTCCCTCATTTCTGACTCATCCCACTTTGCATCTCTCCACTCTACTCAGCCTTGTCATTAAATTTCAAGCAGCCCTTTGACATCCTCAGGGCAACTCTCACAACAAGGATTGGACTGCTATGTTAATTTTCTGTCATGGTTGGCAAATAAAAAACTCATCTCAAAAGGTACATTTTCATCCCTTTATACAGCTTCCATAGTAAAACAACAACAACAAAAAAATCTTTTTCAAAGTCACTTAAGAGAAAAGATGTTTCTTCTCTTACATCATTTACCTGTTTCATTCTCCTAAACCTGTTAAGCAGCTGCTAAAAGTTTTTAGTATTTTTTGAAACATACCATTCACCTCTTCAGGCTTATTTTTTATTGTGCCTGCATAATGGCCTGCACTAATATTACAGTATAATCTAACAGTTTATGGACACATTATTTATTTTATATTCAGGACCATTTAATGCTCCTGAAGCCTATGGGACTGTCTCCATCTCTAAGTGTGTAAATATAGCTATACAGGGAATTGAATTTGAATCACAAACTGAGTGTTCAAGTACCAGAGGTAGGAGTGTGGCTGAAGTGTTCAGATCAACACTGCATTTCACAAAATAAAAGCCTCCTGACAGGTCATTTCAAGAAACTGAGTGTTAATCTCAGCTTTCAATCCTTCCATTGGAACCTTCTCCAGAGCACGTTGCCCTTCTATTTCTTACAATGTTAGCCTTTAAATCATCACAAATCCTGTTTTTATAATTACTAAAATAACAACCTTACGTTATTGCTTTCATCTGTTCATTGTGGACATAAACATGGAATAATCATAGCCACATTTCTTTTTTTTTTCCCCCTCCAACACTTCATTTTTATTCATGATCTGTCCCATGCAAAGGGTGAAATTTGTTCTCGGTGTGAAAGCATATGGCCCTTGGAAGAGAAAGAAAACAGTGCAATGTGGGTCTAATTCAGGCAGAAAAATTATTCCATTATGATCAAGACTTTATATAAAAATATACAACACTTCAACATCTTAAGCACTGGTAGTACAATTTCATATAAAACTCATGGGACGTTTCAATCTAGTTCCAATTTATAAACTCTATTATTAGGGTACTTAGCCTTTTACAAGCACAACAGTTTGCACAGACCTCCAAAACCAGGTAATTAGGGTTTTCAATCATGACAGTGTTCTTATTCTAATGGCAATTTTGGCAAATAACAGGTAATTATAGCTCACTGAGGAACTGCATTCTCACTCTGAGACCTGCCATCACCAGCCTAATTGCTTCCCAGGGAAACAATAGCATTTTTGTTCAACTATTATCTTGTGTTATTCTGCAGTTGGGACTGAATGCTGCAAAACTTAACTTCTCTGTCCTAACCTACAAAACAGCTTTTCCTGGCCTGTTTATAAAATACTAGCATGTGTGTTTTCCTGTTGTGCTTAGACAGAGAGTAAGCATTTATTTACCCAAGACTACAAGACTGGGTTTCCTAGTAAGTTTAAAAATATAACTCAGAAAGGTTGCTGGAAGCCTTACAGTGTGCATGGAAGGACTAACAAAAGGACTACAGACCTATTCTTGCATCACTTACCATCCATAAGCCTTTATACCTATAACTGGTTCCACCAGATCTTCTACACTTACTGTGCTTTAAAGAATCACTACTCTATTACTCAGTAGTAAGTTTTCATATACTATCAATATTTAACAATCACAGGTAAGATCAACAACTCTAGGGCAGAAACCCAAAGCAAGTCTGAGGCTTCCCATTCTGCACAGACAGGATTGGGAACCCAGGATAAGAACAGTAGCCCTACAAGAGACCAATGTTAGCCCCACTGGTGTGGAGACACTTTCTGTGTCCTCAGCAGTGGCATCTATCACAAATTCAATACATACCCTAACAAATTCAAACCAAGCAACATCTCACTTAGCTGTCATTGTTCAGTGACCCCACAATGGCCATTACAGTGATAGAGATATTATACAGAATATATCAATTTATAACACTTGTTGGTGCCGAATGGTCCATAAGCACCTAATGCCATCTAAGTGAAGTCAGTGCATTCTCTTTACCTTCCCTCATTTTTTCTTTTTCTTTTCAAAAGCACCTATTAAAGAAGATTTATACTAGTGCTTTCCATTCTGGGAAGACTCTTTAAAAATACTTTTGGCCAACTATGAAAGCATTTTTGGTTTCAAGGCTGATTGGCTTCCATCACCTTAGGCAGGAGAGGAAGAAACTCATAGTTCTATAAGAGCATAATGGCCTGACCTGTGCATATACACACTGCTATGGAGACAATATTTAGGTCTGGATGGAGTCTTGAAGTCATGAATTCTTGTAAGTTAGCTATCTAGCAAGGGAATTTGTTCATCTGGCTCAGCAGTACTTTCCCCAAAGCTCTTGCGTGTGCTACAGTAGCCAAGAGTGAGATCAAATAAACATAAATTACTGTACTCAGGTCTGCAGTTTGCAGGAGACCATAACATCTCCAGGACAGCTGCAGATGGAAGAAGGCTTTTCCAGCAGCTGTTACAATGTGGATTTTGTTGGCACAGATCAGGCTAGCTGGATTTAGTCTGCCTGCTAATTTAGCTACTTCCCTCTCTTACTTTGTGGTATTAGCCTAAGCAAGCATGCTTTACCTAAATGAACCTAACACTGGGAGTAGTTATGACTCTCTGTGGAGTTCAGAGAAGAGCCAAAAAGATTCATTTACACTAATTGTTAAATTGCTTACTTTATCCTTTCCAAAGGGGATAAAGGTAATAATTTTCTCTTGAATTTAATTCTTAAAGGAAATAGCCTCTTCCTTGGACTTCACCAAGGAGAAAGACCTCCATTTTGCAGGTGAGCTGGTTCAAGATGGGCTCTTAGAGCTCTCTGAGTAAGTTTTGCCAAACACAAGAAGGAAGCAGTTTCAGAGGAGAAACTTCTACCCATGGGAAGGATGAGAGGTGGATCCCGGGAGCTGTCTGAGGAGACTTACTCTGTCTAAGCAGAGGAGCAATGGCATAAACAGCATGTTCCTGGAGTCAGCTGGGGTCCAGAGCTCCTCTGGTTCCCACCACATGGGCCTCTAGAGAAGATATGCTCAATGGGTTTGATTCTGGGTCTGTTTAGCTTGGAGAAGTCTGAGAGGGGATCTTATCAGTGCTTATCAATATCTAAAGGATGAGTGTCAAGAGGATGCGGAGAATCTCTTCTCAGTGGTGCTCAGCAGCAGCACAAGGAGCAACGGGATAAAACAGAAGGTTTCACCTGAACATGAGGAAAAAGTTTCCTTTAAGGGTGACAGAGCATTGGACCAGGATGTTCAGAGAAATTGTGGAGTCTCCTTCTTGGGAAGATTCAAATCCTACCAGGACATGATCCTGTGCAATTTGCTCTGGATGAGCCTGTTTTAGCAGGGGGGTTGGACTAGATAGATGATCTCCAGAGGTCCCTTCCCACCACTACCATTCTGTGATACTGTTATCACTGTGCACTCGCTGCCTCTAAGTCAGGATCAGGCCAAGTGATAACAATCATTTTGTATAAATCCAGCATGTTTCTCCAGTAAGAACAGACCCTAGGGAAGCTGAGGGCCCTGGCAGACAGTCCACCAGAGGTCCATGTGCCAGGGGATGTTCCAAGGGAACCTAGGACAGCTTCACCAGAGCAAGTGGGGAGAGAGTCTGGATGGGGAATTATCAAACATATAGGGACAGAAGGGATGATGAAAAGACTCTGGGAAGGGGAGCAGGAGCAGCAGGACATCTGCCATAGCTCTTCCTCTCCATGGTACTTTTTTCCCCCAGAATCTCTTGGGGTTCCCCAAGGAAACTTTCTAAGCCCATCACAGGGCAGGAGAATCTCCCCACCTAAACTTGGAAGAATACTATTTAACTGATTTAATTCACCATAAAGAATCTTCTTTTATTAAGCCAATATCTGAAGAATTATTTGCCAAAAATCCCATTTGCAATGACAAGGAGTGAAAAGGAAATAAGTTTTAAATGCACTCTGCACTGTAAATTCTCCAGTGCTGCTCTTCTCCAACATCACCCTGTTTTTAACTGATATTGCTCTTGATTTCCACAGGAACGAAACATGGCCTCTCATTTTATGGAGTTGTTCATAACTTATACCTTGCTCAGCTCATTTGGAAGAAGTGGCCTAGGACTTCAGCTCTGCAATGGCATCATGCTCTCTGGATTTAATTTAACTTCAAAAAGTAAATAGCCTGTTTTGTTTTGACGTCAAAATAGTTCTGATGCTAGAGTGGTTGATATCCGAAGGACTTGGCCAGCAAAGCCCAGTTGCTGTCAACATGCCCATTATTAAAGCCAAGTTTTTAAACTACCTTCCAGAAATATATGACAAACTACCCTCCTTCACATATACATAATTCTTAACATCCACATTACTGATTCAGAGCCAGAGCTGCTGTGCTAGATAAACTCATTAGGACCCCAACTCGCTCTCTTAAAATCAGTGGGAGCTGGTTTGTTCTGCCTGTGGTAGCAATGGAAAGCTGGGATTTAGTGGCTATGCTAAGCTCTGCAATGCACATATCTTGCCTGGACATGTCCCAGAGATTTCTCTGGGGATCCATAGAAAACAAGAGTATGTGACTGTAGCAAGAGGTTTCCTTGGAGGTCTAGTAAGCTGTCTTGTGTTCTTCTGTTAGAGTTGCTCTGTTCTTAGAATAAAAACCTACCCTTCCAAACAGCTAACAATGTTAATTCCTTAACTGAAGCCATAAAGGAGGTCAGTTTGGTGTTGAACCACCCTGGCCCATTGTTGATAGCAGTGCCACATTGCACATCTCTCAGAGAAAGGGCTCGTGGCTGTTAAAGTCTCACTCCCACAGCATGGTTCCCTGCTGCCTAGGCTCTCTCTTCCATAGAGATGTTTCTCTCACACGACCTTTCCTTCAGATCTGCCTCCTTCCAGTGAGGCAGACTGGCATGGACATGCTGTCTTTGGTAGAGCTGGTTCTGAAGCACTGTTTTCAGTGACAACTAATAAACCAGGAACATTCGGAGCCATGAATGTGATGTGAATCATTACTGTTTATTGATGAGATTGGATTGGATTGATTCTGGTTTTAATCAGATAGGAAATTCTCTGCTACTGTTTTCTTAAGCAGAAAAATGAGTTTTGCTTAAAAATACTGTGATGAAAAGGACAAAACTGACTGAATATACTCTCTTTCCTTCCTTATTCTACCACCAATGGCTGACAAACATTTTACCGCAAAGCTTTATTTCAGGTGATACTTCCTAATTTCCTCTCCCCTTTTTCTTATCTAACCACAAGCAGGAGAGAGTGAGATTTCTTCTTACATCTTATGATATTTATCTAAGTTCTCCTTTGCAAAGAAGAGTTTGGTGCTCTACAGACAGATGGAAACAGCTCAGAGCTCAGTGTGGTTGCACAAGCATCTTACTCTCCTAAATGCCCCAAGAGTATTTGGGATATGCAATGTGCCAGCAGATGGGATGCAGACCTACAGAGTCCTGTACTGTGTTGGACTGGCAGCTGAAGGGGATAAAGAATACCTGCAGGCATTTCAGCAGCAGTAGTTGCTTTTGCTTCAGCAACTGAAGGGAGCCCCAGAGTCCTGCGACCATCCTCTGCCTTGTGCTCTTTGCTTCACCTCTCACCACCATTACAGCACTTAAATAAAATCTTGGCCTTTATACAGTTTCACAAATTTGAATTTGCTCCTGGCCAATGGTTCAGCACATAGCAAAGAGTAAGTCTAAATATTTTTAATATCTTGTATATCTTTGCTCTAAAGGGGAAACAGAAGATGACATGCCAGCTACTTTACTGGGTCATTGCGAAATCCATATCTCCCACACACAGCAATTGTTGATGCAATGGAAGCCATAAGGTAATATTCAGTTCAAGATCTTTGACATGATATCATATGCTGTGAGATTTATTTTGTTGGGGAGGAGGAGACTGGTAAAACTCAATCAGCTGAAAACAGGAGCAGGGCAGAGAGAGGGAAACTGAGCTGAGTATCAGCAATATTGTTCCTTTAAAGCACCTTTACCTCCTGGAGCATAAAGGTAGATGAGAGAAAGGAGATGCATTAATTGTCCCAAAGAGTCCATTTAAGTGCTTTTTGTCTTTATCATCGAAGGAATGAGGAAGCAGCAGGACTTGGGTCAGGACCAAGAGTGTATTTTAAGTGCTTTTTTCCCCTCAGGAATCATTCTGCAAAAGGCATATGAGAGAGAGGAGAAAAACTAAACTGAGCCTCAACAGGGCATTTGTAAGTGTTCCTTTTCCTTTTCAATTTAGTATTTAACTTGTTACACATGGAGGGAGAAGAGACTTTGAGGTCATGGAAGTTGCGTAAAACCACTCCTGGAGAGCTCCTTGACATTTCAGTCTTTTTGCTGGTCATGGTAAGAGATACAAAGAGAGAGTGTGAGACTGAAAGAAAAACTCCACAGACTTACAAAGATATTTGTATGTGTAGTCCCTAAGGAGATTTGAAGCCAAATTCTGGTATCATTACCAAAATGAATTGTGTTATTCTACACCAGTGGCTCCCAGGAGTATAAATAGAGAGGGGCTATGTCCCTCGGTATAACAAAGTTGAGCCACCTGGCAAACACACAGTATTTTTATGTATCTACAGGCACTCTCTGCTTTAGTTTGCTTGGCAAAGTGGTAGAAATGCCACTTATTGAAAAGCAGCTTGGCAGAAGAGACATTAGAGCACTTCAGTTTGAAGACTCTAGGCAATATTTAGCCACCTTTTGCTGTTGCCTCAATGGAAGCTTGAGTAAGCAATAATAGTTTTTAAAAGACCTAGGGAAAATGTATTAAATTCCTTTTAAATGTGATGGAGTTCTATCATCCAGGAGGTACATCACCATTTTCCAATTCCTCTGATAAAATCAATCTTCCCTTTTTAATTTTTCTGCAGAGCTCCCCAAGTTACAACAGAGAACAGGTGCCAGAGAGAAGACATAAAAATGTTCCTCATGCACTTTTTATTCTGAGGTATAATCTCAAACAAAGAGGTCATATTTTTTTGGTACTAATGGTGATATAAAGTTCATAATGATCACCACCATAAATTATTCCTCAAATCAAAATGTGTTCTTATTTTCTTCAGAGTAGCAACCACAAATGAAACCAATTAGTCTTAGTTCTTGCAAATCCACATTTTGGTTAAAGTCATATAAAGGGTGTTGGTAAGGCAGATCTCTAGGTATACAGACTTCTGTTTTATTTTATTAAATACAGATAGAAAAAAACCCAGACATGTTATAATACATACTGTCCCTCCTTCAGAACCCAAAGGTTTGTCTTCAGTTTCAATAAGCATCCTTTTCCCAACAATAGCATTTAGACTAATAAGTGTGATCTTTAATTAAGTAATTTCTCTTATTTATATCCTTAGGCCATCATGGCTAAAACACAGTATCATGACATGAACCCTAGTAGACACACCACTGAAATAATGTGATCATAGAATCACAGAAACATTTAGGTTTGAAAAGACATCTAAGTTCATCAAGTCCAACCATCAACCCAACATCTCCATGCCATTAAATCATGTCACCAAGTGCCATATCTACACGCTTTCTGAACACATCCAGGGATGGTGACTCCACCACTTCCCTGGGCCAATGCCTAACCACTCTCTCAGGGAAGAGATTTTTCCTAATGTTTAACCTGAAACTCCTCTGACACAACTTGAGCCCATTTCCTCTTGTCCCATCACTGGAAGAAGAGATCTATCCCCACCTTGCTACAACCTCTTTTCAGGTAGTTGTAGAGAGAGATAAGGTCTCCCCTCAGCCTTCTCTTCTCCAGACTAACCAATCCCAGTTCCATTAGCCTCTCCTTAAATGACTTGTGTTCTAGACTCCTCACCAGCTTCCTTGCCCTTCTTCGAACATGCTCCAGCACATCAATGACTTTCTTGTAGCAAAGGGTCCTTGCATACTTCCTCAAAAGAAATTGCAGTGTGGAAAGTATTCATAGAGACATTTTCTGCCCAGAGACTTCTACTTGGTTATGTCAAAACACTCCCTGAAGTTGCATTAACTTCAGCAGTGGTTTATCTGGAGGCAGAAAGAAGAAAGAATCTCATTTTTCAATACTTCTTCATTTCATCATAGGGATGAAACATGTGAATGATATTGTATTCCAATACTTTTCTTGTATAACTGAAAAGGAGTGAAAAAGAATTTGGATGTTTAGATTTTGTCAAAGTGAAACATTTCAATTGCGAGCAAATTATTTATTTTGTTTACATGGAAAAAGTTGACATTTTCAAGTTTGCTTCATAATCCACATGAAGACAAATGTCAAAGTTGCCCAATGTCCTGCAAAATGGAATTTCTGCCCTCTTTCTCCTGCGCTTGGAGAAATGAGATATTAAGTGTGAGAGGATGAATTAGTTTTCATGTCCGTTCAGCCCTAGCTATCTACATTCAAGAGAAGTTTCAGTTGCTTCCAGTTGTGAAGACAATTTATGATGAGTTCCAGCTGCAGTGTTGACATCTGTCTACTGCAGGCTGAAGAGACTGTCTTTCACCCTTTAGCAGCAGTTCAGTTGGGTTTGAGTTCAGTTTGAGTTGGGTTTGAGTTCATGCACTCAATTCTCCTTAAGATGCTAATACAATGGAGGACTGTCCTTGATATTTTGGAAAGAAGCTTGGCCTTCTGCTCTTTCCTGAAATGAAGCTATTTCAAATAGTTTCTCTCTTTTCAAATGGAAAATGTCTGCTCTGAACTCTGCCTAGCTTTCGAGATTTTTACCCTACAATTGAGCTATTACAGAATTTGAAGTTAGAAAGGAATGCAAACTCTTTACTTTGTATCCACTTTGATTTTTCTCCACTTTTGCACCTTTTAAAAATAACATGGGGCTTAGGATATTTTTGGCAAGGCTTCTAAGGACCTATCTACCAGAAAAGAAAACAAAATTGCTGATCTGGTGAGAAGCAGATGGATTATAAAAGGTACCTGGCATGGAATAGATGTGAAAATGAAGAGCAGAGAGCAGGAGAATGGATCTCTGGTTGCAGTCTTTCAGGAAAGTATTCCACTGAACATGAGGATTACCAGAAAAAGAGTCTTCCATTACCTTTAAATGCAGTAAATATTAAGGACTTCAGGAAATGGGGCACAAGTTTTGCCTGTGGATGTGCACATGTGATTTCACACTACTGTACAATGATGTTTCTACCCTCTCTTGGCTGGGGAGAATTACTTCCTATTTGTTCCATGCCTTTCATGCCTTGTGGCAGCTCCAAGGCTGGGCTCACACCACAACCACACTTCTTGATCCTTCACATCACCTTCATGTTGGTCAGCCCCTGGATAAGGGCTGGAGTGTCTGTTGCCCAAAGAAACTTAGGATCTAAATGGCACCAACAGAGTGGATGGGCACAGTTGGACCAGGGCACATAATGCTCGAACTTGAGCTCATGACCTATGGGAACACTATAGACAGAGACTATTCTAGGCATAAACTCTATTTTCTTTCTTCCCATGTGGACTCCTATTTGGAAAAGTGCTGAGCAACTTCCTTTCGTAGAAATAAGCACAGCATTAGAGACAGGACAAACAATTTAAGGAAAGTTCATCAACCTACAAAGAAAAGGTGTTAGTGCAGTGTTCAGTTTGAAGAACAGTTTCTGTGTATCCCCCCTACTGGAAACCATTATTCTCTTGCATTTTTCTAGATGAAATAATTTATTTTTCTGTAAGTTTGATGGCATTCTTGGCTAAAACTCTGTAAAAGTGTTCAGGAATGCTTTCTGTTCCTTATTTGCTAGCCAATGCCATGCTTTGGCTTTTTGTCAGCATGCCATACCATTCTTGTGATAACTTGCATTCTCCAAGCATGCTCAGTTTGTGCCATATCTATGCAAAAAGTGCCATGTATTGCTATACAGCACTGGCAGTGCTGTGTTAATAAATAGTTGGACTTGATGATATTAAAGGGGTCTTCCAATTAAAACTCATCTCTCATTCTGCATTGCTAACATGCTGGGTTCCCAGGAATGGCTTTCATGTGGACATCATCATCATCAGAGGACTTGCTGTGGATTTCAGAGCTGTTACTTTTCACATCCACACAGCATTCAGTAGAGCTCTGGTCTTGAGCACAGGCCTAGAACTCCTGGAAGGCCAAGACCCAAGCTGTAATGCTCAAGCCTTAAATGAAAAGACTTTAATGGATGGACACTAGGCATCTTTCTGAATCTGAGCTGTCTTTACCAACACAGCTTTGTGTTGCAAAGTAACTGAAAGTAGGTAATAAAACTTCCCTTCTTGCACTGTTCTTGGGGAAGATGGGCTGATCTTACCCAGTGATCATAAATCACATCTAGCCTTACTCTCTGTGGCTATTGTGACAGATGAATACTGCTACAGAAATAAAACCTCCTTCACCACAAATGTATCTATGATAAATGTAATACTATTTTTGACAATTAAGATGCTAATTCTGGTCTTACATGCATCAGGTTTATATCAGTGTGGTTCCATTTACTTCAATAGACTTAGTCACTGGTTTCTTGATGTACATGGGCACCATAATCACTTCAATGAAATGAGGCACAGCACAGCAGGAATAATTGGAAAGGTCCTTAGGCATTGGGATACCAGTGCCACCAAGGTCAAACTTTCCTTTGGCAAAGTGAATGTTGGTGTTGCACTGTGTGTCAGAGCAAGACTGAATGGAGAGGAGAAACTGAAACAGAAGCATGCAGTCTGTACAAGGTCATGAACAGAACGGCTTTGCCTTACAGGAGAAGCAGGAGAGCAGAGCATTTCCCTGAATTACTCAGTGCACACCTGTGACATTCAGGATAAACCAGTCCTCAGTACTGGGTGGACCCTCTGGAAGCATATGACCCACCTTTGAGGGCTATTTTCTTCATGAACAAGAGACTGTTCTGGGAAATTAGTTCAGCACAGAGGGGTTGTTTTTTTTTTTTGCTTTTCTCTCTTTCTTCCAATGTTGCCTAACAAACACCAGGAACTGTGAAAACACAATGCCATTGTACTGCCTGGAGGCTACCTGGGAATACAGGTGAGGAAAAGCCAATATTTGCCTCTCACCAACCCCACTCCACTGTAGCAAGATCAGCGGCCAGAAAGAGCCTGAAAGCCACGCATTATCTTTTACTTCTGACTTGAGTCATTTTAAGACACTGTTCACCCCTCAGAACAGAGGTGGTTTTTTGTTTGGTTTTGGGGTTATTGTGTTGGGGTTTTTTTTAAAGCAGGCCACAGAAATCCATGAATTGGATGTGAGATGGAGCGAAAAAAATAGTTCTGCCGAAACCAAGGAGTTGCTCTTGCTTGATGGGTGTCACCAGACCATCATGTGCTGTGCTAATTTCTCAGCTTGTGAATAGACATATTTCAAATGACAGTTGAAAGTGGGCTGCAGATTCCACTTAAAACATGTTTTTCATGCTGAGTAATGAGGGCAAAACACAAACCAATTCTGGCAGTTAAACTACGCACTTAAACCTTTCATAGTGTTGTCAAACACTATAATCCTTCAAAAATCTGAGTTTGAATAGCCTCAATATTTTATTTAATGAATTTTAAATCCTATAATTACCATAATTAAGGCACTCCTTTTGGATTATGTTAGTGTGCTGCTCAGAGAGAAAGCTGTAGGCAATTTTCAGTAAAGATTTTCCTGCATGCAAATGATATGTAGAGCTCATTTTGAACTCATCATGATGCCCTTTAGGGGAGCATTTTGTTAGAAGGCATCAGGCAGCTTTGGTGTGGAAAGTCTATAACACCTTCTGAGGAAAGGTCTAGATGGAAAGGGCTTCATTATCTCCATACCTGACTCTTCATCTGCTGGCAGTTCACCTAATATTGATGTTTCTGCCCCTCATTTGGTAAAACAGGGTAACTGGAAAGAAGTAAAAGGTTTTGGGGTGATGTGAACTATACCTTGAAAACAAATGTTAGAGTGAGGCATACATTGGCTGTTGAGACATTAGATGCAACTTATTAGAGTCATGCTGGNGCTCCCTCTGCTGTGGGCACAGTTATGGCACCAGGGGCCACAGGAGACCACAAGGGATTTTCAGACTGTGCCTGAGTCATGCTGGTAATTACTAATATAAAAAGCTTCCAAAACTGTTTCAAGGTCAGGAAAGAAATCTGTGGGAGAAGATGGAGAAGAAGCTTAAGGATGCTTTTGGACTTGCTCCTCTAGTTCCCATCATTCACTGTTGTGGTGCAGCACTGCAGATACACACGTTCCCATCAAGCCAGAATTGGCCAGTGCTACATAAGCAGCATGAAGATAGGAACTCTCTGGGTACCTCAGAGCAATCCTGAGGTCTCCAGGGCACCTTCTCATGGCCTGCTCAATGGTCCTGGGCTGGAAATACCAGCCCGTTCCTCCTCTGTAGGAGCGTATTGGTAACCTCTGGCCCAAACAGTGTCCATACTACCACATATGAACACTGCCAGACACACAACTTTCAGGGCTGTCAATTCCAGCAATCAGCCTCTTGATTTTCAGCATAGGTGCTTAAAAGCAGCCCTTCACACACACACACATCTTGGCCACAAACTATCCCAAAAGAAGGATAAAATGCTGAAAATGCATCCAAGATGGGTTCTCCTCTGCTGTGTGTGGGACTTTAAGTGAAAGGAATGTTGCAGGGATGACTGAGGTGGTCCTCGTAGGAGCAGGTATTGCCATACCACTGGGTGGAAAATTAGGGTTACTTGTGACTCTGTGGCTATAAGCACTTTGCATTTAGCAGTTTAAGAGGTTTCACAGCAAACAAATCAATATCTCTGAGAGACAATTCTCCTTCATACCCAGATCTGCAATTCCCAGCACTGTCAGAGATATCTCCAAGGATAGCACACACAGCATGATGCTCATTTATTCTAATAGCTCTAGAGCTGTAACTAGCTACCCCCCATGTAAATTAACACCAGTGAGAGGATGATAAAGCTATTGGCACATTTAATTTAAATGGCTACAAGGTACCAAACAAGAATTTGATACAGGGAAAAAAAAGTATTTTTCTTTAGAAGACCCTAGGGAAATAAATGAAGTTTCCATTTTATGAAGATTATAGTCAAAATTTTTAGTTGAAGGCAGAAGAATAAAGGATCTTAGCAACAGGTGCCATGGAAAGTTTTAACTGGTATTCCTTCAGCATCTTGATGAACTAAGGTGAGATGAGTTGTGATTTCAGCCCCTTCTCCACGTGGTGGTTTCCTAATTAAACATAACATTATTTAATAGTGTTTTTTTCCTGGGATGATTTGCAGTGAAGCCTTGGTGAGTGAGATGCAAAACCTCATGTTAGTCCTCAAGTATATTTAAAAGTTTGTGCCCTAAATATTTTTTCTCAGTCTCTAAATGTTGAACTGCACATTTTTGTTGCAATTTTAGTTTAACCATGTCTACTTAGGGACATGGTTTAGTGGCATATTAGTGATAGGTAGATAATAGGACTTGATGATCTTAGAGGTCTTTTCCAACCTTAATGATTCTGTGATTAACAACATAGAAATAATGGAAGATATGAAGTAAGTACTTAAATTTTTTGAGAAATACCATTGGGACAAATGGTATTCAGAAAAATTAAGATACAGATAGCCAGCAAGTAGGACAGAGAAAGTTGTCAAGGCAAGGTAGGAGAAGAGTTTGATAAGGTTCTTTCAAAATTGACGTATTTTGGCCATCTTGAGCAAACTCAGGACCAAAAAGAGATGAATTTTCAGTTACCAGTTTGGCTCCTTTCATATGTGAAACCAAATTCAATCAACAAAAAAAAGACAATTGATGTGATCATCTGATTAAAACTGGCACAGTCTTACTGATTTAAGTGAAGTTAAGCTTATTCTAAACCAAAGGAGCCTCTGACCTGAAAAGAATGAAAGATATTTTCATTTATCCCATAGTAGAATCTAAAAAACATTGAATCATTTTGTTCACCTTTGATTTTGTCCAGAAAATTTATCTTTTTGTCTGTGATTAAAAGCCTATACTTCAGGGCATGTTTCCTCCAATATATCCTATTTCTCAGGTGCTGGAGGCATGCCCTGGAGAGTATTATTCCTTACTTAGTGTGTGTCAGACCACATTTGACACAGTCCATTACACTGACACAAGATTTATCCTTCTGATAAAAAAAAAGGCAAAATCTTCAGCTGGGCAAACAGACCTCAGACTAGAGTTCGATAGCAGTTCAGCATGAAAAATACCTGGGTTTTAAAACACTGCTAGCATTCACAGGCCCAGAGGTTGTGTTTGTGGTGCCTGTGCTAGCATTAAGGTATTATTTAAAAGACCAAAGAAAGGCAAGTGATTGTATTAGCTCTATCTCCAGGCGAGCCATAGAGGCACTGATTACTTCCCATATCTTCTACAGACAACAGGGACTTCACCCTGCAAATCAGACACTCTAATTTAAGAGGAGTCTGTCTCCTTGGTTAAGAGATTACAGTGTTGAAAGGGAGCTGCTGTTCAAGAAAATGTTTCATCTTAAAGCAATACAGCCCAAAAGAATTTGAACATGAGGCCTTAGGTTCCCAGCTATAAATCAAATAACATCAATATCAATAACATTACAAATACCAACAATGGAAGAGATTGGAAAATCANCTGGCACAGTCTTACTGATTTAAGTGAAGTTAAGCTTATTCTAAACCAAAGGAGCCTCTGACCTGAAAAGAATGAAAGATATTTTCATTTATCCCATAGTAGAATCTAAAAAACATTGAATCATTTTGTTCACCTTTGATTTTGTCCAGAAAATTTATCTTTTTGTCTGTGATTAAAAGCCTATACTTCAGGGCATGTTTCCTCCAATATATCCTATTTCTCAGGTGCTGGAGGCATGCCCTGGAGAGTATTATTCCTTACTTAGTGTGTGTCAGACCACATTTGACACAGTCCATTACACTGACACAAGATTTATCCTTCTGATAAAAAAAAAGGCAAAATCTTCAACTGGGCAAACAGACCTCAGACTAGAGTTCGATAGCAGTTCAGCATGAAAAATACCTGGGTTTTAAAACACTGCTAGCATTCACAGGCCCAGAGGTTGTGTTTGTGGTGCCTGTGCTAACATTAAGGTATTATTTAAAAGACCAAAGAAAGGCAAGTGGTTGTATTAGCTCTATCTCCAGGCGAGCCATAGAGGCACTGATTACTTCCCATATCTTCTACAGACAACAGGGACTTCACCCTGCAAATCAGACACTCTAATTTAAGAGGAGTCTGTCTCCTTGGTTAAGAGATTACAGTGTTGAAAGGGAGCTGCTGTTCAAGAAAATGTTTCATCTTAAAGCAATACAGCCCAAAAGAATTTGAACATGAGGCCTTAGGTTCCCAGCTATAAATCAAATAACATCAATATCAATAACAACGGAAGAGATTGGAAAATCGATGTTAAGAATAAACATTTCACCAATATTCCTAGAGTGTTTCAAATTTCCATGAAAATGAGAATGAATATCTTTCTGAATTATCTTCTAAATTTATTATCTTTCTAAATTTAACAATAGATGTACTGCCCTATTAAGTAAAACAGTACCATTGCACCAATACTCATGGCAGAGGTCAAAGCTGATAAAAGGACACATTTTGGACTATGTATTACATACCACTTGATTCCACACAATTTTTTCCATTTGGTTACCAAATTTGCAGTTAGTTATCCTATTATTTGCATTTGGTTAAAGAACATTTTAGGGTATATCTCAGCTTGAATACTCAAAGCTGTAGACTCCGTGTTTTTGCCATGGCTATTGTTTTCTGTGATCTTTTTACTTCATGGTTTATTTTTATTTACTGATTAAAATTATTCTTTAGTTCTTTTGATTTTTCTGCTTCTGGTCTTTTTACCAAATAAGAAAATCATTTAGCAAACTGCAATATCAATACATGTATTTTCTTGGTAATTGCACAAATCACGTCTAAATTTTATTTTTGACAGTATCTTCTAAGACTTTCACTGTAACAGTATCTTTTCAGCCCAAGAATCATTTGTATAGGTTTGTTTTGTTGGTGGTGGTGTGTTTGGTTTGGTTTGGTTTTTTTTAAACATGCCCATATTTTTCAGTACCTTCTCTAAAATGAAGATCCTGAAGCAAGATGTGGTAATTCACCAGAATCTCAGAATAAGATTTCAATTCCCATAGAAATCACCCAGGGAAGCCATCTCCCAACCCCTGCTCACCATCTTTGGATCTTATCTCTTGATTCAGGCTAACTTTGCCCTCTCATCTCAATAGTCATGACTTTCTAGGACAGAGTTTCCTGTCCTGTATCTTGCATTCCCATCCCTAGTCTTGCTTTTGACTTTATTTAATGGTCTTTTTATGAGATGTTTCACCAAGAGATGCAGGGCAAACTACCAGGCTACATTTCTCTGTCCTAATTAATTTCTTCTCCATTTTGTCAATGTTTGCATGATGCACAAAAGCTTTCAACAATTATTCTCTGTCTATATTTACCCTGACAAAATGTTAACTGGATCAAAGTTTCTTCCAGCTTTAGAGACTCATTCTAGTCATTCCTCCTTTTCAATTAACACTTACTTTTTATGACCTGTTAGTTCACAGATCATTTAATTCATACTTTATCATTTCTATAGACTATTTGGTCTTTTATCAGCTCATCATTCTTTACCAAATCAAATGCCTTTAAAAATCGGACTATACCCAATAGAGCTTGATCACATATATGTATCTAAACTTGATAAAATGGTACTTCTTCTAGGACCTGTTTCCACAAACATGCCATGCAGTTGAGCAGAAGTGCAGAGGACCTCTGTTGATTATATATATACTACCTGTATACAGGCTTTGTTTACCTCCTTTGGGTATAGGAGGCTCCATGTAGAGCTCCCAAAATATGTGCAAGTGATTAAATTACACCTATCATGGACATTTTTCCCTAACACACTCATCAGTTTTTTTCAAATCTTGTAATGAAAACAAGTAAATTTTCCAATATTAGGTATTTAAGGGAAGCTTGGCAGAGTCTGTCCTCACTCAGATGAGGTGAGCCTTAATAACAAGCTGCTTCCCTTCCAAAAGATGGCATTGCCTTTTTTTAATTGCTCTTGCATATAGCAGACTTCCAGGACTTGGATGGTCATTGCTGTATCACCTGCTTGACCAACTTGATCTCTGTCCTAAGGACCTCGCTGCCAGCGTCCAAGCTTGCTAGGCCCTGGCAGATGAACCTTAGGACTAAAGGGTGGGTCCAGCTCTGCACATGCTGTGTCTCACCTAAAAAAAATCCCTTGTGCAGGCTCGAGGGTGCTATCTGCTATCCTCTTTTTATCAGTGCACTTGGAAAAGGCGCTGATGAGGAGCATGGATGGAGCCCTCCCTGGAGCTTCGTTCCCGAAGCCTAGCCACGACGACCAACTTGATCTCCTCCTATAGCCAGGTGATCTGCCTAGTGGATGAGGGAAGGGCTGTGGATGTTGTCTGTTTGGACTTCAGTAAAGATGTGTTCAAAGAAGGCCAACAAAGCTGGTGAAGGCTCTAGAGCACAAATGTTATGAGGAGCAGCTGATGGAACTGGGGTTTGTTTGTCTGGAGAAGAAAAGGCTCAGGGGAGACTTTGTTACTCTCTACAAGGAGGTTGGAGTGAACTGGGGTTTGGTCTCTTCTCCTAGGTGTCTAGTGATAGGTCAAGAGGAAATGGCCTCAAGTTGCACCAGTGGAGGTTCAGCTTGGATATTAGAAAAAATTGCTTCCCTGCAAGAGTGGTTAGGCATTGGCCCAGGCCTCCCAAGGTGGAGTCACCGTCCCTGGAGGTGCTAAAAAACATGTCGATGTGGCACTTGTGACATGATTGAGTAGACATGGTAGTGTTGAGTTGATGCTTAAAAGTGATCTTAGAGGTCATTTCCAAGCTTAGTGGTTCTACATAATGTTCCTGCATGAGACCTGCCAGAGTTTACTAGCAGTCAGGTAGCAGGTGCCTGTTGATGACTCCATCTCCCTCCTCACTTTCTTTCTGACCTCCTGCCACTTCTCTTTTTATTTTTTCATCATTTTCTCTTTTCTGCCTCTATAGTTCTTTCTGCCAGACCAATTCAGCACCTCCCAACCCTCTATTAAGCTGTCCTGGCCAACAAACATGTGCTTTGTACTAAGGATTTTCTCTATTGTGTCTAACACCTAGCAGAAAGAAGAAACTATCCCTTTTAAAAGTAGAACTAAAGCACTGACCAAACACAGCACTTAGGCACAACCTGAACCATAAGCAAATCAATAGGACTTCTCATTTGTTCACATGTTTACAATTAAGCATATTCCTTAATGCTTCCCTGGATGGGAGCCAGAAAACAGCAGTAAATTGAGTTGAGATCCCAGAAATTACATTCCTTTTTACTGAGGCAAATTCACCCTTTGTATTAGCAGATGACACATTCTCTAGTGGAGGGAAAGACATATAATCAAGCCACTCAAAATCAGGGGATCTTTTATTTCCATTTCTGCAAGTGTGGTTCTTTATCCTACAATTAAATAAAGAAAAGGAAGAGAGAAATCCAAAAGAAGTAATGGCTTGGCCCCTTTGCTGCAAAAAATTCCTTACCACTGAACATGGTCGCTGAGCTCTCAGGTTACATTACATCAAACAAAGGCTCTGTAAGAAAGATCTCAGCAGCATACAAGTCCTAGCAATTAGAACAGAAGGAGATGAGATTATGGGCAAAAACTGGGAGACAGACTATGCTCTGATAAAATAGTCAAAATAAGAATAAATAAGTAATGGTGTGATAAGTAAGAAATAACAATTCTACTTTCTTCTTTATTGCAGGATATAACCACCTTCTGTGAGTGCATTAGATAATTTGGACTAAATATAAGTCCTTCAGCCTCTTCCCCATTCTCTCCATGAGGAGAATTCAGGTATGGACTCTTCATTACACGAAGGACACTGAGTTGCTGGAACATACCCAAAGAAGGACAATGAAGCTGGTGAAGGTTATAGAGGTCAAGTCTTCTAAGGAGTGGCTGAAGGAACTGAGGTTGTTTAATCTGGAGAAGAGGAGGCTCAAAGAGGATCTTATCACTCTCTACAACTACCTGAAAGGAGGTTGTAGTGAGGTGGGGGAGTCTCTTCTCCAAGGCAACTAGCAATAGGACACGAGGAAATAGCCTTAAGCTGTGCCAAGGGAGGTTCAGGTTGGATATTAGGAAAAACGTCTTCCCTGCAAGAGTGGTTAGGCATTGGAACAGGCTGCCCAGGGAAGTTGTGGAGTCAACATCCCTGGGAGTGTGCAGAAAACATGTAGACATGGCACTTGGCAAGATGGTTTAGTGACATAGTAGTCTTTGGTTGAGGGTTGGACTTGGTGAAATTAGAGGTCTTTTCCAACCTTAATGATTCTGTGATTTTAAGAAACACATACACTACAATGGTCAGGCTTGGCAGACTTTATAAATATGTTACCTCATATTTCCAATCAGCCAAGAGAAGAAGTCCTATGAGGAAAAGCCACTACTTTCAGCTAAAAATAATTTCTTATTATTTCAATTAATTTTTTTCCAGGATTGGAGCCTAGGCAAAGAACACTCCAAGAAAAGAAACTGAAGGGTATAGATAGAAGTGTGCTCATAGATCTACCTGGAAAGGTCTTAGACTTTTCTGTGCTACAACTTTGTTATTCCTTCCATGGCTGAGATGTTTTTCTTTGGGATGTCTCTCCAAATTCCCCACATCTCTTATTGCAACATGTGAATACACTCATCCTTCCACTAAATTCACTACCTTTCCTCCACAAAGATATGATTTACATTTATTTTCCTCTAGACCAGCCTTCCAATTCCCTGCAATATTGAGAATTCCTTCATTAAATCAATTTTCTTCCCTTGCTGTTATTTGATGCTCCTTTACTACAATTTGCAATCTTTCTCATTTCAGTTTCTCTCTTCTCAGCAGCCTTTTTCATTATTCCCAAATCAATACACATATCCCTGATTGTCTTATCAAAATATTGACACAATGTTTTCCAAGAACCTGGCTGACATTCAGTGCATTCTGACACATTATTCTCCTGGCAAACACATACACAGTTAAAATCCTTTCTTTCTACTTCCTATATTTGGGGTGACTCTGACAAATACTTTCTAAAGAGCCCCATCAACTTGACCTTCTTGTTTATATTCAGAAATCCTAACAAATCTTGGGCCTATACACTGGCCCAAACTATTTTATGTGCATAGCTGTTGAGACAAAGAGATGTACAAGGCTATATTTTCATGCCTAATATCTCAGGACAAGCTAAATCCCTTGACATGACTATTCCACACATATGGATTATTTCATTATACCTGTTATTCCAACACTGCAGGACTTCATGTTTGAATCCTTGACTTCTTGATGTCATAAATCTTTTTTGTGCTCTTAATTTCTCTTTTTAGTAGATGTGAAATAATATGTGGAGAGACACTGTTCAAGAAGAAATGTATTTTGACCTTTTCTCATATGCCACTGAGTTGAAGTGATTTGTATTCTACAATTATATTTTGTATTTTCAGATTAAGTGAAAAGTACTACTGAATAATAACACTTTTCTGTGCTTTGTGAAGAAAAACACAGAAGATATTTATGTGGTTGCACACACAACTAAGCGTGTGGGCTGTGCATTTTGCCTGGGTACAACAACACTTGAATGCTTCTATCCTTCTCTGGGGCTAGCAAGTAAATCCATGTATTTCAGTATGTTACATGTGTAATAGCTGACAGCAGTATCTGACCAGAGGCATTCAAGAGTTGGAGACTCTCCTTTACTGTTTTTTCTACCATTTCCCACAGCTGGGCCAGATCCTCAGCTGGACTCAGCACATGAGCCTCAGGTTCAGCAGTTCAAAGCATGACAGAAATGCTTTAAGTAAGATGAGTCCTCTAAATAAAACCTTCCCTTTTTTTTTCTTTTGTTTTTTCCTGGTTTTTTTTTTCCTTAGAGTAGCTCATGTTGTGTCTACAAACACATTATATGATGGAGTCCTCTGTGGCTCGAGTATATGAATAGATTCAGCTTTGACCAAATCAATAAGGGCTTAGCCTTTGTGTCCCAGTTCTGTAAATAACTTACATGCAACTTCTTGTATTTTGCAGGGTAAGAAGATTGGAACATTTCAAGAAGTGGTGCATTTTATAATCAAACCTAAAAGAAACAATCAAAGACAGACTGAAAGTTGAACTTAGGACTGCAGGTCATCACAACAACAAGTGACAGAACTGGAGATTAATGTGAAATCATTAAAAAGGAGTTAAAATAGAAAACTTCTCTTCTGAGCAGAGAACAAAGAGCTTAGTCCTCTTGCCAGTTATCCTAAAAAGTGGAGAAAGTTTGCTGTTTAGCAAAAAAAAGAGCATGTCTGAAGAGGTGTTTAAAAAACATATAGATGTGATACTTAGTGGCATGGTGGTGATAGGTTGATGCTTGGACTTGATGATCTTAGAGGTCTCTTCCAACCTTAACAATTCTGTGATTCTGTAACAACCTTGCAGAGCAGGACAGAGAATATACACAGAGTTTAGGAGAGGAGCTTGGTTAGTTTGTCTCAGGGCCAGAGAGTGGTTTCTGGACCATTCCACTCCTTACAAAACTGTGGTGACCAGCACTCAGTGCAGCTTGTCCCAAGTAAAATAACCTCTTGGCAGGGAAAGTAGAACAAGAGGCAAGTAGATCTCAGCTCATCTAGTTTGTAACTACAAGGAACACCAGTGGAGTTTTCATTGCCACGCAGAGACCTGAGGTGCTCTCATGGTGCCACAATGTCTTGCCTGGCTCCAACATCAAACCACACCTGTTTGCTCCCTTAGATCATTGCCCAGAAAACAAAGCAAAACAAAACAAAACAGAAAACCCAAACACACACACACACACACTAAACCCCACAGGAAATATATGGAGAAATATGAATATCTTCTCCCCTATATGGACTATCTTCTCACCTTGCAGGTCTTTGTTTCTGTACACCCCTTTGATATTTCTCTTTCATTCCTCTCCTGTGGATGATGTCTTACCTTTGCAATAAGAGTTTCTGGCAGGGCTGAGACCTGCCCAGGTTCATCTCCTATCCAAGTGCTCCTGGTGAGACCTCTCATTGCCATCCAGTGCAAAGGCAGGTGAGTAAACATGACAGCTCTTACTCTGCCCAGTGACAACTCAATGTAGATAGCAGAATGGCCTTGAAGAAGTCTTACAAATGCTTTAGGCTCACAGAGCCTCTAGGCCAACCCAAACCTGTTGTGATCTTCGTGCTATGACAGTTTTCCACTAGTAAATCCCACTAGCCTTAGACATCTTCTGTCTCAGAGACAGATGCAACAAGTTTGGTCAAAAATATGCTTATTTTATTTGAGTCTTTATCCTTTCATTATTCAGTACTGGATATTTTAATATTGAAATGCATTCAGATTCCTCAAATATGTTCAGAATTAACTTATTTAGGTTAAGCAAGCTGAAGGAAAATCATTTGGGTATGTCTGTTTTGAATTTGTAGTGGATAAATTCTGGACTGTTAGACACAGCTGGTGTCCCTGTACACTGAATCATCAGAAGGGCTGTAGAAAATGTGTTTCTTTCTGCATACAGGCTGATGACTTTAAAGTAAAAATCAACAAGAGTGGCTACACTCTTAGAAGCATCCTTCAGGTTCTTGTGGAGCTATGTGTTTTTAAACTGCCTAGCTCAAAAGGATGCTTTTCTCCATCTGGAGCTCTTAAAACCTAAAAATACATCACAAATGCTTTTGTGGTTAGCTTATCATCATTATAACTCTAAAGAAAGTCTTTCATATATGAAACAGGACTTGGATATTCCTGTTCCATTACACCATCATGTCCTACCCTAGTAAACCCTATGACAGTATTTTAACCTAAGAAAGTACACACAATATAAAATCCATCATAAAAACACACTTAAACTCCAAACTAATAAAAAATTGAATTGTTCCAGCAACAGAACTAAGCATGTTGTTCATTGACAGTTCAGGTTTCTAATGAAGTTATAACATCTTATCATAAATGCCAGATTTGGTTGGTAATAAACAAGTAAACCCTGAAAAGCTTCTGAACTGCACTGGGATACCTGAGTTATTTCATACATGCACTCAACTCTCAATTGAGCAAATTCACAAAGACACATTCATGTTTTCACTTGACAGCAAATCATATTTAAATACCTTGTCAAGATACTTTTCTACAAAGGTCCTTAATCACTAGTCAGATCTGCAGGTAAAAAAACCTTCATTCAAGTGGTTGGTCTGGCAACATAATTTGGCACTCTATATCTATTAACTTCTGTTTCTGCTTCTGCACAAACAAGATTTGCCACAGATCACTGGTTCAAACAAGAAGTCGAGATGAAGTATCTCAAATTAAGTTTGAATTGATTTACATCGTGGCCCAATGAACCAGCAAATTTTCTTGTGCGCGTTTGCGTGTGCAGAACTAAAATACTTACAGGAGATACTGTCACCCTGGCAATTAAGGCCATCAGATGAGGAAGACAAATTTCCTCATCTGCTTTCCCTTCTGATTTTTGTAGGAGAAAGAGACAGCTGACATCCCTCCCCTCTTCACTTTCTGATAAGCTCAACCAGGCAAAAAGGATTCAATCTCCCAAAAACAGCTACATGGGAAAAACAAAATCCATACCTAAGACAGGACAATTTACAAACACCTAGTTTCAGAATAATCAATGCATCACCAAGGTTTTTGGAGAGAAGCCTGTTTCTGCTAACTCTTTCTAAGTGTCATCAGTCTATTCCCAGATCTGGCACTGAAAGGAGCCGAGTGAATTGAGCAGACAGAAATATGGTGGGATGTAGACAGAGCTATGTAAACTGAAAATGCTGATGTGGTGCTTTGAAGCCTTCCTCTGTGTTATTTTGAGAGCATGTGTTCACACCACATAACTGTCTAAATATTCCACTAGTGTTTCTCAGAAGTGTCTGAATTCTTTGCTGCAGAATAAAGAAAAACAGAGACAGGTGATGTTGAGGTTTCATGCTGAGGAGAGTATGCACTTGTATGTAAGCACATGTGTTTTTGCATGTGTGTTTCCTTCTTCAGTAGAGATTATGAGCCATGGAGGAATAGAATCCTTAATTGAAAAGATAACAAATGATGAAGCAGCTGTTAAGTATGGCACAAAAATTGCCCTAAGCAGTTAAGGCTGATCATCACGATGGAAATAGCTTTTTGATAGCTTAGCATTCCTGTGACAATAATTAAGAATCAGGTTTCCACCAAAAGGCTTTGTAGCCAGAAGGAGTTGTAAATCGATGGGCAACAATTTTATCTTGAAATGAAAATTAATTATTCAGTGTTGAACATGCTTTCTCACACTTAACTGCCTGTAATGTCTTCTTTATTCTCCATCTTAATTCAATTAATATGCCATTGTTAAAGGGATGTTTGTCTGTAGTGATTTACTTTTGTTAAAAATTGCCATAAGGAAATATGACAAAATTGAATGGTTCTTAAATTAAACCATAGTTCAGATTTTTTTTTGGCAGAGGGCTGTTAGCTGTTAAGTACTCTTTGACAAGGGTGTGGATTTGAGTGTTTTGTATTGCACCCTTTGAGCTTGCATAAGCACATAAAGAGATTGAATAATGCATGACAAAGAAATGTAGGATTTTCCAAAGTGCTCTGTGTGCCCCTAACTTATTTCTTCTTTTTAAGCTAGTCAGAAAACATCTTGCGTTTAATTGAGGCAGTTTCAGGACACCAAAGACTGTTGAAAATCTCATGATGTGCATTGAGAAGAAATAAAAAATACTCTTGCCTTTCTGACTATTATATCAAAACAAAAGCATCCATCACAAAGCTGTCATGACACTTACAGGAAAATGATGAGTCTTTGGGGAATTACTCAGACTGTTTTGACAAGCTCTACCATCTGAAAATGGGGCTGGGAATGTCCTCTTGGCAAGAAACATTAGACAACATAAGCCTCCACAAGGGCAGCTCTTGTCTTTCTATTGCCATTGGTATTTTTATCTGTAGTAACAGAGATGATAGAAAAAAAGAAATAGTATTGGAGCTGGTATTTCATTTCATTCAGGACTCTATCATTCTTCCATTATTCATAGAATCATAGAATGGTTAGGGTTGGAAGGGACCTCTGGAGCTCATCTAGTCCAACCCCCCTGCAGTGGCCAGGGACATCCCCAACTAGAGCAGCTTGCCCAGAGCCCTGGCAAGCCTCACCTGCAATGCCTCCAGGGATGGGAACTCAACCACCTCCCTGGGCAACCTGGTCCAGTGTTCCACCACCCTTGTGGTGAGGAACTTCTTCCTAATGTCCAGTTTAAATCTCCTCCTCTCCAGTTTAAAACCATTGCCCCTTGTCCTTTCACTGCAGGCCTTTGCAAACAGAGCCTCTGCAGCCTTCTTATAAGTTCCCTTTAAGTACTGGAAAGTCACTATTAGGTCCCCCCGAAGTCTTCTCTTCTCCAGGCTGAACAATCCCATATCTTCTGTGGCCCTGAGTGACACATATTGATTTTCTGCTGAAAATATCTTTATTTAAGCTAAAACGTCATAAAATAGCAGAAGTGTGAAACTAGAAGTGGTTTTCTTGAAGGAGTTCCATAATGTTTTCTCACTCAGTGTGAGTTCCTTAAGGTGCTCTCCCTTGAAAGCAGACAATATGATTATCCAGCCTCTTAAGAGCAAGTTATTAGAGTGTAAGAGGTGCAATTCTTTCAACTCTTTTTTATTACCTCATAGGTGTTTTACTACTTAAAGAAATACTGCTAAGTAAGAAAAGAATGCCCTCTCTAGATATCAGGGAAATAATTGCTTTGTAAAACCTCTTAACATTGTGTCAGCTTGAGCTGATGCTGACTCTACTCACAGAATATGAAGGACAAACAGAGCCCTGGATTCTTGTTCTTGCCCCCAAAATTGCTGCCTCCTAAAATGCTCCTTTCTGAGCACGGCTCAGAACAGGAGGGAAGAGGTCCACATCCCTTCTGGAAGTTAACTGGTAAACCTAGCACCAGTATTAGGCTCTGAGTTACTCCTCTTTGCAATCAGAATGCTGTAACTGCTTTTAAAATTCAAGAGAGTACATCCATGGCAAATTGATACCATAGAAGCAGAGTAAAATTACCACGCCATGTTCTAAGAATGTTACTAGTGAAATAAACTCAAAAATTGTTTTGTTTTCCATACTTCAATGAGTGTTTCCTCCCTTTAAGCTGACCTACCTTATTTGTACATCAGTAAATATGTAAAATATTTTACTATACATATGTAAAATATGTATAGTAAAAATGTCCTTGCCAAGCAGTGTTATCAATTGTAATTCAAGATCTCTCAAGTTAAGGTAATCAAAGACAAATAAAGAATCATAGAATCATAGAATGGCCAGGTTGGAAGGGACCCTAAAGATCATCTAGTGATCCACAGTTCACATTTTGTCTGTGAACACCTTATGGGGTAGAGGCTCACAGTGAGGTTTGGAAGAGGTTCCTGGGCTATATTTTATTTTTTTATTTGAATAAATTTATGGTAGAGTTGAAATAATAATACCAGTTCTCAATCCAGGAATGCATCTTTCTACGCTGCCTAAATTCTGGATTAAAATATCCTTTTGTACCTTCCTATCCTGTTTTCCACCTCACTAACCACCACCATTTCTTCTATATTGACTACTCTAAACAATTAGCTGAGAAGCATTCCTCACAAATACCTCACGAGCACACCACCTTTACTCCATTAGGATATTGCTTTCTCTTCAATCAGCAGCACTTTTTCTGTAGGACTACCCAAAAGGAAGACAGCCTCCAGGAGAACTGAAGCTGTCCTGAGGTAATCCCTTTTGTTAATCATTTTGAAGAAACATCAGTTGGGAAGGAATCAAGGAGAACATGTGTGTGGATCAACACTCATAAAACATAAGCAGAAATGTTGAGATTCAACTTTATGCTTAAGTTGATTAAAAAAATCTTTACCTTCCTTTGCTGCTTCATGCACTTGTCAATAGTGCAAGATAATAGTTTCTGCACTGACTGACTGGTTTGGTTCTCAGTGTCAGACTAGGAAATGAAAGAGAAATAAACCATCCAAAAACCATCTTTCCTGGTGGGAAAAAAAGCCACAAACAAACATGCATCTATTGTTAGTCCAGGCTATTAGTGTCTGCTACCATTTGGTCCAGTTGGAGGGAGCAGAAGTCTTGCACGAAATCACATATTAGGACAATATGTTTACTATAGAGTCCAGGCAGACTGTTTCTGGTGTATTTTAATAGATACAATAATGTTGCATCACAAATCTGTCCTTCAGTTTTTCTTTCAAGGGAACTGCCCCCGAGTTAGTTGCCAAAAAAATCATTGGTCTGGAAATTATGTAATCTAAACATGTTTACCTCGGTGTATGCCAGTGTGTGCAGCTGTCAAAGGGAGCAGAGCCTTCTCCTACTGAGGCTAATTCTCCTAAATTAAAACCTACTTCTGTTCCACACATCCACCCATATTTAGCCTTCACAGACCAAACTTGGGAATTTGGAGCATTTTATCCAATTAAAGAGAGGCAAAAATGTTTAGCGGGAAAGTTCTTCACCAAAAATAAGTGGTTTAATTTAGCATTACCTTCAAGAATGTAGTGCAGTTTTCAGTGAGGAGGACTGGAAGCATTTCATTGTCTTTCACTCTTATAATATTTCAAAATTAATAACATACTTACAATATATACTTTAATTAGAACTAAACACATAGGCTGTAATGTTTAAACAGAACATGATAGTGACTTCACTTGTTCCGTTGAAGTTTAGCAGGTCATTATGGCTAGTCAAATTTTCTTAGTTTGGCTGGTTTTAGAAGCTGAAAATTTTAAAAGAAAATCACACCATAAATTCCAGATTTCCAGCTGTTTTCTGTGCATCTGCACACAAGTTGGTAGAGTTATGTTGGTAAAGTGAAGTTCCTATGCTACAGACTGCTTTTGTAGAAATATGGTAGACAGACTGATCTTGATCCAAATTGTACAGACAGTCCAAGCATTCCTGTCTGTGATTTAATTATTACTGTTACCATTCTTTCACCAAAGGATTTTTCTCTTACGCTACATTTGTGCAATATGTAAAGCTAGGAACATCATGTGCATTCGCAGCCTAGAAGACCAACTGAATCTGGGCTGCATCCAAAGAACTGTGACTAGCAAGTTGAGGAGATGTTTCTGCCTCTCTACTCTGCACTGGGGAGACCTCACCTGGAATACTGCATCCAAGTCTGGAGTCCTTAGCATGAGGAAGACCAGTTGGAGCTGGTCCAGAAGAAGTCACACAAAAACAATTGGAGGGTTGGAACACCTCTACTAGGAGGACAGGCTGAGAGAGATGGGTTTGTTCAACCTGGAGAAGAGAAGGCTTCAGAAAGACCTTATTGCAGCTCTGTCAGTACTTAATGAAAACTTATTAGGAAAGATGGAGATAAACTATTTAGTAAGGCCTGTAGCAATAGGACAAGGGGAAATGATTTAAAACTAATGAAGGGTAGATTTAGACTAGATATAAAGAATAAATTTTTCACAATGAGGGTGGTGAAACACTGGCCTAGGTTGCCCAGAGATGTGGTAGATGTCCCATCCCTGGAAAAATTCAAGGTTAGACTGGACAGGGGTCTGAGCAGCCTGATCTAGTTGAAGATGTCCCTGCTCACTGAAGGGAAGGTTGGACTAGATGACCTTTAGAGATCCTTTCCAACCTAAACTATTCTATGATTCTATGTCCTAACTATAGAAAGTCATTATGATATTTATATAAAACCACTATATATCATCTGTTCCTTTTTACCTTTTACAATGAAAGTTCATCAGCAGAAGTGAACCTTTGTGTGTCACCAAAGAACAAGGGTGCTAATGCATGACAAATAGCAGATCACAGTGTTCAAAGACTCTTCATGCAGCCAAATAATATAATGGTGGGATGGGATGGCAGCAACGGAAAGTTCCTCTGGACAGTGTTTGGAGGAACATATTATATTGCCCAGACTCAGCTCTTTGCTGTGTTGATTTGTGAGAGCTCTTCTGGAGGTGACCTGGTGATCTGGGCCTCCTTAAAATGAGAAAAACCTCCAAATCTCTAAGAGTAGGAAATATACTGAGATGCTTGCAGTGGGACTTTATGAAGAGGCCGCATTGATCTGAAAGAAATAAAAAGGAAGGGATTCAGAACAGATTTTTCACTCCCTCTGATGAAACAGAAATCCATAAATGTGCCTCTTCCATATGACAAAGTGATATGCAATATTCACTGTGGTTTCACACAGCTGGGTCAATAAACTTCCATTAACTATGGACAAACTGTCAAAGTGACCTGCTGCCCTCATTTCTGCAGAATGACTTGGCCTTAGCTGTCCATATTAATATGAATTTTAACCCTTTGGTTTGGCATTTTAATTCCTCATCCATTAGTCTCACATTTCCCTATTATCAGCTAGTGCTATTGATTTTAAAGAATACATACAGTCAATTTGCACACATCTATCTGCAAAGGTCAGCAGAGGACACTAACATGATTTCTGCTGGAGGTCCAGACACTAGGCTTGCTGATGATTGTTAGTATCTTTCCTACTGGCCAAGATAATTTTAATGCAAGTGGAAGTAGAACTTAACATAACTAAAGGACCACTTAGTGTCCTTGCAATCTGATTTTTTTTTAAAGGGTTCAGCTGTGGGGGATTTTAAAAGACAAGTCTGAACAGAGGCAGTGCAGTCCCAGAAATATCTTTCTCCAGGCTGAGCTTCTCTTGATGTGATTGCCAGATGTCAAATCTGCCTGTGCTTTATTGGAAGGACTCAACTGTTAATTGCCTCACAGAAACAAGAGGAAGCAAAGCAACAGTCTGAATCTCAGCCCTGACAGACCTCCACATATTTCACATTTAAAGCATATAAACAGCTCCAACAACAAAAAATTGAAGTTTTTATATGACTAAGATAACTTCTGACCACCTTTTTTTTAAATTTTCTTTTTAATTAAATGGATCCCAGGTAGTAGAGATGGATTTTGAATTTAACTGAAATACAGAGGTCTGTAGTTCTTCTCTTACCAGGAGGGAGGTTTCACAGCCAGAGTCTCTGGCTCTAAAGAAACCTTCACCCACATCTTCCTCCTTTTTTACCCTTTTGGAGGAAAACCCCAATGTTCTTGTTATAGAACCTTTCTGTCTAAGATCTAACTAAAGGGAAGAGATGGAATTTCTCCAGTGTTTAATATCTAGAGTCCTCTGCCACTTAGAGGGAGTATATGGTGTTACATCTTTTGTGGTGTTACCTGGGACAGATTTGACATTTGGAAGCTCCAGAGAAATCTCCTAAGGAGTGCACGCTACTAGTTTTTTGCCTTCTATTTTTTTCCAGTTCTCATTTCCTCCTTGGTTTAAAGCTTCTGTTTGTGCTGCACCAGGGCACATAATTCCTCAGTTACTAGCAGTGGCACATGTTATTTACAGATGTGAGGGACTCACCTAGGGATCAGCCATCCAAGAACATGGGACTATTTACACCTCCTAGTCCTCTAATCTGTTTAACCACCTTCTTTCCACAGTCCAGCTTCATCTATAGGTTAGAAAGAGAAACGATGTTTCCTTAAATTTCCTACAGCTCTATCTGTATTCCCATGAAAAGCAGCAAGAAGCTGTCACTGAGAGCACCATCAGTCTCCTCTGGATCTGTGGATATTCCAGCCACTGCCATATTTAAAGTGTTCTGCCAAGGTCAGCAGTGGCACTTGGTGGCATAATGCCACGAAGATGATGAATTTCTGAAGTGCCCCAGGAACAAGACATGAGTCTTCCAAATGTGCCTTTGCTCCATTCAAAAATAACCTGCAGCAGACTTCACGAGAAGCAAACTAGATAGAGCTGTTCTCCTGCTCTGTGTCTAATTGCAGATCTAACTGATTGCTGTTAGGAAGAAAAAAAAACAACCACTAATAATCTTCATTTCACCACTCTGTTTCAAAATGTAAGAGTAGCCCAGCACCATTCCAAATAGTGTTTGAATTTCATTTTTGATCAGGAATCTACAATGTTTCTGTCTCTCTGTTGGAGTTCCTACCACAAACATATCTCGTTTGCCTATGTTGTGATCTTTACAGAATGGGTTTATCTGGCATCTGCCCATTGCTTGCAATAAAGCAAGAACAACTAAGTCTTCTCTGTTGGGGGAATAGAGGTTTTTACTTAAATGGAAAATGAATGTGCATTATACTTCAGAAAGTATAAAGGCCAGATATGCACTGTGGGGCGAGTGAGCAACCTCAGTGGAGCTAAATCAATTTATACTCAATAACAACACATGCCAAAACTTCAAAGTCAAATGAAGCCCAACTTGCTTGAGCTGCCCTTTTTTTTTTCTGCAAGTCAGATAAAGGTTGCACAGGACAAAAACCAGAACAAATAGATAGCAACATTCTGGGAGCCATCTTAAAGACACTTTTTCACGTGCCTAGATTTTCACATCAGTTTCACACCCTCTGAGGTCTCTTGAGCTATTGGTATGAGCAAGTTAAGCTCCTACAGATGTATCTGAAAGAAGAGGCAGTTTCTCAAGAACAAATGGTCTTTTCTGCATCAGTAGGAAAGCGACTGATAGCTCTCCAGTGTGCTTTAGATTTCATACCCCGTTTGTAACCAGAGCTCCGCAACACTCCCCAGTACAACACAAACAACAACACAATCATTTAGTTCTGCAACCAGAGAGGGACAAGGGCTATTTCAACATTCCCAAGGGCTGTTCAAATGACTTATTGATCAATTGATTAATAAATGTCAGCAATCAGAGGAGAGAGCAGCTCTGCTGCAAAAAGAGCTGTCAGAAATGCTCCATAAGTGCATGAGCTATTAGGAGTGAAAAAGAAGAAATTAATCTGACGGAAAAATAGAGCAGTGATTGTTTTACATTAAATGTGAGAGAATGCATGATCTGTGTTTCCAAAACTTGTCAGATATAATCATGAGGAATAGAAACTTCATTTCTGGAATAAAGATGTTTATGCACATATTTGATAGGTCACATATGAAAGTTTGGAATTGATTAACTTTTCATAAGATAGCTGCTTTGAGTTATTTCTACTGCAAGTTAGCAACTGATGCTGTAATCTTGCTTAAGAATCATTTTGGTTTTAACAAATAAGGCTGAGTGATTCTCCTAGTTAACATTTAAATTGTTATTTTTGGCACAGGTAAGGGTAAATCCAGTCTGTGTATTTTTCCATGTTTGACTGTTGGTGCTTTCTCCTGAAGACTAAAGCTGGAATGAAGTTGTGATGTGGAACATGCATTCCTGAAATGCTCACTGCTGCTTATTATTAGCTTTCATTTTCAGCTAAGGGACATCATTACCCTATTTAAGATTCATTTGACAGGAGGCATTCACATGTGCTGGAAAGGTTGTCTTTGCAGCTCTGTTGGGGTAAGGGTATAAATGAGGGACTGGGAGGCAGATGCTTATCAATAGCAAAAATCCTTACTCACCTGAGCTGCTTAGCTGTGGACAACTGAGCTATAAGAGTAAGGAAATCTATACAATCCCTTTCTTTTCAGCAGACCATTTTTGTGTGTGATGATTGCTCCCCTGAATTTGTGAGATTGTTCTTATGGCTAGCTTAAAGATTAACCTCTCACTAATCTCATCTGTTGGGACTTCATTTGGAGGCTCCAGATGTGACTGTGCCCTTCATTCCCTTCCTGCACAGGAATGTGCATTCTCTGTAGGTCTGAGGGACAGATACAACACTATCAGGGGTATTCCTAACTTCTAGCACAGGTCAGGGGATCTTACCTGATTAAATGATTTATTCAGAGTCACACAGTTAAGTTGTGAATTTGAACTGATTCTCCCTAGTTGTCAGTCACCTCATGGGACAAAAATCATCCTACTGTTGTCATTTCAGCTCTGCTGGTAAAGCATCTATCTCACCCAGAAAAGAAAACAAAACACATTTGAACTAGCATCATAGCAGAAATTAAGAACTCTAAGAACTTTCTAGATGTCTTACAAGTGCATAACTAAGCCCCTAACTACAGTCATTATAAGAAAAGTAGCAAAACAACTCGATTAGATTTACACAACGTGAACAATTTTACTCGACATTGTACAGTGGTTCACATTTTAAGGCAAACTAGTTCTGTTATTTCAAGACTTTCTTGCAAGTGACCATTAAAATGTCCTTGGCTCCCAAGAAGATAAGTAAACTTTGGAGATAAGATGATTGTTATCCTGGCTGCAGACTAATTTGCTGTTGTCCATACCAGAAATATGCTTTCATTGAGGGGTTTGGAAATGTGTAAAAGCTATTCAGGAAAAGAGAAGGAAGGAATGAAGGAGGGAGAAAGGAAGGAAGGAAAGAAGGAAGGGAGGGAGAGAGGGAGGAAGGAAGGAAGAAGGAAGGAAGGAAGGAAGGAAACACCCTGTCCTTTTAATTAACCCAGTGTAAAGTAAGCAGATGTCCTTGCTTGACCACAGTGTCTTTTATAACCAATTCTCTCATTGATGCTGTCTTAAGCAGAGCATCCAGGAAGCTCAAATGAAACATCTGATTTTTTGTAGCAAGTCAGTCTGTGTTCATTTGCATGGTCGTGACTATTTTGCATAACAGCATCACTATGGTTTGCCAATATTTTCATACATTCCTGGCCACAGTTCAAGCATAACCAATGAATAAATTGATCTGGAAAAAAAAAAAATTATCTGAGCAAGCCAAAATTCTCATCTTGCTCATTTATTTCATTCTTCTTTTGTTTAGTTTTTCTTGCACGAGTAAATACTATTTAGGTTTTATTATTTGGCTATAGTTATTTCTAAAGAAAACTCCTTTCATTATGTAAAGTGTAAACTCTCAGTCTTTTGTAAAGTCTTCTCAGGAGCTTTAGTGTAAAAAAATAAGAAAAACTTCCCAATTCTGATCATTCTGCATGCATTCCTGCAGCCAGTGTGTTTCCCTTTATGTGAACACTGTGGAAGGATTCTGGTATTTTAATATAAAGTATGTATCTCTAAAAATATTATATCAATAGTTATATCCACAGATGTAGATAAGTGCATTGAAGGAAGGAGTTGGGAATACTACTTATGATTAATGTCACCTATTACAAGACACTATTTTTATTTTCTTACAGCTTGAACAGGTTTAAGTGCCTAAAGCAAAGATTTTTCCATGTCAGATATTATCAAAAACCTGAAAATTGTGAGGCAAGAAAATGAACCAAAGCAGTTCAGACATCTGTGAGAAGGAGGCAAGGGGAAAATACATACTGGCAAAATCAGCACTTGTCCTTCTTCAATAAATTTGAGTGACCTTTTCTTTGAAGAGGTCTAACACCTGTGCTGAGCATGTTAATAAGATTTGGAGGATGGCTGTGCATAATAAGTTTGTACTTGCCACCATCTCCAATCATTTGGAGGAAAGGAGGCTTATCAGGAGTAGTCAACATGGATTCCATAAGGGGAAGTCCTGCTTGACTAATCTGATAGCCTTTTATGATGGCATAACTAGATGGATAGATGAGGGGAAGGCAGTGGATGTGGTTTTTCTTGACTTTAGCAAAGTCAAAAAATACTGTCTCCCATGGTATCCTCATNCTGTGTCCAGTTGTGGGCCCCTCAGCTCCAGAAGGATAGGGAGCTGCTGGAGAGAGTCCAGCACAGGGCCACCAAGATCATTAAAGGAGTGGAGTATCTGCCTTAGGAGCACAGGCTGAGAGAGCTGGGTCTCTTCAGCCTGGACAAGAGGAGACTGAGAGGAGACCTCAGCAATGTCTACAGACATGTGAAGGGTGAGTGTCAGGAGGAGAGAGCCAGGCTCTGCTCCATGGCATCCAATGTTAGGACAAGAGGGAATGGGAGCAAGTTGGACCA
Organism: Bucco capensis; assembly: GCA_013396975.1. NCBI lineage: Eukaryota > Metazoa > Chordata > Aves > Piciformes > Bucconidae > Bucco > Bucco capensis. The sequence goes on along the minus strand of VWZO01003846.1, from coordinate 135,099 downwards.
CAGGAGGTTTAGTATTAACATGAGGAGAAACTTCTTTCCAGTGCAGGTGCCAGAGCACTGGCCCAGGCTGCCCAGGAGGCTGTGGAGTCTCCTTCTCTGGAGATATTCCAGAGCTGCCTGGATGCATTGCTGTGTGACCTGGTCTTGGTGATCCTGCTGTGGCAGGGGGGTTGGACTAGATGATCTTTCTAGGTCCCTTCCAACCTCTGACATACTGTGATACTGTGATAATACATCATAATAACATTTGATCATGTTATTATCTTCCCTGGGAATACTTAAAAAAATTAAAATGAAAATAAATAGTAGACTAAAGCAATACTTCCATGAGATTGCTTTATAGACTCTTAGTGTAAACTAAGAATACTAAACAAAAACATCCTATATCATGAAGTTCCATCCCTGCTGCTAAAGGAAATTGCATAATACAGATAACAGATGCAAGAAGTTCTACACTGAGATGATCCAGACTCTTGGCAATAGCTCTTCTGCTGGAGAGTGCCCCTAGGACACACCCATCCAGGCCTTAGAAACCTTCTCCTATTTCCACTTGGAGCTTACTAGCAGTCATTTTATACCCATCTCTTCTTGTGCCAGGACTGTGCTTCAGTTGTTCCTCTGGCCCTCTTTGGCTGTGTTTGTTCAGAACAAGCACGTCCTCTCTCAACCTTTGGTTCATGATGGGAAATAAGCCACAGGTCTTTCCTATAATCACCTTGCTAGCCCCTCTGTGAATGTGATGTAGACAAACAGAGGTAATTCTGCACAATAAGCCAGGTGAAGCATCCAAACAACTTTGTAGAAATGATGTAAAATTTCCTTGTTTCTACTAGAAACACCTTTCCTGAGCTCATGTTCAGCTTTTCCTTAGCCTATCATGTTGCTTATTCATAGGTGACTCTCTAATCAGCTACCTCTCTAATCTATATCTGCCATTTTCAGCTGATAGGTGTCTGTCTGATAGAGAAATCAACTTCATAAGCCCTCAAAGCTACATAATTTGTACTATTATGTTTCACCTCCTTTTTATTTCTAGACTTCTTACTCCATTCCCCCATTCTCCCTCAGCTTTGATAAGAAGTCCCAACTTCTAGTTGCAAGTAAACTTTTCATATCAACAAAGTCAATTAAGATGGTTCAATTAATTAAAAAGCAGGAGGACCATTTTAAGATCATTCTTTGAGGAAGAATCTTGCCAAAACAAGACTATCTGTAATCAGCTTAGTTTTACAAAGTTTTCCTTACTTCCTTCTTTTTCTCTAGTGCCAGTTGTCCCCCAACCTGCATAGTTTTGTGCATCAGCATTGTATTAGTCTAATTAAATAAAATCTTCTGCATTAATCTTGTCTAAAAATGAAGTTGCCTGGTAATCTAGGCAACTAATCTCCCTGTAAACTCGTATTTAAATCACTTTCTACTTGGCTTCCCATTTCTGCAGTTCTTTTACATGCCTTCTAAAACTTATATGCTATTGAGATCACATTAAAAATTGCCCCTTTTTGCTTTATATTTGTGCATTTCCAGTTATCCCATTTAATAGATTTAGTTACCATCCTTCTTACTGGACCTGTAATTTAATATTCCAGTCCCTTCTACATTCTAAAATGGAGATTATTTCCTTCTATATGGGTATATTTGCTGAGGGTTTTTTCACATCTCAAACAAAATAATTTCCACATCTAGTCGTCTATCAACCTCTCCCTCACAGTCAGCATTATCTTTATTAAAATCTGAGAAAGAATATTCATCTAATTCTGAGAACAACTTTGACAACAATGTTACTGATATCCATGAAGAAATCTGAACAAGAGTAAATTCACTCTGAAAGAACTTATCTGACTTATTATTGTACATTGAAGCTGTGTAAAAATATTTGGTTTTACAGAGCTTTCCAAATGAAACTAGAGAGTTTCAACTAAGAAATGTATTTGGGAGATTTGAGTCCAAAAGTCCAAAATAGAGCTTGAGAAACAACAGAGGAAGTTGAAAAGAAAGAGAACTAGCATCAGGTTGGTCTGGATGTCATCAGTTTTGATTTTGGCCTTAAGATTGCTACCCACATCCAAAAATATCAACATTTAAAAGTATTATTCAACCCAGACTGGTTGGAGCATCTGTTCTCTAGTAGGTGTAATTTCCATCACATTCAGCCAAGGACCTCTTCATCTCTGCTTGCCCAATCACCACTTCTGGTCTTGAACCAAAATGCCCTGACGATTCTCCAGATAATGGTAAATTGACCATTCCCTTCACTTTGGGAACAGTTCAGGTGCAGGTTTTTGTACCACCCTTATCACTATATTACAAGCAAACTGCTGATATCACCAGTGACTTTGAAATCACCTTTCATTTTGAGATATCCAGTCTTTCTCTAGAAGTATCCCCATTTAAGCACAGCTAATAAGCACAGGTCTCTACAGGAAGAAAACAAGTCCTGTCCACTGCTCTGAATCACTGCTGAAGCATCTGGAGCTGGAGCTGTCAGGAGGATCCAACAGCCCCAAATGGATACAGGAAATGTTGACAAGAGACTTGAACCTCTCTCCTACACTTAAGTGTCTCTCTGTAGTCAGGGCTGGAAGTCACAGGATTCAGATCATCAGGAACCTCACCCTCACCAAAAAATTGTATTATATAGAAATATGCTGGCAATGAGAGCTTGGAATGGACCAGTTTAACAACCCAATAACCTTAACTTGCATTGTGGTGCCCACATACCTACCCTAGATCATGCTTAAATTTATTGGTATTGGCTAAATATTACAAAGGCACAGGACCACTAGCTTTTAGTTAATAGAGTCACTAATGTTAAGATCTACAGAAGAGTTCACAAGCATGATCTGTTCTTGCAGGTTATCTGAGGGAATATTTTCCCTGTATTTAACTAGTTATAACAGAGGCTTTAAGTCCTCAGTTTATAAATCCCTTAGCAAAAAAAAAGTGATCAAATTTCTTGGCTTTACCATCAAAACTATTTGATGTTCTGGACCTCAAAGAGCCAGGAGGAGAGGCCCAGTGCCACCATAGGCTGCAGCTGAACCAAAGGACTGTGTCCTGTGGCAACCTTGTCAGGGATACTAGTTACCAGCAATACCTTACTAGCATCACCCACTGGTCATGCTGGGGCTGTGTGTGTACCAGCAGGGATGGAATTTCTTCCTCCCCAGCCCTTGTGGAGAAAAGTTTTCATAAAGATGTGAAGATTTCAAGGGCAGAAGAGAGCTCAGTGGCCTCTCAAGCTGATTATGTCTGGGTCATGTTATATATTCTGGCACACAGGTTGTTGCATACTCTTTGCACACCACATGCAGTTCAAGCCACAACTTGGTTGTCCTGATGTTATTACAGTTATTACTTGTGTCAGCAATGACAACAAAAGCCAAATAAATCTTCAGTAAAACATAGCAACAATCTATAATTTAAATGAGGCCATCTACAAAATAATACTGCTAAATCCTGTATTCTACTGCACTGACAAAGGAAGAGAGCATCAGAATTCATTACAAACCTGCCAGGAATCCCTGAGTAAGTAACCATGATGAGCACCTAAGAGCATCCAAAAAGCATGTCTGGCTCTAACTCATCCTTTTGTTTGAGAGGAGGAAAGTGGCTCATGCTCTAGAACAGCCTTCACACCTTAAGAAAGCTATAAAGTTTCTCATATTCTCAGCCAGAGAAAGTAGAATTTGGCTTGCTAAGTTTGCCTCAGCATGTAAGAACAGACACACTGAAATCATTGGGAAGCTAAGTTGCAAGCTAAAAGCACACTGGGTGTAGAATTGTGCCTGAAGCACACAAATACCTTCAGTGTACAAATCCAGACATCACTGACTAAAAAAGAACACTGAAATTGTTGTGAAAGATCATGGAAAGAAACAATCCCAGTGTATCAGCTACTTAATCAATGGAAGTTTTTTTCCTGTGTGCAACACTGAGAACAAGTGTTTTAAGGAAGATGGATATCAAGGACAGTACCTAGGAATATATTTTACAGAAGGACCCTGGAGTCCATCAAAGGCTCAGTTACACTGGTGTTCATACATCATGTCCTTTGCCATCAGAGTCACAAAATGATTTCAGGAAATTTGAAATATATACCACAGAAGAAAGGAAACTGGGACTGGGGAAAAGGTTCAGAGACAAGAACATAAAATTATGGAACCGTTCAGGCTAGAGAAGACCTCTAAGACCATCAAGTCCAATCATCAAACTTTCACCACCATGCCATTAAATCATGTCCCTAAGTACCACATCTATATGTTTTTTTTAACATCTCAAGGGATGGTGACTCCACAACTTTCCTGGGCAACCTCTTCCAATGCCTAATAACCATTTCAATGAAGAAATTTTTCCTAACATCCAAATCTAAAGCTCCCCTGGTGCTACTTGAGGACATTTCCTCTTGTCCTCTCACTGTTAACCTGGCAGAAGAGACCTACCACATCTCGCTCCAATCTCCTTTCAGGGAGTTGTAGAGAGAGATAAGGTCTGCCCTGAGCCTCCTCTTCCTCAGACTAAACAGCCCCAGTTCTCTCAGCCACTCCTTACAGGTCTTAAAAATTGTCAGCTCACACTATAGGAGCTGGGCACCATAACAGTAGGAATCCTGAAAGAATTATGTCTCTGTAAGAATATACAACAGATTTAAGCTATAACAAGGCCTTTAGAAATCACAGAATTCTGTGGTTTAGAAATTGATTCTAAATCACAATGTGAAATGTGATTCTAAATCACAATGCTGTGATCTAGGAATGTGGCATACCTGCTCTGAGAAAGGTATAAACAGGTTCTTCCAGGTAGCTTCCCACTTAGTGTGCTGCTGAGGATTCATTTGGGAAATACATTCTTTAAAGTATTAATTTCTGATTAAAGTCTCACATATATTTTGCCAAAGGAAAGAAATGATTTCTAATTCCAAGAGTATTTGAAGTGTCTGAAGTTTTTTGTCAAGGTGGAATAACAGCAGCCCATAAGGAGCACATCATCATTTGTGACTAATCAGCAAATTCAGCTGGCACGTAAATTGACAAGAAATGTCATCAATGTAAATTAACTTTTTCAAGTCATTAGAAAAGAGCACCAGCTTCATGTTACAACTGAAAGAATGGCTCCGTTTTGGAGAGTCATTCACTATCATGCTCTAGACAATGACCCCTGTCAAAAGATTGAACAAAGTTCACAGGTCAATGCAGTGGGAGGATCTCTGCTGTCCTGACTCTTAGTCTAATCATGCAGAAAAAGTTTTAAGTGTTGATAATTTAGTGAATGAAATTCATGCCTTCTGACCCTGAATGAAGAGACAAGGGAGATTCATCTTGTCTTCAATTAGGTTTAAAGCTATTTTTGGACACCTTATCTGAGCCAAGCGTCACAGGGCTACAGTATTTTTAATACACTTTTCAAGTTCTATCATAAATTAAATCTGCAGATACTGGGTGTTGGGAAGAAACTTTTACACACAACAGCCATGAAATCCTGATCCTGCTGAAGTCAATGGGAGTGCTGCCATTTCTTCAGCAGGGTCTGGATTCCAGCCATATTGTTTAAAGTCTCTGAGCACTGTCTTGGCTACACTACCCATGAGCTGTTCCCAATGGGTTCACTGGCAGAATAAAATAATAATATTAAAAAAAAAGCTGAATATTGCAGCTGAAGAATATGTCTGACTTCAGTTATGAAATTTCCAAGATGGAGAAACCACTTCATTAGGTAAAATTACTCAATAAAAAGGCACATAAGCCATCAGCACTGAAACCACTGTCAGCCTGTGTTAAGATGCTACCTGAGGGTTTGATAGCACCCTAAATGTAAGGAACCACAGGGCTTAGTAGTGTGGCTGCATAGCAGGAAAATTATAAAGCTAATTCACTCTTGTGAATTGCATAGATTAGAATCAGACTCAGAAATTTCCACCCTAAAAACATAGAGTGCCTATCTGAAATTTCACTAAAGACTATATGATTATTGTTGTCCATACACCTTCTTTTTGTTGTGCAGTGAGATAAAAGGGATATTCTGTATGCATACAAAGCCATAACCAAGATTTTTGCAGACTTCATACTGTTTTGCTCTGTGGGCCAGAGCTGTGAGGACCAATGCTGTGTCCCTGAAACAGCACAGCCAGGGCCATAGCAAGAGGAAAAGAGAGGAAGGGAATCAAGTCCTAGTTCTGCTGCCTTTTAACTTGCAAGCAAAAGGAGACAACTAGTAGGCAAAGGGGACCAGAATATCCCTGTAAGATGTTCCCCTTGGCTTAGATAAAATTGGGTCAGCAAAAATTGCCATTGTGATTGAGCTTGTTTGGCTATTAGGAATATTTTTATTCTACTAACATTTCTTTGCTAACTGCTTTACTCTACCACAGTTGCATCTGCAGAAAAGGAGCTCTGCCTGCCTGGTGATTTTGTATCCTTGTACAAAACATTGTCAGTGTAGTCAGTGTCTTACTCGTGCTCATTTTAAACACCTCCTCAAATTCAGTGGAACTATATATCTATGCAAAATTAAATACTTATGTCAAGCGTTTGCAGAACAGAGCCTAAAGGTAGAAGAAAAGCTTATACTGGAAATAGCTGTGGCATGAATTGTTTATATTTTGCCTTTAGCTAGAGTAGTGCATCTCTATTATCATTATTTTTTCATCTGAACATTGTACCACTGAAAACTTAGGGTAGCAGAGCTATTAATTATGTTACTAGACTACTTTGTGGTTCTGAGTATAGTGCAGGTTTGCACTGCTAGAAACCTCATCCTTCCAACTACCATTGACTTTCCAGACATCATATAGAGCATGCTAGCAGTTTCTCTGTCCTGCTCATGGTCACCTGCTGTGTCACTGGGTACAGCAAACCTCCTGCCTCCAGACATTGGAGAACAATGAGGTCTAATTTGTATTATTCCTTCCCTGAGACCAACAATCATCCCTAGGCCAAAGCTGGCCACATGGAAACTGTTAGCTCAGGCTGCTTATAAGTAACATGTTAATATCTGTGAAGTTTTTCCTGGGCTAGGCATTCTGAATTCTGCTTTGATAGGAGCATGTTTTTGTTTGGGGAGGGTTCTTCAAGTACATGTTGGGATCTACCAGCTGAACCCAACTAACTCAAGCTTCCAGTGTCTGCATGTGTGTGTGTGTGTCTATGTGCATCAAGCAGCAGAAGTTGAAAGCCCTATTCTGGCACACCCTGCTCAGATCGTTTTCCCCTTGAAGTCTGCCTCCTCTTTGGATCCTGTCCTCTTTATTTCTTACATGGAAAAAGAAAAAAATCTCATCCTGACTCAATTTCCTAGAGGGGATATTAATTAGAAGTGGCTGTTGGTTCCCCCTGGAGCGTGTGTAACACGAAGGAAACTCTGCATGTGACGTTAAAGACCAAATCAGCCAGAAATTTGAAGGCTTTTTGATATCCCAGTTTTTAAGAGCACTAAAACAGACACATCCATTCTTTCCCCATAAAAACTAGAGGGGGCTGTTCTGGAAATGCCTATACTCTCAGATCCCCAAGGCATATGTGTAGAGGTATGGTACACTCTGAGTGGTGTCCCAAGTACAGCTGGGGGCTACATCCTTCACCCCTTGCCCAAGCGATGTCTCCAGTACAGTGTGTTGAAGAGCTTAGAGCAGCATCCCTGGCTGTGAGGAAGTCATTGCCTTAAGGCAGCACAGGGCTGACCCTAGTGGCTGTATACATCAAATCAAAGGCCTCCATGGGATTGTTTCCAAAATCATTTTCAGCATGGGCCTTTCTGAGAGCACAGACTAGTATCAAACACCACATGCAAGCTTTAGACCCTGAAAACTTCTAGATGTGCAGCTTCTTCACTGAGGTTATGCAGTGGGCTGCGTCATCCTGGAGCAGTATGCTGCCTGTCAGGACAGTTACACCTCTGTCCTGTTTTGGGTACAGCTGTTCTTGAGGGCTTAAACATTCTGAGTATCAAGAGCTGCCAGCAAAAAATCATGGTCCACCCAATGTTGCCTGACACACAGCCAGGAGCCAACGCAGCTTTGGGGACATAATTTTGGGAGGACTTTTGGGGTCTAAGAGACCTAGGCAGAGCACTGTGTTGTATGGAGTAGTAAGACCTCCCAGCTCATTAGAACTGAGATGCTAAGGAGACAGCACCTGCCTCCTAACCCCTGTGGGAAGTGCCCTGCCTGCCTCACAGTCCCATGGGCAGACCAACCTGTCCCATGTCCAGGGTTGCATTACTTTTGTACTAGCACTACTCTCCTGGTAGCCATGCCACAGCTGGGGCAGAACAGGTGGCACCTCCCAGGTCCCAAGGCACAAGGTGAGCAATTGGACTTTTCTGGATACTGGTAGTGCTCCAAAATGAGTTACCAGCCACCCACTGCTTGCACTGAGGTGAACAGGAGCAGCATCCCTACACTGCCTTTTCATCAAGAACAACCTCTCTCTGGCTGGTGAGATGCTCTTCTTCCTGAAAATACCAGGCTTCTAACAAATAATCCCTCAGCAAAAGTTAAGGAACATAGCCTAGCCTTCAGGCTCCTCCTTGGGCTTTGTCATTAGCCAGTGACAAGCAACTCATTAAGAAATATTCTGTATTTTTTCTGTAGGTTCCTGTCTTGGCACTTGTAAGCTTACAGCATGTGACAGAGCGGATGGGCGTTAGCCTTTTCAGCCTGACAGCTAGGCATACAGCTTGCTGCTTGAGCCACAGGGCATCTTCCAAAAGAAATCATCCTTGCAGAGCCTGATGGATGGACAGAAACTTGAAACATCTGCAAAGGCTATAAAAATCCCATCTTAGGAGCTAGTTCAGAGTGACGAGACAGGGTGTCCGTGAGACAGTGATCTATGGGGGCTGCCCTCGACGTGCTGCACTGCTGCAGTGACTCGGGGTTCAGCTGTCCCTCTCCACACTTGCTTGTTTCTTTTCATTATGTGTGACTGAGATAAACTGGAAGCTACAAGTGGAAGTTTATTCTGTCCTTTTCTGTAGCCCAGGCAAATTCAAGACGCCAACTGATTTCAATAGAGGCTTTCCTCCTAGGGGCTGGGGCTTCCATAGAATATATTTATTATTAAAAATAAAAAAGAAAAAAATTGGTCACAGCTGTGGGAGCTTAATAAATGTCTGCCATGTAGATTTCTCCTGCCCTTCTGTACTTTTAGCAGTTTAAAATATGTTTGCCATCTGTTCCTGCCACAGCATTGCAAACGATCACAGTGACTCTTCACGCAGAGGCCTTAGGATGGAAGTTGAGTGCAGCCCACTAGATCACAAGTGACATGATGCCAAGTACAGTGAATATAATGAGTGTGCAGCCAGATTGGTAAAGAGCTCTGTTTGAAAACCCCCTTCCCTCCAGTGCTAAGGGTCATTTATATACATGTGTCAGTACAAAAAAAAGTGCCTCTAAGAACCAGGCTCAGAATGGAAATTGTTGAAGCAACTGGTGAAAAGGCCTGAAGTTCAATGCTGTGGTTTACACTATTACACCCATCTCCATTTCTAACCAGTCAATAGGCAAAGAGACAGCTAGCAGATCAGAAACAGAGGATATTTATGATGGCAATGTACAGATGAACTTGTGTCCTGAGAGGAATTTTTCCTTCCCCCCAGCTCCGCAGAGGATAACAGCTGATATCTCGTGAGGTCTTTGCCAAGCGCACTGCGCCAAGCTAATATTGATGAAGTGGCTTGCTGTCTCCTCCAAGTTAAATACCATGCTCCTGGCCAAAATATTTGTTATTACTCAAAGACGAGGTTCTCAATTCCCTTTGATTTTTTTACATACAGGCAATCATCTGCTTCCACTTTTTAATTGCTCTCATTTCTCATTTTGTCAGAAAACTGGCTCTTAGCCGGACCCTTAAAGATCCTTCAATGATGACAAACAAGTAACAGTGAAGTGAAAGCAGATGACCTCTTTCCATTATCTAAACAGTATTAAATGGTAGATGAGTTTTATTTGCCTTGGGTTTTGGTTTGTTTGTCTGCTGCTAGGTGCAACTACATTTTCAGGTAGGTCAACAGCAGTGAGTACAGAGTATACCTTTAGTCTTCAACCCTATTGTCTTCCCAAAGACACAAATGAGCATTTCCATTCATTTTAACTGCTGTTAAACTACTTTTAAACATCCACCACTCCCTCTTCTAGGCTGGATGATGAAGCATGCAATCATGCTGTTCAGTTCTGGGCACATTGCAAGGAATCCCTCTCTAATTTGACAGTAACGTGAATGTAGAGTGATTATAATCACAGTAATGAAGTTTCATTGTGGGAACTAGACAAAGATGAGAATCAGACTCAGAATCAAGGTATTTCAAGCCAAAAACCACCCTTTTCAGTTCATTTTGCTGTTCCAAGAGGTGATAAACTCTTAAAGGTTCAGGGTCTGTGCTGCATTGCTCCTCACACTGTGCACAAATATTTTATACAAACACAAAGGAACCCTGGGAAACAGAGACTTGCTATTTGTCTGGCACTTTGAATATCTCCTCACACATATCTCACACCTCAGAAACACAGAAAAATCACATCTTACCATAAGAATGCATTTACCACAACAAATGAAACACTAGTGGCCCAATTCCATCTCTTTTAAGAGCAATGTAAAATCCACTGTAAACAGGGCCATTAGTTTTTACCTCTAAGGACCAGGAAACTTGGGCCTGACTCCAAGGCCAAGACCCATAGCTGATATAGACAGAATAACAGAATATTAAATAGCTCTCCAGATTTTTAACAGAATTACATCATTTCCAGAATAATTTTTCTCCAGTCCTAAGTGTTTCTTTGGACCTCAATAATTAGAGTCATATAATATACATTAAATTCACTTCATTCATTATTTATTCAACATTTTATCAATCACTTTGTGTATACTGTGGAAAACACTCCCAAGACCAGTTCACCATGTTTAAAGCCTTGCAAACTCTCATCCCATGTTTGGGATGATGTCTTGAACATGACTGCTTATTTCAACCATGCTTTGCTAGACATTTAAACCCTTTTGACACTGCACTGGAAGCATACAGGCCATTCAAGGGTCTCTGGAAAGTTTCTTGATGAGAAATTCTTGATCTGAATCGTCTCTTCAGACAGAAGGTTGGAGAAATATAAAAGTACTAAGTAAATCTGCAGCTAAGGGAGGTTGTTTGGTGGGTTTGGGTTTCAGGTTTTTTTGTTTGGTTTTGTTTTTTTAAAGTAGTTCACAATCTCTTTCCTAATTTGCATCTTCATAGCACCACATTAAAATAAATAAATACATATATATATATATACAAACATACATAAAGTTTGGTAATGTTATCTTTCACATTTGCCAGAAGTCACAAAGTCCTTTCACAGGCAGCCTAGGATTGTGGGAGATGGCAGATGAACATACACACTTTGTTTTCTCACCTCTCTCACATCACTAATATTTCAGTACTTATTCTTGCCCCACATCACTCCCTAGATCTTACTCATCACAGGTGACCCAACAAGTATCCTCTTTTTATGGCAAAACTGAGCAATAACTCAAAGACTTACGTTTAGCAAAGCAGTAATGTTTGTGAGATGACTTAGAATCCTTTTTTTTTTGGAAGATAATTTTTCTAACAATTCGATTCCTGCATTTTGCTGAATGAACCTGCCCTAGAAATGAGACAGCCTTTTCTTGTTAATGCTTTTTTAAGTGGTCTTTTCCTGGCATTCAACAGAGGGGAAGCATGAGTCCAAGTAGTGTGCAATCATATCATTTTTTCAGTACTTCCCTTGCATGTGGGAGTTGTTGTTGTGGTGGATTTTGAATGGATAGAAAACAAAATTCTTGCAGCCATATGCTAGACGTGCCATGTTTTGAACAGTGTTGGGCCTTTGGTACAAATACCAATACTGATGAACATGTTCTTTTCTCTGTCTGCTTCACTGGCCAACATGGACTCCCATTTGTAAAGGTATCCTTGTGTGAGGGTTTTTTCTCCTAGGCATTTGCTATCAGCTTCTCCTGACATGGAGCTAAAAGTTTTACTCCTTGTGCAAAACATCACTTCATAGAAATATAGACTTCTTTTTCAGGAATAAAGTGGGGGGGAAATGGAAAAATGGAAATAGAGACTAGCTTCACAGCTGTCTATGGTTTGGATTAATCCAAAAGATATTTTCCTACAAATCATCACTACTGAATACCCCCAATAAATTATATGTAGCATGATTTATTATTTCAGTGTCAGGCAACTTGATGAGTGTTATTTTTAGGTGAAGCTCAAATCTGGAGTCTCATCTGTCCAGGGAGATATTTATATTTCAGCAATGGCTTAAGCCTTATTGAAATTAATGGTATCAAATAGTTGCTTGAATGTTGTTGGACATTCTTTGATAAATTTTGTCTTTTTGCAGGGAGTAGCCTCTTGCAAATCTTTCCTATGCAGTTTTGTTCTCTACAGAGTGATGCAGCACACCTATGGGAAAAATCAATCTTTTTGTTGTGTGTTTGAAGATCTGTTTCTTAGTTTTATCATTACTGTGTTAAAGGTTATTAAATACATACTGGTAGCAATGACTTATTGCTGTAAAATCACCCTCCTACCATCCATTCCCTTTTAAAGAGCAGCAGTGAGCACAAAATGTGCTCTCTGTTATGCTGATATAGCTTTTACCCAAAGAGTTCACTCAGCTGAAGCATCTCATTGCTGCCTGCACTACATTTCATTTCACAGGCCAGGTGCCTGATAATTAATAAATCAAGACTTCACTAAATCTTTCAGTTGATTTTTCATCTTTCTCTGAAAATTAAGCTGGTTAAGCCTGAAGTTCATTCAAGGAACTTCATATTCCAGCAGGTTTTTAATTGACCATGAATGGCAGCGAGGAGCCAGTGCTAGAAGCAGACTTTCTGTACAACATCCATGGTTCATTTCTGGATGGAGTCTTCTACAGTTGCTCCAGATATGGCTACCAGAGTTGTATCAGAGGTAGCAGATTTGCTCTTCTGCAGCCTAACCAGCCCCAGCTCTCTCAGCCTCTCCCCAGTATAGAGATGTTCAAGTCCCCTCACCAATTTTGTACCCCATCTCTGGACCCTCTCCAGAAGTTCCCTGTCCTTCTTGAACAGGGGAGCCCAGAGCTGGACCCAGGACTCCAGCTGTGGCCTCACTAGGGTCACATCAGCTCTTCTGCAGTAGTGCTCAGCCTGACCTTGTGGCCACTGAGCAGCCAGCACCCTGTGGCCACACTCCCCAACAAAGCCACCCACAGCCACAGCATTGATTCCAACACTATTTATTGGCTACTAGGGAGAGAGGAAAGCTCCCAGAAGGAAAAGACTTTTGCTAAGAAGAGGCAGCACTCACTGTCCAGATGGTGATGGGAGTCTGTGGCACAAGCCTCCTTGATACAGCCTCTTCTGGCTGTCCTGCAGAGTTTCTCCCTTGGCAGAGAGCTGCTACCCAGTGTTAGCAATTAACTAAAACTACTCAAGGTTAGTGTCCTGGTTTGACCAGAAGCTAGGGTCAAAAGAACAATCTTTTGAGAGGATTTTGCTACAAT
>VWZO01003846.1:80965-121538 GCA_013396975.1 Bucco capensis | reverse complement strand
ATTCTTTCGGGAGGGGGAAAGAGTTTAGCTACTGAGTCTCTTCTTTTAAAGAAACAGTGTCCATATCCAAATTCAAAAGTTCAAAAAGGGAACATGACGTACACTCTTAAATTTTAATCACTCCAGGACAGTTAGTTTTCTTCCTCTATCATGCATTCTTCCCACTTTTTCCCTCCTGTAGGAGGTGGTTGTGTGCCACCAGCTGTGAGCCCCACAGGGGGATGAAGGTCCATCTCCTTTACAGCAACCTCACAAGCCGATCCAGTAGCTCTTCAAACTCCTTCAATGCCTGGCCATGGGCAGCAGGATCTTGGGCCAGGTGGTGGAAGAGGTTGCATGGCTTAGCACTTTGGAAAGGTGCAGGCAAGTTTATCTCCTCGGGCAGGTTCTTATTCCCAATGAAGAAGTGGTTGAGCCTTTTCTCCTTCAGAGAGGAGCTCAGGTACCACATGATGTCCTGCAGCCGTGGCACAAAGTCCCTGTCCTGCCAATGTGACAGAGGGATGGTTGTCAGCAGGTGCATGACAATGGTCTTCATTATGTGGGTGGAGAAGCTTGTCCCCACCAGGATGCTGGTGCAGGCTTGAAGGCATTTCAGGTGGAAGCTGCCACGTGGAACTCTAGCAGCTATCGCTTTAAAGGTCTTCCCCTCAGCCACTGCATAGCTCACTCTCCACATGGTGCTAGGGCTGAGCACGGAATCCCTAGCCTCGCTGCTCAGGAAGATGTCCGAGTTGTCCTTCTGCACCCCAAAAATAATTTCAACCAAGAAGGTTTCCCCTCTTGTCTTCCCCTTCACACTTGTCAGCTGCAGCATGCAGGAGCGAGCGGAGGGCAGCAGCTTCAGCCCGTACTGGCGTGACTGAGGCATCGCTGCCCAGCCTAAGCTCAGCAAACCCCGAAACCAGGAGGCAGTTTTCTGCACATCTAGGTTGGAGGACGTGCAGAGGCTGACTATGTCGCTGAGACCTGGAGGTCTTCTCAGCTCCTCTGTGAGGTGCTGGACAAAGCACTCCCTCCCTGCCTCCTCCTTTGAGCAGGTGCACTCCAGCTCCACCTGGATGTAAGATTCCTGTGCTGGGATCTGCCCCGTGCTGTCCAGGCCCAGCTTGAAGACATAGCTCCGGGGGGGCTTCAACGGCACCAGCAGGTGATAGACAGGTTCATCCTCATTGGGGCTCCAACCTTCAAAGGCAGCACCCACCCCAATGGGTTGCTGCAGCTCTGGCCAGTAACCCTTGGAGAGACGCACTTGCAAGAAGCGGATGACATCATCCATCAGCTCCTTCACCGCTCTGCTCCTGTGGGCCTGCTTCTCTATCTGCCACTGGATATGCTCAGTGAATATATTGCCCACATTCTTGTAACGATCAGGTTCTTGATGTCTTCCATTTCTCCTTTCCCTGAGCCACCTGCACAGCAGGAGGAACAGGAAGAGCAGGACTCCAGCAATGACCNCATGCAGGAGCGAGCGGAGGGCAGCAGCTTCATCCTGTACTGGCGTGACTGAGGCATTGCCTCCCAGGTTGAACTCAGCAAGCTCTGAAACCAGGAGGCAGTTTTCTGCACATCTAGGTTGGAGGACGTGCAGAGGCTGACTATGTCGCTGAGACCTGGAGGTCTTCTCAGCTCCTCTGTGAGGTGCTGGACAAAGCACTCCCTCCCTGCCTCCTCCTTTGAGCAGGTGCACTCCAGCTCCACCTGGATGTAAGATTCCTGTGCTGGGATCTGCCCCGTGCTGTCCAGGCCCAGCTTGAAGACATAGCTCCGGGGGGGCTTCAACGGCACCAGCAGGTGATAGACAGGTTCATCCTCATTGGGGCTCCAACCTTCAAAGGCAGCACCCACCCCAATGGGTTGCTGCAGCTCTGGCCAGTAACCCTTGGAGAGACGCACTTGCAAGAAGCGGATGACATCATCCATCAGCTCCTTCACCGCTCTGCTCCTGTGGGCCTGCTTCTCTATCTGCCACTGGATATGCTCAGTGAATATATTGCCCACATTCTTGTAACGATCAGGTTCTTGATGTCTTCCATTTCTCCTTTCCCTGAGCCACCTGCACAGCAGGAGGAACAGGAAGAGCAGGACTCCAGCAATGACCGTGAACAGAATCCACGGCAAGGCAGCAAAGAGCAGGGCTTCCCAGCCCATGCCACTCTGCTCCAAGATCATCAGCTGCTGCTTATTTCTCTGCTCTATCTCCTGCAGCAGCCGAGTCATCTCCCGGTTCAGATACAACGCACGCTGACGCATGCGCTCTTGTGTGGCTTCATCCAGCTCATCTCCCACCCCCTGCACATGCAGGAGGCTTTGAAGAAGGAAAAAAAGGAATTCTATGGCAGCCATGGCCTGCAGGAGAGAGTTCAATGAGAAGGAGTTAGGCAGACTTGAGAATGAGTCCCAATGGACAGGAGCTACAGGGAGCTGGGGACAGGTAGGAGAGGGGACTAGGCAACTGGAAGGCAGCAAGACCTGTGCCCAAATTGACACCATGCCCTGTCTGAGGTGGTGCTGCAAGCATCTGGTCCCTCCATGCAGGGTGAGCCCCTCCACACACCCCCATGGAGACCCCCCCACCTTTCTGCCCTCACCCTCTTGCAGCCCATACTCACCTCTGGTCAAAGTCGCACTGGGCCCGCCCTGCCTGCTGCTGCCTTTATAAGCACCCCAGCACTCATTGTGACATCCATGGGGACAATTATGATGTCATCATACCATATAAGGACAAGATGATGGCCAATGGGGAGTCCAGGCTGTGGACCTGTCTGAAACAAAGAACAGAAAACCAGGGAGATGTTTCTGAGGGGAAGGACATCCCTCCAAGAGGTTTTGAGGTCCTTATCCCAGGGAGGAGGTCTTTGCCAACCTCTCCATTCAATATTTAGGAGAACACCCCTCTCAAAGTTGTCCTCTCATTCCTGTCAAAGAATCTGAGAGAACAGACATCTTCTGCTTTCACCAGAGGGCAAGTTTTCATTTATTCCAGCCTCTTCAAGAAAAAACCCATAACCTTTTTCATGTATCAGTGTGTAAGTTCACCATTATCAAAGAGTTTTCTGAGTGTTTTCTCTCTTCACTGCCTTATTTTCTGCCTCCTGAGCCCAGATATAGAAGACTGACTGCACCTTTCAGTGTGCACACAGGTACAGGAGCATGACAAGAGGAAGATGAACAAAAAACTGCTACCTCTAAGTCTAGGAAGAGGGGACTGGGAACCCCTATTCCTTTCACTGGTTTGGAAGGGCAATATTGTTAATGTTCTGAAGTGCACTGAGGACATCCACTTGTTCCTGTTACTGTTGGGAACTGTTGATGTTTTCCCCCTCCAAGTGGCACTTTCCAAGACTTTGCTGGTTCCTGTATTGTCTCACTCCCAATGTCAGTGATAGAAATCCTGTCTGTGGTTACATAGACACTGCCATTCCCAGTATCCGTGTTTGATTTCTTATCTTGATATTTTGTAGCATTAAATAGGTCCTAGAGGACTCAACACCTCTTTTCTCTCTGTTTTTTTGGAACAGAAATCAATCTATCGACAGGTCTAAACATGAATTTTGTACTTAAATATTTTGCTGGGCCAGGTTCTGATTAACCCTTGCAGAAAGTCCAGCTATAAGCTAACAGGCAAAAACAATGAAATCCACCACTAAGTTTTCATTAATTATATTTTTTTTTCTTTTTTAACAACTCTACCAAAAATCAATTTGTTTCATCTTCTTAGGCTTAAACAGCAAAATATTTTACCTTTTTAGCTGATATGTTCCAATGTAAAATCCATGCCTGCTGAAAATTCCCCATGTATCTGTTGTTATCTTTCCCTTTATCTCTAAATACTTGTCAGTTACGCTGACTTCGAGCATGTACTCATACCAAGACTAAAGTAGACAGGTCTGTTACCATGGTGCCAACTCTAAAGCAGGAGCTGAACAACAGCAGAACAAGAATACAGTGCTAACCTTCTACAAATGTACCCCAAAAATGTAGAAAATGTACAGCTATTACTACTAATAGCAAACAAGACCAACAGATTCATCTGGGAGATGTGAATAAAATTATACATTTAAAGACATTCTCTCCACTGAGGAGTTGGGACACTTAACCAGTACAACAGTATATCAAATTATGGGAAGATAACTGCAATGTATATATTCCAATCATTTTAAAGGAAGCTTATTCAAACAGAGCCTTTGAAAGCTATAGTGGGAGGAGGGGGGTGGAAAGAGAGTGCCTGGAGATTGCAGATGGGAAATCTGATGCTCAGGTTTAAAAGTGAACAGTGTCTGGTGTCTATAATAGCTACAAATGAAGGCAATCAATACTATGTACCAAATACCACTGTAATGCTCTCTAGTCTTAGATATCGCTAAATGAATACAGATGGCATGTCTTCATCTGGAGTACTTTGATCAGATGGAATAGAACATAGATTTTTGTCCCTAACAAAGCTGGACACCAAAAATGGAATGGGCCAGAAGGTCGGGTTAACCTTGTGGTTTTATAGCAAAGTGCAGTGGGAGACAAAAGTGGCCCAATGTTTAGAAGTTTTGCACGTGGGTAGAGCCAGAAAGTCTGGCTGCTATCTGTTATCCTAGCATTAGCTGGCAAAAGAAGCAGCATTAATGGGGGTTGAAGGCAAAGACTGGTAACCTAATATTAGTGAACCAATATGTCCATCAGTTTTGTGTTCATTAGTTTGATCAAGCTGTCAAAACTTTAGGAGACTGAGTGATGGATATAAATCTAGCAATTCCCATTTAATAGCCAGCACTTTTTCTAGCTGGCTGCAGTCTGCTTCAGCATTCTCCACTGGTGTGGGACCATAGTAGCTTGTCAGATGCTGCAGCATTTCATACACAGGTCATGACAAGGTGTTGAATCCTTTGAGGATGGCAGAAAAAGACTGAGCAGTTGGTCACATGTTATGTAGAGGAAATACTGAGAATTCAGATATACCTTCTGAAAACACCAGTAAGTTGAATGGAATTACCTCCACTAAATTGCAGAATCACAGAATCATTAAGGTTGGAAGAGACGTCTAAGATCATCAAGTCCAATCATCTATCACCACCATGCCACTAAACCATGTCACTAAGTACCACATCTATATGCTTTTTAAACTCTTCAAAGGATAGTGAATCCACCAGCTCCCTGGGCAACCTCTTCCAATGCTTAACAACTCTTTCTGTGATTAAATTTTCTCATAACATCCAATCTAAACCTCCCCTGGTGCAACTTGAGGCCATTTCCTCTTCTCCTCTCACTGGTAACTCAAGAGAGGAGATCTATCCACTTCTCACTCCAACCTCCTTTCAGGGAGTTGTAGAGAGAGCTAAGGTCTCCCCTGAGCCTCCTCTTCTGCAGACTAAACCACCCCAGTGCCCTCAGCTGCTCCTCATAAACTTGTTCTTCAGACCCCTCACTAGCTTCATTGTCCTTCTCTGGACACTCTCTAATGCCTCTATGGCTTTCTTGTAACGAGGGATCCAAAACTGAACACAGTATTTGAGATGCAAATACATCTCACAAATACAAGTACAGAGGCAAACTACAGCAATAAAGGAGCTGCTTTAATTCCGTATCACTCTACAAACATCAGTGGATGCACTTTCCCATCAGCCCTTTGGGATAAATCAGAGACATATTTGCTCTTTGGCAAACAGAAGCAGGATTCATGTTGTCAAAGACAACAGCCTGCACTTGGGCTTATTACACCCCCCATTTTGTACCCATCCAGGAGTAAAGATCTCTTCTTACAGGCACATGCGTGCAGCTCTGGAGACTCCTCAGATCCTGATGTGCATTTCCAAATAGGGATACTCTATAAATAGAAATGATTCTTCCCTAGGAGAGGTCAGCCTTCACCAGAGGCTATCTGTACACCTATGGTGTTAATGCTCAGGCCTGCAGTGTGTATCAGACACTATTCCTGTCCTCAGATGGGAATGAGTCAGGAATTTCTGGAGAAATACAATCATTACTCTCCTGTGAAAATCAGTCCCCTGCCCTCCACACCTCGATGACCTTTGAAAATACTTTTTACCTGTTTTCTGTGGAAACCCATAGATGTCAACAAGCATTGATGCTTCCAGAGAGTGTCATTATCACAGCTGCAATAAACAAACTTTATGGCCTCAGGCTAAATGTAATATTTTAAAGTTAAAAAGCTCCAATCAATATTTTCATTATCTGGATTCTAAATTATCCATTAATGGAAGCTCCTTAGGAAAGGCATCATCTTTTTCTCCCTGCACCTCTGAGTGTTGCTCTGGGCTCACAGCTGGCATTGCAGGCTCTACAGCTTGGTGGAAATTGTCTTCCTTAGAGATGGTCAGGTAGCCTGGTTGCATGATATTCCTGGGATGATGGCTCAGGACTTCAGAAAGCAAGAAGAGAAGAAAGCAAGGGAGCAGCCAGACCTCTTTACCTCCTTCCTTTAGGCACAGCAGGAAGATAAGAAACAGGTCATGGCAGAATACTCACCTTCTTTGTAAGCTTCTAGAAGGAATGAAGTTGATTGGAACATTTCTTGTTGGCAAGCAGGGAGTACACCAGGAGCACATTCTTCCTCCTTGTTCAGACAAGAAGTACTTAACTCAGTTGCCCCCAAGAAGCAGAATTTGGAGCTTGAAATCCACAACGTGTTCACCAAGGATGGATTAAAATACCAGAGGATATTTAATTGTGCTGATTTTACTGAACCTTTTCTCAAATCTCTGAGGTACCCACTAATTCCACCAGAAAAGCAAATAGCCAAAGTTGGTAGACTCATGTGTCAGATGATGCTTGATGCTTACCTAATTAAGGTAAAGGGGGAAATATATTACTTTTATTAGCTGTTTTTGTAACATGAAGAACCCAAGAATTTCATCCAATTTAATATTTTAGTTGAATTTTAAAAAAAAAAGTTTACATTAAAGTTTATTGGAATTAAACTAGTTAAAAGGAAAATAACTCCAGACTATAATGATTTTAATTCAAACCACAGTATTGAAGGGAGTCTGTTTCCTGTGCCCTCTTTGTTGGTATCCATTGACATACTATTTTGAGAGTTCAAACCCTTCATACTCTTGACACATTCAAGAAAATAGAAAGCATATACTTGAGTATTTTGCATTGCCTTCAGCTGTGTTTGAACCCACAGAAGTTCCCTTCCAACCCAAACCTTTCTATGATTCACACCACAGCTTTACTGTTATTCTGCAGCCTCCAAATGTTTTGTAATCAGAATATCTGTGTGCTGATCTGTTAGCTGCCTTTCTGCTTGGTTTTATATTTCCTTTCATTGGTGGTAGTGTTTCATCCTTTTCTTACTACCATTGATTTTGGTTCTGAGCAGACTTAAAGCCCACAACACATGAGCTAAAAACCTCCCAACATTGCTTATTTAGATGGGAGTAGAAGTTTTCTTACAGTGAATATTGAGGAAATCATGGTCTCTTTCTAGACATTCCTCTTAAGGGAGAAAGATGCTAAACTCTTGTGAGTTATTTGTGAGTTGCTCTCTGTTACAGTTAGAAGTACATCAAGAAGACATTGTGCTAAAAGTACATTACATCTTAATTTCATAATTCAAACCTGCAGAAAGCAGAGCAGATGGGAAAAAATTTTCTATCAGGCACTGCTAAACTCTGTAAACTCAGTATTAATCAAAATAAAAAGGAACACTATAAAAAGGAAAGCAGTAATGGCAGCTCCAAGTTGTACCAACCCCCAAACCTTGTCTGTTTTATTACTTCCTTAGCATAACACAGTAAGAAATACATATTTCTTTCACTCTTGCTATTGTTATTATGGTCATCATTACAGGTAGAAGGTCTGTCACTGAGATAAGTGAGTGATGGTGGTAAAACTTCAGTCTTGACCAGCAAATGTGAGACAAAAATGAGCTCTTACTGAACAACTCTGCTAATAGCTTGACTCATCTACCCCTAGTAAAAAATTAGGACCAGGAAAAGCTACTAGGTGGATAAGAATGTGGTAATATGAGATATAGACTATAACTTTTCTGCTGTGAGCAGACTATCTCATGTTCCTTCGTGGTTTTATCTTCTCCTTGACTCAAAGCATGACATAAAGGCTAGAACAACATCAGCTGAAATTCTGGCAAATAATGAATCACAGCAAAAGGTAGATGAGAGAAGATGGGGAATCCAAATGGAGACAAACATAAGGATGAGGGTGGGCTGGGGATTAAGGCAGAGCTTGGTGGTCACTGGGCTTGTTGCAACTCTTGGTTTAGGCAGAAATTTGCTTTGTTCATCATCCCCCTACAGATTAAGGAAAATACACTGTCTCACTTACTTAGATTGACAGTGATGAGCAGTAAAATCTATTTTATACTGTAAGCATAAAGCCACACAATGGATCCCTTGGGCTGACTAGGGCCATTAAAAAAAAATAAATAAAATAATCTTTTATATTCAGTTGTGGAGGGGAAAAAAAAACCCCAAACCAAAACTCAGCAAGAGTATTTGTGGTCTGAAACATCTTGTGGGAGCAATAGCAGGTCTGCAACCATTTTGTTATTATTTTTGGAGTTATTTATAAGTGTTATTTTCATTGCACAAAGAGCAAAATATTAAGAGAAAGATAGAAGTGGTGCCTCCCCACCAAGTTATCACTTCATTGACATTGGCCACAGAAGACAAATTAACCAAACAAAACACACTTTAATGTGGTAGGTTGAGTTTTGAGTCAATTTTCCAGTTGAAACACTTGGATGGAAACAAAGCCTGGCTTGCCTCAGAGGACAGAGTCCAGAGCAGATGGAGAGAGGATGAGCTCAAGACAGGAACCTAACAGAGCTGCACAGAGGAGGCTGAGAGCAAGAGCAGGCCATCTGTAAAGTGTGCTCTGCTTTCAAGTATCAAGGCACAAAACAACTTTTCTTAGGAAGCTTGACTAGGAGTCAATGTGGAGAGCTTTAAGACACAGGAAGAACAGAGCAACACAAAAATTAACAATCCGTGGATAAATTCATGAACCAGAGCAGATGGAAAAGAACGAGAAGGGGAAAGAAACATCTAAGTCATAGCAAGATCTCTAAAGAATCTGTGTAACCTCTGGAGCATTGCAGATTTTCCAGATTCCACATGAATTGAGATTTTAGCTGTTAGCTGTGACTGTGAAAATAAGACCAGAAATGGTTCCCAAGATTGATCATGCTAGGCAGTGGAGTACAACAAAATGGCACGAAAGGATCTTGATGCCATGTAAAAATAAAAGGATTTCTAAAAATTATCTGAATGGAAGTTGTTTAGGACTTGATGCCATCTTTTATGTGTTAAGACGGAAAGAAAAATATGCAAACACTTTTTTTGATGTCTTTAACATTAGGGCTCTAATTGGTGAATGGACAAAGAAGTGGCATCCCTTTTCTCATTCAGCTTTAACATAAGACACATGCAAGTTATTTTTGTTTGTGTTGAGTTGGCAGATGATTCCATCTGAAAAAATGCGCAATGGGAAGCTTGCTAGACAGTGATGCAACACAATGTGCAGTGCCAAAGCAAACTTTGTGTCTGTTTCTTTTCATAATGACATTAAATGAATTGGAAATAAATCAACTGAAGTGACTGGAATTGCACTCTTCTAGAAACCAATGGAGGACAGGGAGGTGGTTTGAGACTGCCAATGTGACTTCACCAAAGGTAAGTCCTGCCTGACCAACCTAGTGGCCTTCTGTGATGGAGTAATTACATCAGTGAACAAGGGAAAAGCGATGGACATCATCTATCTGGACATCTCTAAAGCCTTTGACATGGTTCCCCTACAACATCCTTCCCTCTAAATTGGAGAGATATGGATTTGATGAGTGAACTGTTCAGTGGATAAGAAATTGGTTAGATGGTCACATCTGGAGAGTCGTGGTCAATGGCTCTATGTCCAGAGGGAGATCAGTGACAAATGGTGTCCCTCAGGGATCCATACTGGGACCAGTGCTGTTCAATATCATCATCAATGGCAGAAAATGGGATTGAGTGCACCCCAAGCCAGTTTGCAGATGACATCAAGCTGAGTGATGCTGTTGACACATGTGAGGGATGGGATGTTATCCAACAGGACTGAGACAAGCTTGAGAAGTAGGCCCATGTGAATCTCATGAGGTTCAACAAAGCCAAGTGCAAAGACCTGTACCTGGGTTGGAGCAATCCCCAGTATGAACACAGGCTGGGGATGCTGGAGTTGAGAGCAGTCTTGCAGAGAAGGACTTGTGGGTACTGGTGAATGAAAAGTTGGACATGAGCTGGCAATGTGCAGTCATAGTCCAGAAGGCTAAACATATCCTGGGCTGCATCACAAAAACCATGGCCAGCAGGTAGAGAGAGGTGATTCCACTGCTCTGCTCCACTCTGGTGAGACATCTGCAGCACTGTATCCAGCTTCTGGGCCCTCTAACCAAAGAAAGATATGGACCTGCTGGATCAGGTCCAGAGGAGGGTCATAAAAATTATCAAAGGGCTGGAACCCCTTTGCTATGAATACCTTTGCTGCATAACCTCACAGCACCCTTGTAGTCATTCTGAGTTGCCTGCTTCTTCTTCCTTAAGCCATAAACTTTCCTTTTCTTCCTGAGTCACAGCCAAAGCTCCCTATTCAGCCAGGCTGGTCTTCTTCCCCACCAGCTTGTCTTTTGGCACAGGGGAACAGTCTTCTCCTATGCCTTAAAGATTTCCTTCTTTAAGAATGTCCAGCCTTCCTGAAGCCTTTTGCCCTTCAGCACTATCTCCCAAGGGACTCTCTCAACCAGTCTTGTAAGCAAGTCAAAGCCTGCCCTCTGGAAGTCCAAGGTGGCAGTTCTACTCACCCCTCTCCCTTACTTCCCCAGGAATTGAAAACTACCACTTCATGATCATTATGTCCAAGGTGGCCTCCAGACTTCCCATCATCCACAAGCCCTTCTCAATTGCAAACAACAGGTCTAGCAGGGAGCCTTCCTTAGCTGGCTCCCTCACCAGCTCTGTCAGGAAGTTTTCTTCCACGCACTCCAGGAACCTCCTAGACTGTTTCCTCTCTGCTTTATTGTATTTCCAGCAGACATCTGGTACATTGAAGTCCCCCACGAGAACAAGTGGTAGTGATTGTGAGACTTCTCCCAGCCACATATAGAAGATTTCATCTTCCTCTTGGGCCTGGTTGGGCAGTCTATAACAGACTCCCACCATGACAGGAAATATGCATAGAGGATCCATATGAAGCTTTATCTTGCACAGTCTGAGGCTTTTTTCTGCTATTGCCAGTCAGAACTCTGAGCCAGAGCTAAAGAAACCTGAGCAGAGATGGGTATTATTGAAGGATAATGGTTGGATCAGTTCATGCGTGCTATGAATCTCCTGGATGAATCCTTTTCTTCAAGATGAAGTCCATTTATGAAATCTGTAAAAATCTTATTGTAGACTTTTTTCCAAGCCATCTTCAGACTGCAAATCTAAAAACACTTCTTCATATATATCTAACTTGATACACATGAGCAGTTCTATTGATTTCTCTTTATATTGAGTTCAGTGGAGTTACTCACATGTGTCAGGGTAAGCAAAAGCGTAAGTGTTTGTGGGACAGTGATTTAATTGCTCTGATCTCAATGGGGTTTTTTTAGCTATTCTTCATGAAGGATTGACTGCTGGAGAAAACCACCAAAGGGGACAGTAAATTTTCCAGCTCTGCTATTTTCAAATTAAGTTTGCAAGCATCTCCTGGAAATACGCTTCACCAGCCCAAGGCAACCTAACTGAGAGGTAAACAGCCTGAAATAGGCAGAAAATTAGACTAACAGGGTACTCTTTCCATCTTAAACATAGTGATCCTCTGGAAGAAATTCTTCAGCATTAAATACCTTACTCTAGCATCCATATTTATGATTTTTTTTACCTACATATGTGCCTTATATGTTAAAATATATGATGTGATATACATGTTTCTACCTAGTTAGGTACCATCTGATATACATATTTCTATGTAGTTATGCACCCACTACATACATTTGCTTTGGACAGAAAGTAAGAGACAGACTATTGCAGCTCTCATAGAATAATCTGGTAAATATGTCTTTGATCTTTCTTTCCTTTTTCGAAGCAACTACATATGTGCTGCCCCAAAATATTGATAATCCAGCACAAAATTCTACCTTGCCCTCGTCTCTTTTTAACATTTAAGACTGCTGTTGGCTTTTTCTGCCCCTTCAGTAGTTTGAACATTAAGAGGAAAGGCAGCACAGTATTTCTGGGTGTACAGCAGCCTACCCTTGTGCTGACCATGTTCAAGAAGCTGCACTAGGAATTTTCTTTTTATTTATTTTTTTTTTTGCTGAGAAGGAGAGGATGAAGGAGGAAAGAATGACCAATTATAAACCCTGTTGTCTTTAGATGAAAGAACCTTTTTGTGGTATTCTTCAATCTCTTGTTTGGGCTGTCAACAGCAATTTGATAAAGAATGTTCCTATGTCTGACCTGTTTTTTCAAGATAGTAACCTATATTGTGTATCATCTAAAGCCAGGGGATAATCATCCATTATACTCTGTACTGCTGTTCCTGCAAGCTGAGCATAGCCTTTAAAACCCAGAGAAGTTGATTGATAGTTGTGTTGAGAAAGCTGCTGCTAACAATATTTTAGTTAAAGGGGGGGAAAAAAAAATTAAAGTTTCTTTAATCTGATTCTCCCCCACCCCCAACACCACACTTCAGAGGCCAAAGCTCATGATAACTGTTTTGTGGTGAATGGTCAATTGTTACAAAATTCTAATTGGTTCTGGGTCAGTCCCTTTGAAATGGCTGCTGTGCTCTAGCAATTTTTTCAATTAATTCTTAACAACTGACAAAACTTTGGATCTTGTCAAAAATCGTTCAGATTTTTTATAGTAGGTAAGAACATGGAACAAGATTAGCTTGGATTAAGAAAGATTCCTACATACATTATCACCAAGGTTATAATTATAGTTTAGCACTCTTTTTTTTTTCTCTCTTTGCTCTCCAAATAATGATTAACTAGCTCAGCAGGGTTTTCTTTCCTGTAAGCACTTACTGAATACTTTTATAAGGATAAGTAGTAGGACTGTGGATATGTATTCCTTGGGTGATTTCTGAATGAAACGAGCAAATGCAAGGTTCTTAGCAGCCATATTTTCACAGAACTAGTTTTCTTGATGTAGCTAAGTCCTGTGCAGAGCAGGACCTGTGCTAGTTAGTCTAATACCTGTAAGACAAGCAGGTAAGTATGAACAACTCTCTGAGTTTTTGTATTGGTCCTTCCTTCAGCAGAAATCTGAAAAATCATAGAATCACTAAGATTGGAGAAGACCTCTAAGATCTTCAAGTCCAACCATCAACCCAACACCATCATGCCACTAAACTATGTCACAAAGTGCCATGTCTACATGTTTTTTGAGCACTCCTAGGGATGGTGACTCCACCACTTCCCTGGGCAGCCTGTTCCAAAGTTTAACCATTCTTTCAGGGAAGAAGTATTTTGTAATACACTAAATATAATGAACAGACAGGCATATCAAATCACAAGAGGCATTAAATCAAAATCGCAAGAGGCATGAAATCAACATTTCATTAGTGATTCAGATGATATTATAGACACCAAATTATAACTATTGCCACAAATTTTCTAAGCTATCAGTAAAGCTTAATCATTTCCACAGGATCTAGTTCATAGCTCTGTCATCTGTTCATGAAGCCTGAAGAAATGAAGTTTGAGTCATCTGCAACTCCAGACTTTTGTCTGAATTCTTCTGCTATAACTGAGGAATAGACTGGCTTAACTAAAGCTGTCACAGCTTTCTATCCTTGCACCTGATCATAAGTGATCATTCACTACCCTGAGAAGAGATCCTCTTTAATCCACACATTTTCAGCCAGCTTGACCTACTCCACAATTTCTGCACAAAGTCTACTCTGATGGTGGTTTAATGAACTCATTTTGGTCACATTCATTTCAAACCATAATCTCACCACTGGTAATACCCAACACTTAGGTTCTAAAGTAAATTAAGCATCTTTTACTCTAGCAAGAAACAAAGGTCATTGGTAGTTTTGCAAACTGGTAACATTCACTGAATCCTTATTTTCCAATACTCCAGTGTACCCAGGTGTCCAACAGCATCCTGGCCTGTATCAGCAACAGTGTGGCCATCAGGACTAGGGAAGTAATTGTCCCTCTATACTCAGCACTAGTAAGTACTTGAATACTATGTTCAGCTTTAGTCCCTCACTTCAAGAAAGACATTGAGCTGCTGGTGTGTGTCCAAAGAAGAGTAGTGAAACTGGGGAAGGGTCAAGAGCACAACTCTTATGAGGAGCAGTTGAGGGAACTGGAGTTGGTTAGTGTGGAGAAGAGAGGCTCAGGGGAGACTCTCTTACTCTCTACCACTCGCTGAAAGGAGATTACAGCAAGGTGGGGATTGGTCTCTTCTCCCAGGTGACAAGTGATAGGACAAGAGGAAATGTCATCAAGTTGTGCCAGGGGAAGTTCAGCTTGGATATAAAGAGAATTTCTTCCCTGAAAGAGTAGTTAGTCACTGGAACAGGCTGCCCAGGGAAGTGGTGGAGTCACTGTCCCCGGAGGTGTTAAAAAAATATGTAGATGTGGCACTTCATGACGTGATTTAGTGAGTACTGGGGTGTTGGGTTGATAGTTGGATTGATGATCTTGAGGTCTTTTCCAACCTTAAATATTCTGTGATTCTATGACTCTATAACTATGCTGTTCCCTACCTCTACTTTGTGTTCTGCTTCCATTCTTACAAAACCAATCAAAAAATGTGAATTTCTGACTTCTTTTTTCAGGGCTTGATTATTTCCTTGGTTCCTGGTGTAATCACTGATTTACTGTTGATAGTAACTTTCTATATTGTTGGTATGTCTTATTTTGCTTTAGAGGCAAGCAGGGTCCTGGTTCTGGAAGAGATTTTTCTGAGAATGACTCCAACAGGAGTTTTCCATCTGGAGAGCTTATAGAATGGAGCCCTTAATTATGAAAGGTTTCCCACAGCAATATTTTGTTACCTCAGGATCTACAGATTGAACTTAGATGGTCCTCAATCTGATATTTACGGATGCCAAAACATTTGGAAACAAGCTTCAGTCTCCCCTCAAGGAGTGAGACAACTTCTGCTCTGTTAGTATTCCATGTTCCAAGATCTCAAGGGTTTGCATCACCTCAAGTAATCATCAAAATAATGAGTATGTGTTACTTCTTCAACAGGGTTGAGTAAATCCTGGAGGAAGGGCTTGATTTCTTACTCTTTTCAGGGAATGATCAAGGAAGTGTAGTAAAACATGCACACTGTTAGCAGAGTTGCAGTCACACTTTAGACTTTTATTTCTTGCTCCAGAGAGCAGTGGTGGAAGTCTGCTAAAGTGCACAAAGCTGGGTTATTCACAGCTAATTTTTACTGGTCATGACAGACTCCTGTTGTCACACTTGAGCATGTAATGTTGCACTCCTCCTCAACTTAATGCTTCTGAACTAATCCATGGAGTACTTCCAAAATATACTTCAAATTAATACTGATTTCACCATATTAGCAATGGAAATACTGCTTGAAAACTCTGCATGCATTCACCTGTGCAATAGAATGAGGTTGGAGGGGCTGGATTTTGTGGATAACCAGGTTTCTTCAGAAGCCAAAGCATGACTTTGAGTTGAATTAGCCTCTAACATGACAAGAAAACAGCCTTAAATCTGAGAAAAAAATACAGCATTGAATGGTGAAATTAGTGAAAAACACTCAAAAATATTTGAATCTTCCTCCACTCTAATCCTTACTGGTTTCTTAAATTGGTTTATTAAATAATTTTACAGCCTCACAAATATTTTGATTTTAAAATTCCTATTCCAAATAAAGCTGGAAAAATGGAAAGAAAATCACAAATATCTAAAAATCAGTTTCTTTAGTTTGCCAATATTTAATTTCTACTTCAGACATTTGAAAATACATTCAGTTGATCTGTAGTTCTTTATCCTCTTTCAGGAAATTATTTCCAATCACAAAGTTCACACTAGCTATTTTGATAAAGTTGCATCTAAAAATTCTGATGGTTTTGCAGTGTTTCTAGAATGCCCAAGAGCCAAGTATTTCAGCCTAATAGTCCCTTTCCCATGATGGATTTCAGATGAATCAACCTTCACAATTAAAGAACTAGTTTGCTGAAAAATTTATTACCAGATCTATGAGGGGAAATAATGAGATGAAAACCTCAACTTTGAGATTCTAGCTCTGATAGCCATTGAGACTATCTTTCAGCTGTGAAGATCTCCAATTTCTGTAGGCCTGAGGTGTCATCCTCTCCCTGTCCCAGATTACCCACAGAACTCTGAACACTTTGGCTTGTTATCCCTCTCCTTGAATTGTTCTTTCTCAGTTTTTGCTTCCCTGGGTCAATATTACCTACCAAATGCATAGCAAGGAGAAATATATTATTTAAGACCAACTCAGCCATGGAAGTGTCCTCACATCCTGGCAGATCTGCTTGTCAGAAGCAATAGTGGTGGGAGGACCCTGGCAGCATCTCTCAAACCATACTAGAGCAGTGAATAGGTCATATGCTTTACCTCTGACAGCCCAGTTCTTCCATAGCAGTGACATAATAAAACTGACACAAATCTGAGCCCTCACTGCACCTTTCCTAGAGATTAACCAGCTCTTGTGGGATGTATGTTCCCCTCACATCTATCTTCCACCTTCAACCCTAAGGAATTACGCTACTTTTCCAATCGCTCCCATCTGTTCACACTAACAGAGTTGCATATACCAAATGCTCGTGCATGTGTTGTTGCATGCAGATACAACAGAGATTACATAAGTAACCATAGAAAACTTCATTGCCAGGAGATGTTTATGGTTTGTTTATCTGTACTGGGTGACATCCAGGCTCTCCCTAGCTGGACTCTGCTCTCCAGCACACACAGAGTGAGAAAGCTGGAGTAGATTTCAAAGTACTTCATGTTCACTCTGCAGGTTTACTCTAACCACACCATCAGCATCCTCACTGATGTCTGATGCACTTTGCCTGCCTTAAGATCATAGCCAAGACAGATCCCATTTTGCTTTGCTAAATACATAATAAATTATGTTTATTCTTTACCATTTCCCCTTGGACTTAATATTTAGGGCAGTGGAGTCACTGTCAAATTCTCTTGAGATGGGTGCTGCTGACTTGCAAATCAGGATAGGAGCCATAGATCTGCATCTGTGAGCAAAATCTGTGGTGTTATCAATATACAGGGATTAGACTGCATAGTGGAAGTGGAACTGATATATATATGTATATTGACAGATAGAGAGGTGATTAGATGAAAGCATGCATTCTATAAATAAAAATAACATATTAAAACACCCCGATTAAAAATAATACAGCAAACTGTCGTAATGCAATGTATTTTGCCACTAAAATATGAATAGAAGGAGGTAGAGCAAACTTTTTTAAACTCTGTACATCACCAGCTTAGGTACTACCTCACTGTACTATGAGCATTTGTGGTCTGTGCATTTGGGAAGAAAGCAAAGCACAACACCCACAATAAATACTTCAATAAAAGGTAAAGAAAAGCCACATCAATGGTAGAAGGGTTGGACAGAATCCCAGTTCATAAGCCCAAGGGTGGAAGAGATTACACAACGAGTCCTGATGACCCTGTAAACCTCT
Source organism: Bucco capensis (assembly GCA_013396975.1). Lineage (NCBI taxonomy): Eukaryota > Metazoa > Chordata > Aves > Piciformes > Bucconidae > Bucco > Bucco capensis. The sequence continues at coordinate 103,889 of VWZO01003846.1, read as the reverse complement.
TCAAAGTGGAGGTTTCGAACGATGTGAAAGTGGTCAAACCAAGGAATATAGTCTAAAACTACATATTGTGTGATCCAAGCTGTTTGTTGTGGGATGGGAGAGAATCATAGCAGACAGAACAGTTAAGCACTGGGAGAGAGGTAATGGAGGTAATTGAGGCACCATCACCAGAAGTATTCAATAATAGATTAGATAAGTAGTAGAAATAATGTAGGGAAATATCGTGCATGAGGCAGAGAGTTGAACTAAATCACCCAGGAGGAGAATAATTGCAATTATAGATCTGTTCCACCACCACTAGAACACTGTGGTGCCAGGAGCAAGTATTAATCTCATTAAAAACTGAACTGGAATGTGCATACTCTCAAACACAGCCAAAAGCCATATATAGTCTGTTTAGGAAAGAGACTCAAACCCATTTCACAGAACTATATATTGTTGTGTTAATTTCTCTCTCTTTTTTTTGCCAAGTCGATGTTTTGTGACACTGGAAAAGGACTTGACCTATAAAACCTGCTGGAAAAAAAAAGTCCCTTCTCCTTCATTTCATCCATACTGGGAAATTGTTGTGTTCAGTATGTGACTCTGCCATTTCATACAGTTTTCCTTCATGTTCATTCCAAAGACCTTGGAATAATCTAAGTATATAAAACAATCTGAGAATATAAACAGGATATTTCCTTGGGCCTTGCAGCAGAAAGCAAAACAGCAGTGGAAAATTAGCACACAAGATCCTAATCCTGACAAGATGCAAGAGCTTCTCCTTCTCTGTAGCCATTTATGAGTCTCATGTAGGACACATCTCAGGTCTTGCCTCCAGTAAATTTAGCCATGGTTTACTTACCACTTTTTAATTGAGAGAAGCACCCAAATTCTCTTTAAGAAGAGGCCTGATCAAAAGAGACTCTTTCCAAGCCACTTAACTTACATTGGTGTCATACCCCCATGGGTTTGCTAGATGTGTTCCTCAGCTTCCAAGCAGATCTGTGAGGGTTAGAGTAATCTAATCCAGTCTGACAAGAGCACTTCACCAAACCATAGTTTTGGAGTGAAAAGCTATATCTGNGTTCATGTTGAGCTTCCTGTCAATTAGTACCCCCAGGTCCCTTTCCGCCTCGCTGCTCTCTAGCCACTCTGTGCCCAGCCTATAGCTCTGCATGGGGTTATTGTGGCCAAAGTGCAGGACCCGGCACTTGGCCTTATTGAACTTCATCCTATTGGAATCAGCCCATCTCTCAAGTCTATCCAGATCCCTCTGCAGAGCCCTCCTGCCTTCCAGCAGGTCGACACACCCTCCCAACTTGGTGTCATCAGCAAATTTGCTGATAATAGACTCAATCCCCTCATCTAAATCATCAATAAAGATGTTAAACAGGACTGGACCCAACACAGACCCCTGGGGAACACCACTGGTGACCAGCTGCCAGCTGGACACAGCCCCGTTCACCAGCACTCTCTGAGCCCGATCCTCCAGCCAGCTCCTAATCCAGAAGAGGGTACGCTTGTCCAAGCTATAGGCTACCAGCTTATCCAAGAGTATATTATGGGAGAATGCATGCCCTTCAGAAGTTCCCAGAGCCTCTCCTCACACTTACAGTGTTTCTTGGTGTTTGCTTAGAGTAATCCCTGGCCAGATTTATGGTGGAAAGCACTCCCAGTTCACCAAGTGCTGTCTCCTGTCACCATCCAAAGTAGCCCCTTTCATAACATCAACTCAATGAATTTAACAGAAAACAAGAGATTCCATTGATCCTAGCATCTGACCCAGGGCAAAAGATTATGCAATAAAGGGACAAGTAGACATATTAGGGACATTTCCCTATTGATTTAGATTAGAGTCCAATGACATGGCAAAGGGGACTGATGTCCTAACTCTATCAGCCATCTGCTGTTTCTGATAGTGATGCTTATAGATTCTCTGTCTCTCTAGAGACAAGCAAATTGGTGAGAGAGACAGTTACTGTTCTTGGGAGACTTCATTAAAGGTGGGATTTGTCTTAAGAACTGACTTGGTAGACTTAACATTTATTTTCAAACTATTTTGCAATTTTAAATGGGAAATCTTATTTTCAAGAAAATCATTATTCTTTTAGGATAAAATTCATCTAGCTAAATAACACCATAGAAACATTAAGAAACAGTGGTTGTTTGATACTTTTTTAGTGCTGTGAGCTCCTTAATATGAAGATATAACTTCATTTTCCAGGTACTTTTTTCACAACTTTGATGATGGAAGTTGTAAGTTCATGATGCTAAGCATACTTCTTTTTCTGCTATCTCCTCATCTATTTTGCCTGCATCCCAATTCTACAGCTTTTACCACGTGGTTATTAGAAGTTTGTTGACACAAGGATATATAAAATAGTGCTGTTCTCCTTATCCATTAAAAAGTCAGGTTTAGGAGTCTGAGGAAGCAGACACATATGTGAAGTAATTATCTAATAATGGAAATTGAATGCAGATATTTAGTTACAAATCCACAAATTACAGGCCTTTTTAAAAACACATGCACATCCTACCACATAACATTTCCTACAGAGTAATTAGAGTTTTTTGCATCTGTAATTTCACATTAATGACTCTCTAAGCAAACATTGAAATTACACAGTAATGCACTATAACAACCCCAGACTGGTTCACTTGTGTTACACAAAAAAGATATAGAGAAAGATAGGACACAGAGAAGTTGTCAAACAATCCTACATGTACAGAATGTTAGAGGCTGCTATAAATAAAACCTTTTTAACCATTTAGCATTTTTGGGTGTCCCATTATGTTCTAAAACAGATACAAATATATCTGAAAATCATAGAGAATCAGTTATTTACTCAGCTGATAAGTAGGAATTCTGGTCTCTGTTGGATTTTATATGAAGACCACTACCAAGGTAGTTGATTTGTTGAAAGCAGAGCAGAGGCAGGTATGATTCTTCCCTCTGTGCACTGATCATATTACAATCACCATTTGTCATTCCAGAACACACTGTCTTCTCTAGAGTTAAGTTCTTCTCTGAAATAAAAGACTACCTGCTTTAAGGGGCAGTGCTTTTCCCACATACTGCAACAGAGAACAGGACACAAGATAAATATTCCTGCTACTATACTGTTTGATAGCCTTTAATTTTAGTAAATATAGAGCTTTCAGGGTTTTATTTTAAGTAATTTATGTATGATATTTACTTTTAAATGACAGATGATCTGGTTAGCAGTCACATCTCATGATGTAAGAGTGTGTTCAGCATCAGTTGAGGCAAGCACAGAGTCAGGGAGCAATGAGTTTTAGTCTTTTCCAAGGCTCTCTGTTTTCTCAGTATGGTTACAATTTCACATCCTACCTATGAGTATATTATTACTCCACATACTTTAAGAAGGAGAAGTTCTTAAGGACTCAAGGTGACAAATTCACCTATAAGTCAGACATATTCTAGTTGTCACATCCTTGCCTTCTAACCATGTTTAACCTGCAATATAAGCCCACTGCATAATCATTCACTTGAAGAAACAGAGAAGAGAAACTACTGGCTTTCAAGAAAAAGTGCAGTTGGACCTCCACTGTACAGAAGAAGCACAGAAAACAGTTTTACTGTGTCTCTCTCCACACTGTTCATGATGGTTTTGGCTGACCAATTTTCTGTGATGCTGTGGTGAATTTTTACTTTCTGTAATTAATCTTGCCTAGGTTCAAAGGAATTTCTCCTCAGAGGTAAAGCTATGACTCTTCTTTCTCTGTCTGATTCTGGTAATGTAAATCTCTGGTGGTTTCCTTGAAGAACATGAATAATTACTACATTTTGGGGCAAGCCTTCCTCTATGCTGGTGAGCCCCTACTTTTGCTTATGAATATTAAAGAAGTGTAGTAAGTTCAATTCTTTCCTTAAGAATGAAGGAGAAGGCAAGGTACTACTAAAGAAAAAGAATAAGGGGGGGAAGAAGAAAAAGAAAAAAGTTAATCCAGGAGCAGAGGAGAGGAAGCAATCAAGTTTTCTGTGCTCTAGTACAACCCCTGGCAAGATCAAAGATCTATGCTGAGTAACTTCTCTGTACCATCACATCCACACCTTGTGGATGTGAGCACCAGCCTAGTTAGGAGAATAAGTTCATTTAGTAGTTTCCAAGAAGGGCTGGCACAACATCCTTAACCTTGTTGGTGAAGATACCTACACACATAGTGGTTAGAGAACAGCAAAGCAAAACAAAACAGTACCAAGTGCCTGGTTCAGCCTCCTGAGCAGGAAACTCCAGGAGGAAACCAGTCCTATCGGAATTTGGCCAAAGGGGTTCCAACAGAGCTGACAAGTGAGAAAGATCACTCTCCAGCAGAATTAATTGGATCTTCTAATTCTCAGCATGCTCTTGAATAAGAAAAGCTGTCACATGCAGCAGTGCAATTGATTATCCTAATCCCAGGGAACATCACAGGTGAGATGAAAATCAAGTTTCCTGGAGCTGCTGCACTTAGGATTAGCCACATACAAAGAGACAGAGAGAGATGGAGTGGCTTTTTAAAGTGTTTATATTACACTGCTTCATGAGCAATACATTTATGTATGTATCCAATTGCTTTTCAAATATATTTTCCAGCTGAGAAAGCTTGTGTTTGATTATGGTCTTTCTTTTGGAAGGTTCAGGGGCTAGGTCTTAACTGTATCTTTCTTTTCTATTCACTTGATAGATTATTCTGGGGCAGCTTGTCATTACATATATGTCATGCCTAACCCAAGGGATCTTCCAGCACAGGTGGGATCTCTAGCTATAATCATAATAAATAAATAAATAATGTTAATAATAATAATAACCCCACAGCAGTGTATATAAGCTTTTAATAGAAAATCCCTTCAATGTGGAAGCTCATCATATTTTTCACCCACTTCTCACCCAGCTGCACTATCTCTTTTCATCGAGTCAAACCTTAACAACACGTTTTTACATCTCAATTCCAGCAATTAGTCAGTTCTAGCGCTGTTTGGGTTTGTTGGATTTTTTATTCTTCTTCTCAAACTGTTTGCAAGCTCTTACAGAAGGGGTTTTGTTTAGCTTTGTTGCAGTTTCTCTGGGGTTTTAAAAGTTCCCGGTCAATGGGTTAGCCAGTACTAATCTCCTGAGGTACAGTGGATAGTAGTAATCTCTTGTAAGGAGCGATTTATAATTACAACTGTAATTGTTTCAAGCTTTAAAAGAAATGTCAGTCATATTCAGTGTGACCAGCACTGAGTGCTCAGCTGGGAATACATTGTGGACTGGTTTCCCTTCAGAGAAAACTACCTTGTCACTGGTCGTGTCACACTGAGTAGCAGCAGTTAATAGTTAATAGCAGTTAACAAGTTTGGTTAATATTTTTGGTCAATGATCTCAAACCCAGCAGTTATACCTTGATGGGGAACAAATATTTGGGTTTGGTTATTTACTTTCTCCAGCTACTCGAGTGTTTGAGATGTTCACCAGCATCAACTCCTAATGATCTCAGCTCTGGAGTTGGTCAGCAACAAGTTGTGAAATCAGAGTGTGGACTACGGCACGAAGGAGATCTGCTTCTGGTGGGTTCAATATGAAATAACTCACTCCAGGTTTGGGGGGTCCATGTATTCCTTCAGTTGCCTCTGTAACCCCAGAAACAATTTGTCTGAAAAACTGGTAAGTTGGAGAGAAGAATAAGACTGAAAATGGTTTGATAAACGAGGTGAAAAGTAGATTGATTGCCAAGTACCGACTTCGTATAGAATTTTCTTTCACCACGGAGACATCTGAGACTACTGTTACGGGGAAGGACAGGGACTTTAGTGTATAGTTGCTGCATCTGATTGAAAAGTCAGGCTTGCTTCTATAGGTATTGATTAACCTCGTGGCAGTAATCAAGTAAGGGTGTATCCACACTGGAAATATTAGAAGTAACAACCAAAGGGAAGTTCCATATAGGTCATCAGTTATGAAAAAATGCACAAACACGAGTCATATTACGTCATCTTTGGCAATAAGGACATCATCACTTCTAAGTGTCTCCAAATGTTTTTAGCCACGGAGTAACTCACGGACTCAGAGGATCTTAATTTCTTTAACTATCATTATAAAATCAGACGAGAAAAGAGGGATTAGTCGTGTGACCCAAACCACTAATTCCTCCACTGCACCTTCCTGGGAGCTACACTTTGAGAGAACCTGAGCTGTGAAGTGCACCAGACTGGTCTCTTTCAGCGTGTCCACGTCACTATTTTGCCCTTGCCACAGCCTCAATTATTTATTTTTTTTTTTGCAAGAGCACCTTGTGAGACTCCTCCTGCTACTTGACATTAAAAAGCGAGAAAAGAGATCAAAGAGTGCTCCCAGATCATCGCAACCGTGAGAATACTTGACGCAGCCGCTGCAGCAGCTTTCCGGGGCTGGGCTGGCGCAGGGACTGCCTTGGCACTGGCTCTTCGGTCCCTGCACGACACCCATCGACAGTGCCTGCAGCATCCTCTTCCCTCTCCCAAGACATCTGACGACGGTGCCTGCAGCATCCCTTCCCCAGTCTCACGACACTCGCCGACAGCGGCTGCAGCATCCCCTCCCTGCTCCCACGACATCTGACAACAGTGCCTGCAGCATCCCTTCCCCAGTCTCACGACACTCGCCGACAGCGGCTGCAGCATCCCCTCCCTGCTCCCACGACATCTGACAACAGTGCCTGCAGCATCCCTTCCCCAGTCTCACGACATCCACCGATGGTGCCTGCAACCCCTCCCCCATCCCACGACACTCGCCGACAGCGCCTGCAGCATCTCTTCTCCGATCCCACGACACTCGCCCTCAGTTCCTGCAGCATCCCGTCCCCGGCTGGGAAGCAAATCGCGATAGTGGCTTCCAGCCACGGGGCTGTCACTTAGCCAGGAGGTCTCCTCACCAGGCACCTGCTCGGAGCTTCCCTGCGTGTCTGTATTTCTTGCCCACGGAAAGACAAGTGGAACAAGAGTGGGGAAAGGAAAGAAACCCCCTTCTCATCTAGCCGAAACACCTATAGCTTTTTTTTTGTGCCCCGTGGGAAGCTCGCCAAGCTGCCCGTTTTCGCATGCACGGGCGAAATTCGTAATGCCACGACTGTTTTTTTAACCTTTATTTGTAAAATAGAAAGCATCGACGCACTCTAGGAAATAGCTTTCATTTCATACTCTCTAGCAGTGCCTGCTTGGAAAGGGCAGGCACTTCAGCATTCTGAGGTGGTTTATTTCCATCTTGGAATACAAAGCGTGTGAACTTTGAAACTAAAGGACGACGAAAATGTTTGGGAAGCTATTAGGAGAAAAAAATGAAAGAAGAAGAAAAAAAAAACCCAATACAAACAACTAACCAAAACCCCAGCACTTTTTTATTCTAGGATAGCAGATAAAATTGCCCCACAAGATTTCGGGGGGCAGTGTTAGCACAAGAAGTATGAGGGGCAGCTTGTCTTGTTCTGCAGAAACGTCACCAATCCACAGCTTGAGGACCAAGTTAGTAGAGAAAGCGTGAGAGATAGCTTGTAGTTTTATCGAGAGGGAGAAAAGAAAAAAACAAAAATCAGAGAAGCCACAGTTTAAGAATCAGATCTGAGGAGAGGTGTCTACATTTTGATAATGTCAAAAATGGGGAGAAGTTAATCTGAGTGATGCTAGAGATGGAGGGTTTGAGAGAGAGGAGCACATCGTAGTCTTCGCTTTTAGCGGGGTGTATTAAAAGTGTCTCGGTTCATGGTACAGCGACAGCCATGGGGCCACACGTGGGCTGAGGCAGAGCATCGGCTCCTCTGGAGTACTAGTACGGAATAGTTTAGGAGAGAGGGAAAGAGGCTGAACATATCGCGGTTTTCTGGGAGGTTCCGTGTTCTGTCCTCCGCCCCGACCAGAGAAAAAAAATCTCTGCAGAGGGAGGGGGGCTGGCAGCACCCTTTCAAGCTTTAACAGCGTGTTGGTGGCCCACGGACACGCGTGGGGGGAGTTCGAGTGGCCCCTCCGTGAGCGAGAGGGGGGGGGGGGGCTGCTGCCGGCTATGAACACTCCATCGAAGCGGCAGGGGTCATAAATAACATGGAGGTGACCCCCGGCAAGAGGAAGGTCGGAGGACGTGGAGAGCGGCTATACGTCCCCATCCAACAGACTGAAGTGTTTTCCCGGCGCGGGAAGGCAGAGGTAGGGGATGGCACTGCCTGGGTAGAGCAGGGGAAAGGGCAGCGGCAGCAGGCAGCGGCTCAGCAGGCTGCTTTCCTTGGCAAGGACCGGGAAGGAGAGAGCCCCAGCGGCGGGGGGCGGTGGCTCCCCTGGGAGCTCTACCGGCACCGGCTCCTTGCCCTCGGGCTCGGCCGACATCTGTCTCTTGAGCTTGTTGCGGCGGTTCTGGAACCAGATCTTCACCTGGGTCTCGGTGAGGTGTAGCGAGGCGGCCAGCCCGGCCCGCTCCGAGCTGCTCAGGTAGCGCTTCACGTCGAAGGTGGACTCCAGCTGGAAGACCTGGCTCTTGGAGAAGATGGTCCGCGTCTTCTTCTTCCCGCCGCCCGCCGCTGGAGATCTGCCGTTCTCCCCGCGGCAGCCCCCGGCCTCCTGCGGAGGCTGCCGGGATCCGAGCAGCCCTTCCACGGGGAGCGGAGAGCACACACCGCGTTCGGTCCCCTCCGGCCGGAGCTGGCGGGGCTCGCTACCTGCAAAGGCAAAGCACAGCATCAGCATTTCCCCTTCCCGGTCCTCTCCCGCCCCCCGCCCCGCATTGCACCACGCACGGCCCGGCTGAGCGCTAGTGAGAGGGGCCGAGACCGGGGGACGGGAGATAGGGTGGGAAGGGGGTTGCCGAGTGCTGGCCACTGCCCCACCACCACCCCCCTTCAGAGGGGAGAAGAAGGATGAGGAGTCTTCAGTAAGGATCTAAGGAAATCTCTCCGCACAGAGCGGTCAGGGACAAAACAGCCAAGGAAGCCGGGAGGGGGTTAAAACACCCTGGAAAAGCTCCTGGAAGCAGGCTGGTGAGTGTGTGTGCCGGTGGCATCTCCTCCTGTCCGTCCGTGATCTGTTCCTCCTCCGACTGCATATGTCTGCCTGTGTGCATTGCGTGTATGTCTGCGTGTGTGCCTGTCTGTGCGTCTATGTGTGTGTGTATGTCTGCACGTACGTGTATATCTGCGCGTCTGTGTACAGAATCACAGACTGGTACGTCAGTGTGTGTGTGCGTATTAGCATGTAAGTATGTATGTCTGCGTGTTTGTGTCTGTGTGCATGTATGTGTCAGAATGTGTGTGGATGTGTATGCGTATATCAGCATGTCTGCGTGTATGTCAGCATGTGTGTCTATGTCTCTCTGTGTGCATGTCACTTCGTGTGTGTGTGTCTGCCAGTATGTGTCTGTTTGTCCATGCATGTCTGCATGTGTATGCGTGTGTATGTCAGTGTACGTGTATGTATGTACGTCTGTGTGCATGTCAGACTGTGTGTGTGCATGTCAGCGTGGTCGCGGTCCCGGCCCGCCAGCGCGGGGGAGTCCCGGGGCGGAACCCCGCCGGTTGCCGGGTACCGGGTTTCTCTCTGGGCGCCGGACCGGGACCACCGCCCGTGTGGGGTTCAGGCTGCGACCCGAGGTGCGAGACAGCCCGAGGCGGGCTACCGGCTCTGTACCGGAGATGCTGAAGCCTTTACTGGGGTCTTGCTCCGCAGGCCCCTCTTCCTCCTCCTCGTCCTCCTCGTCCTCGGGCAGCGCGCAGCGGGCTGTGTCCTGCTCACGGTTCGGACGGCGGGGAGCAGGCTGCAGGATGCTGTCGATGCTGAAGGCCGGCGGCGGGGCTCGGCGGCCGGCCCCGAGCTGCACCATGGCGAGCTGTGCTGAGCTGAACCAAATCGAGCCGAGCCGAGTCAAACCTAGCCGAGCCGAACCGAGCCGAGTCAAACAGAGCCGAGCCGAGCCGCGCCGCAGGAGTGGCTGCGGTGGGAGGGAGGCAGCCAGGGAGGAGGGGTCGGGGAGGAGGGAAGGACGGGTCGGGCGGAGGGAAGAATGGGTCGGGGCGGAGGGAGGAGGGGCAGGGGCGATGGAGGGAGGGGACGGAGCTAGAGGGAGCCAAATGACTGAGGACTGGGGGGAGCGGTGCGAGGGAGGGAAGGAGACAGGGAAGACAGGGAACGAAGAAGGAGAAGGAGCAGGAGCTGGAGGGAAGGGGATAGGAAGGGATGGGGAGGGGCACGCCGAGGTGCCTCTTTCCTCGCTGCCGATGACGTGAGCCCGAGGGATGGTTCTGGGCAGCTGAGGCAGGGCAGGGCTGGCTGTCCTCCTGTCCAGGACCCCTGCACTGCTGAGGCTGTACCTCGAATACTGGATTCAGTTTTGGGCCACTCACTACAAGAAAGACATTGAGGTGCTTGAGTGTGTCCAGAGAAGGGCAACGAAGCTGGTGAAGGGTCTAGAGAAGAAGTGTTAAAGGAGTAGATGAGGAAACTGAGGTTGTTTAGTCTGGAGAAAAGGGAAGCTCAGGGGAGACCTTCTCACTCTACAACTACTTGAAAGGATGTTGTTGTGACGTGGGTGTTGGTCTCTTCTCCCAGGTAACAAGGGATAGGACAAAAGGAAATGGCCTCGAGTTGTATATGGGGAGGTTTAGATTGGACATTAGGAAAAATTCCTTAACGGAAAGAGTTGTCAAGCACTGGAACAGGCTGCCCAGGGAAGTGGTTCAGTCACCATCCCTGGAGGCATTTAAAAGACATGTACATGTGGTACTTAGGGACCTGGTTTAGTGGTGGACTTGGCAGTGTTAGATTAACTGTTGGACTCAAAGTTCTTTTCCAACGTAAACCATTCTATGGATCTGTGAATCACTACCGGCAGGGGAGAGGCAGAGCCAGGCACAAGAGAAGCCACAGGAAAGATGAAGAGAAGTGGGATGGCTGGAGGGAGATTCCTGGAGTGAAGGAAAAGGATGGAGGGATAGAATTGCAAATGAGAGCAGGAGAATGGTGTGGAGTGCAACAAGGAACAGTAATGAAGGCAGTGAGAGAGGGCAGGAGGGAAAGGGGAGCTGGTGAAACCCTTCCATGTGTTTATACAGCACCTAGCACGATCCCAGACAGTCTGCTGAGGACATTTCCTGAAGATTATTGACGCCGTTGTAAGGGGAAGAATAATTCATACAGCCAGAGCCTTCCACCTGCAAACTCTCAGGTCAAGTATACAGAGTTCCTCTGGGGAGAAAGGGAGCCCCTTTATTTCTGAGGAGCCCCATGTTGTCAGGCCAGCATGAAATCCACATCCTCCTCCATGGTTCTGCAGAGTTCTTCTGTAGTTTTTGAGAGCTAGAAGTTTCATGAGATAATGCATTTTGTACGGGAATGGTGAGAAAGGTTTGGCTGGTGTGCATATGTGTGTGTCTGTGTGTATATCCAAGATGTGACTTCTGGAGGATGGAGAAGCACTCACCTGGGCTGTGGGAGATGCTGTGGGACTTGGGGAAGGATTGATATGTTCCTCTATTATCTGAAGAACTTTTTCTCTCCATCACCTATCAGCACTGTGATGCTTCAAAAAATGTTTGCAACACCCAAGGCGGGGAATCCAGCAGCTTTAGAGCTGCTACCAGTTGAGAACAGCAGAGAACCCTCTCCCTCCCTGCACCCCTCTGTAAAGCCTGGGAAGTGTTTCCAACCAGCATTTAAGAGACCTTTTAGTCTGAATCTCGAGGTTTCCACCACGAGAATTGCTGAGGGCAAGAGAGAAACCCTTGAAAAACAGTTGACAATAGAAGTGCTGACAGGCTCTTAAATATTGTGATGCCAGTGACACCGTGAGCTAAAATCAGGGCATCTTAAGACTTTGGACTGTGTTAATCTTTAAGACACTGGTTCTTGAGAGAGTGAATTTCAGCTGTTTTTCATGAAAATTTGTTTCACTTTAGAAATGCACTCAGATTTTAATGCAACCATCTGCTAGAGAGCTGTACATTTTCCACCCGATGAAAAGAAAAAAGTACACATATATATCCATTTTCCTTCAACACGATTATTGACCAAATGCCTAATTTGTTGCATTTATCTGACAATCTCCAGGGTGACGAAGCACTGGAACTTCCCAGGGAGGTTGTGGAGTCTCCTTCTCTGGAGACAATCAAAACCTGTCTGGACACATTCCTGTGTGACCTCGTCCTGGTGATCCTGCTGTGGCAGGGAGGTTGGACTAGATGATCTTCCTAGGTCCCTTCCAACCCCTAACATTCTATGATTCTATGATAAGCTGGTGGTTCTGGTGGGGTGAAATGTCCCATTAAGAAAGAGAGATAGGGCTAGAGAAGGGACAGGGAACAGTGACACAAAACGTGAAGCAGCAGCTGAAAAGATAAATGAGGAAATTCTGTGTGAGCTGGTAAAACTTGGAGCATTGGGGACTGGTAGGGTTGGTCTTTACCCCTGCACTCCTATCTCAGCCTCCCTTCCTTTTCTCTATGAGTCAGGCACATCCCAAGTGCTCACATCTGTTCTTGAAGCATCATTTCCCTTGCAGTCCTTCAAAAATCCGTCTTAAAAAGCAAATGCATTTACTCAGTGTGTTTTCCTAGAAGACATTTTCTTGGAAGAAAAAGGCAAACTTGAAGAAGGCAGAAAACAAGAAGGAAATAGAAGGAGAAAAGTTTTATCTCTTGATTTGTTTCACCTCCGCTCCAAGAGCAGTCTAAACCGAGCCTTGGGAGACCCAGACAGGTAAATATCCCGCTGAGAAAGATCTGTCCTCTTTTCCTAACCCCATTTGTCTGCTTTACAAACCCGATATTTTTGCCCTGACAGTGCAGTGAGTGAGCACACTGCAGTGTCTCATCTCCCCAGCCGCTGGGGCAGGTTGGAATCAATTCACGGGTCACAAGAGGATTGGGAATGGGGGACTCTAGGGTCCCCCCTGCAAGCCAGATCCGTAGGGGGTTCCTCATGCCCTCGGCTAGGGTCCCCCTTATCTTCAGGGAGGAGTAAAAACTTGGCTTCCCATGCCAACAGGTAGTGCCACATCCTGCAAAGTCCCCACGGAGGGAGAGCTTTGCAGAGGGGGAGGGCAGCAGAGACCCACGGGCCCACTCGAGCCCCCCAGGAACCTCCTCTAAAACCCGGACAGCCCACATTTGGCCCAGAGCTGATAGGGGCGATGGTGTCCAATCTTGCCAACAGTCAGAGGCTTTTCCCCGTGCCTGATTCCTAGGGTGNCTTCCACCTGCAGACTCTCAGGTCAAGTATACAGAGTTCCTCTGGGGAGAAAGGGAGCCCCTTTATTTCTGAGGAGCCCCATGTTGTCAGGCCAGCATGAAATCCACATCCTCCTCCGTGGTTCTGCAGAGTTCTTCTGTAGTTTTTGAGAGCTAGAAGTTTCATGAGATAATGCATTTTGTACGGGAATGGTGAGAAAGGTTTGGCTGGTGTGCATATGTGTGTGTCTGTGTGTATATCCAAGATGTGACTTCTGGAGGATGGAGAAGCACTCACCTGGGCTGTGGGAGATGCTGTGGGACTTGGGGAAGGATTGATATGTTCCTCTATTATCTGAAGAACTTTTTCTCTCCATCACCTATCAGCACTGTGATGCTTCAAAAAATGTTTGCAACACCCAAGGCGGGGAATCCAGCAGCTTTAGAGCTGCTACCAGTTGAGAACAGCAGAGAACCCTCTCCCTCCCTGCACCCCTCTGTAAAGCCTGGGAAGTGTTTCCAACCAGCATTTAAGAGACCTTTTAGTCTGAATCTCGAGGTTTCCACCACGAGAATTGCTGAGGGCAAGAGAGAAACCCTTGAAAAACAGTTGGCAATAGAAGTGCTGACAGGCTCTTAAATATTGTGATGCCAGTGACACCGTGAGCTAAAATCAGGGCATCTTAAGACTTTGGACTGTGTTAATCTTTAAGACACTGGTTCTTGAGAGAGTGAATTTCAGCTGTTTTTCATGAAAATTTGTTTCACTTTGGAAATGCACTCAGATTTTAATGCAACCATCTGCTAGAGAGCTGTACATTTTCCACCCGATGAAAAGAAAAAAGTACACATATATATCCATTTTCCTTCAACACGATTATTGACCAAATGCCTAATTTGTTGCATTTATCTGACAATCTCCAGGGTGACGAAGCACTGGAACTTCCCAGGGAGGTTGTGGAGTCTCCTTCTCTGGAGACAATCAAAACCTGTCTGGACACATTCCTGTGTGACCTCGTCCTGGTGATCCTGCTGTGGCAGGGAGGGTGGACTAGATGATCTTCCTAGGTCCCTTCCAACCCCTAACATTCTATGATTCTATGATAAGCTGGTGGTTCTGGTGGGGTGAAATGTCCCATTAAGAAAGAGAGATAGGGCTAGAGAAGGGACAGGGAACAGTGACACAAAACGTGAAGCAGCAGCTGAAAAGATAAATGAGGAAATTCTGTGTGAGCTGGTAAAACTTGGAGCATTGGGGACTGGTAGGGTTGGTCTTTACCCCTGCACTCCTATCTCAGCCTCCCTTCCTTTTCTCTATGAGTCAGGCACATCCCAAGTGCTCACATCTGTTCTTGAAGCATCATTTCCCTTGCAGTCCTTCAAAAATCCGTCTTAAAAAGCAAATGCATTTACTCAGTGTGTTTTCCTAGAAGACATTTTCTTGGAAGAAAAAGGCAAACTTGAAGAAGGCAGAAAACAAGAAGGAAATAGAAGGAGAAAAGTTTTATCTCTTGATTTGTTTCACCTCCGCTCCAAGAGCAGTCTAAACCGAGCCTTGGGAGACCCAGACAGGTAAATATCCCGCTGAGAAAGATCTGTCCTCTTTTCCTAACCCCATTTGTCTGCTTTACAAACCCGATATTTTTGCCCTGACAGTGCAGTGAGTGAGCACACTGCAGTGTCTCATCTCCCCAGCCGCTGGGGCAGGTTGGAATCAATTCACGGGTCACAAGAGGATTGGGAATGGGGGACTCTAGGGTCCCCCCTGCAAGCCAGATCCGTAGGGGGTTCCTCATGCCCTCGGCTAGGGTCCCCCTTATCTTCAAGGAGGAGTAAAAACTTGGCTTCCCATGCCAACAGGTAGTGCCACATCCTGCAAAGTCCCCACGGAGGGAGAGCTTTGCAGAGGGGGAGGGCAGCAGAGACCCACGGGCCCACTCGAGCCCCCCAGGAACCTCCTCTAAAACCCGGACAGCCCACATTTGGCCCAGAGCTGATAGGGGCGATGGTGTCCAATCTTGCCAACAGTCAGAGGCTTTTCCCCGTGCCTGATTCCTAGGGTGTGGGGAGCGCATCCCCGGGCAGAGGATGGGCTGAGAGTGGCCATGGGGAGGGGGTGGCTTTGCCTAGGTTCTCCAGTCTGCCATCATCAGCTGCCCATCACCCAGCCAGCACAGAGGGTTTCATTGCCCAAGGAGGGGTCCAGCACGGCTGTACACTAACGCAGCTCAGCCACAAGGCTCCCAAAGGCCATCGGACAAGGCGTTTAATCACTCCGTTTAAAACTAACGATTTTCCTTACAATAAGCAGAGATTTTCCCACACCGGTCCTTGCTAGCCCCGCACTTCATTTGTATTTTATCTGGAAGGAATGCTGTCGTCTGGGACATGTCGTGACACAGAGGTCGGTACAGCAGGAAGAGAGAACGTTTTTGTTTGAGTAATATATTCCTGGATTAGAAGCTAACATTATGCTGAGTGGAGACCTTTCACCTGCGAAAGCCTTTTACCAGAAATCACCCAGCACACTTATCTTTTATTTCCATTTTAGCTCAGAGCACGAAAAGTCTCCTCCTCTAAACCTAAATCTGATGGAAATGAAATCTGATTAGATTCCACAGAAACGCCAAAGAGTGCTGGCTTGGTTTACAGAATCAGGCTTCGTTTATACCTCGATATACTGGAAGGTAAAACAAGCCTCCTCTGTATTTCACGTTCCCTGGTAGCCGCGGACACAGGGACCCCTTGCAGAGGTCTTTAAGTACAGCCCGGAGCAGTGGGTTTTAAAAAATAAGTTCTTTCTGAAAAGTTCATCAAAACAACCAAGCGGCTTGGGCTGCCTTAGTGCTGCCGGTCCCTAATCCCCCTGGATTTTGCGGTTCAGCAGTATGGTCAGGGTGTCGATTGCGGGGTGCCGTTATGTGTCCTGGACACAAGAGCGGGAGAAACCCCTCGCCCGGATGGACACCTGGGACAAAGAGAGAGGGAGGAAGGCAGGAAAAGATTTCACTAGTTAGAAAGCAGCTCCCCGTTGGAATCTCGCAGGAAGGCAGCTACAAGTGTCACACATCAACAGACTTTTCGCGAGAGCTGGGAGCTAAGCCGCCCTCTAGGTGCGGGATACAAGTGGATAGGGCCACGATGTGGACGTGGGACAGAGCATCCCTTTTCGAAACCTTTTGTTTGCCTCTGAGGTCAGTTCAAAGTGCTTAGCTAAATCTCCTTCTGCAACCTCTGCGCTTGATACGAGAGGCGTGCAGTAAAACCCTAGAGGGGATTTCGGAATAAAGCTGGTAATTGTCGCCTGTTCGGTAGGCTGGAATTGCTGGAGAGAAGGAGAAGGAGGAGGAGAAGGAGGAGAGGACAGGATAGGACAGGGGGAAAAAGAAAAGAGAAAAAGAAAAAAAATTNATAATTTTAGGTGCACATGTAAATTTTCATAAATGTATTTTTAAGTAGATATTCATATATCTCACTACATAGAAATTAAATGTAGGATCCGTAAGAAATGTTGAGAAACTCAGGAGAGCTAAATGAAGCATTAAGAAATCTGCCATGAAATTCTATTAATCGGGAACGGGATGGGAAATGTAAGAAAATTGCCTGGATCTAATTTGAGGCTGAGAGCACTACCTACTGCGAGTCTGCTGAAGTCTGGAGCGAGTCTCCCCTCGATCGATGTGCGAGCGGCTGGGCTGTTCACAGGGGCACAGACAGACCCATCCAAGATAATGCAGTATAAAAGAGAAAAAATAATCATAAAAATAAATCGATCCAAATATATTGTTCAGCAGTGGAGCCAGTGCGCACCTATGAGATTTATCAAATATTGACTTGCATAAATATTTTAGACCCATGCCTACGAGGAAAGTTATAGCCATCTTAAGCCGGTGAGCAATGCACCATTTGCAAAGAAGCCATTTAACCAGCTGCTTTTCAGTATATCGATCATCTGCATTTAAAGTGTAATTAATAATAACATCTTTCAAGGAGCTACACCAGGAATTTATTTCAGAAGGTCAGTTCGGATAGTGTTTTGATTTTCTTTTGGTTTGCTTAAAGAAATAATAATCTTTTCACTAATTATTTTTATTGGCACCCAATAAACACAAGTTATCTGTGTGAGTACTTTGGCAAGGTTTTCCCCATCGCCTCGCCTCTGGAGTGCCATCTAGCTAAGTTGTTGTAGCAACATTCGTTAAATAAATGTCAACAGACAAGGATTTATGCTGCATAATAATATTACAGCTGTAGTATAACTGGATTTATTTTAAAGCTATTCTGAGGTTGCTTTGATCTGTACAGCAGCAATGTGTGTCTCTATATTTCTCAAACAGCCTTTGCGAAACTACTTTGAGCTTTACAGTTACACTTTTATAGCCTTTTTTTTTTTTCTTTCAGAAGGACAAAGCATGGCTTTTACCTCTTTAATTTAATAAAAAATAATGTACAGTGAAGAAAACTGCGAGGAATTTTCTGTCTTGATTTGGGGGCGGGCTTGTGTTGAGGATATTTTGGTGGTTTGGGGTTTTGGCGGGTTTTTTTTTTTCCTTCTTTGAGATCGTCAATGTACATTCATCAGTGGCAGCACCTTCTGCTAGCTGTTTCTCTGCACCTTGCAGAAATTTCTTGCCATCAGGTACGATGAAAAGCGTCATTAAAAAGCCATGAGATAAACAAATCTGAGGTGCATATGTTCCTACTTCCAGCACACACTTTTAATAAGCCACTATAAAGCAGTTCCTGTGTGTAGAGAATAAGGCATAAGTAAGCACTTTTTCGTAGATGAATTCATGTCTTGCGCCTTTTAATATTTTACTATGATCATAAGTTACAAATACAGTGTATGAAAAAAATCTGTTTATTGATATAATCAGCACGTCTTAAAAAAAAAAACAAACCACAAACAAACTAATGTCCAAACACATTTTAAAAATCCGATTGATCATTTAGCCCTGCCAGTTTCTTAACTTCAAGAAAAGAATACTTAGTAGAATCAGAAGTATAATAATCTCATATGTTACTCCAAAGAAAAGGCATGTGGAGAGTGGCAGGCGTGTTAAGTTTGCATTCGATTACAATCTACTCTGATATGACTGTAGTTAGCCAGGATTTTACTCCCGTAGGTAACACTGGGAGAGCTGGGGATGATGGGGAACACGGTTCTTCCAGGGGTAGCCAGGCTCTGAACCGTATCAAATCAAGTGCTTGCGCCCCAAGGAAGAAGCATCCATCGCCCCAAGTCACCTCCTCTGCTCACGAGGAGGCTAAAGTCCAGCCCAGCTGCTCCCCCTGGCCGGGGACCAGCATCCCCAAATCCGCTGCTGCCTAGTCTTCCTCACACTGCTGGGGGACTAGGCTTTAGAATTTTTTGCCCCAAAATTTGGATGACGGATATGCAAAGAAAACAGCTGGCGAAGATTTTCCGGAGTGAGACGAGGGATTTCAGAGTAATTAAAAAAACCCAAACCAAAACAAACGAACAAAAACCACCAAAAAACCCAAACAAATAAAAAAAACCACCACCCCTCAAAAAAAACAGCTTCCAGAAACGAGGCTGAAGTCTAAATGAGCATCCCAGCAGGATGGAACTCGGGAAAAAATATGAATATATATATTCGCATATGTGAATATATGTATATATGTGAATAGATATATTTAATTCGATTCTCGAGTGGTTTGAAGGCTTTCAGAATCCTGACTTCAATTGTGCAGGCTGATGCCCAGAGCCATATTTCAGGCCAAAGTGGAAAAAAAAACCAAAAACCCAAGCAGCGGTGGAGAGGTTGTAATCCGCCCCTGACCCTTCTCCTCAGGTTTCGTATCAAAGCTGAAGCTCTGCCGCATCCCGCCGATCGATTTCATAACAAGAAGCTGTGAGATTGCTCCAAATATGATGTAAAACATAGGAAATAGTAAGAATAAGATCAGTTTTCCTTCACTGGAGACAGGACAGCACGCACATAACCCGGCAGATCCAGATACCGAGTGCTCCGAGTTTGTCGGCTGGATTACATCTGATTATGCCCTAAAAGGTACGATCAAAGCTTGACCTTCCACCAAGGTTGAGTTTTACAAGGTCATTTTAGCCTTAATATTCGCAAAAAGAAACTCAAAGCTTTAGAAACAACAATGGACGTGATACTGATGTTAGCAGTCGGTAGAGAGGGGGAATCAAAACAGTTATTAAAGGAAAAAAAAAAAAAAGAGCTTGGCATGCATAATACTTCATATAATATCACATTACAGGTTATCTTGCATAACTAGCCACACAACTCCCCAGTCTGTCGCCATTTGATTGTATTTTCCTTCCTTTTAAATTGCTAGTGCGAACTATTAATCGATTACATAAACCAATCCCGTAGGAGACGGACAAGTCGAGGTGCGTTTTCCTCAGCCGCCTCAGAAGACTGAAATAAGTGGGAAACCCTCCGGTAAAATATAGTATGTTAAATTATATATATATATATATTTATATATATGTATTGACCATGTATTTTTGCCGATAGTTTGTCAGGGAAATAAAAAACAATCAGCCAACCAACCAAAACCAAAGATATCAAATCCTCACAGCTCGGACTTCAGCGGGGTGAATTCATTCCAACAATTTTCCTTCAAGTGCTTTCACATCAGAGAAGGGCCAGGGTGGGCATCAGCACATGCTTGGGTACCAATCTCATGGAAATGAGAGTAACAGCGGAGGGGGAATATCTGTATCAATTAAGCGGCTAAAACAAAGGGCCCTGGAGAAGCTGATGGGAATGGGGATCCCCAGGGTCCCCCCTCTCTGCACCGAAAGCAGATAGGGTAGCGGGGGAAAGGAAAGGTTTTCCCCGGTAGTGGAGGAGCCGGGGACGGTCCCTTGGCAGCGGAGGGTGCCCCGAGGCTTCGCTGTCCGTGGGGCCGGGGGGCCAGGAAAAGCCCCCGGTGGTTCTGTACATTCGTCTCACTCTTGGCAGCTCTACGGGGGGAAGAAAGGGTCTAGGGGGGATGCTGCTTTTCCCCGGAACACGCCGTGGGGCTGCATTTTCTTTGGATGCGCGGCGGTGGAGTCTGGCCCATCCGCTCCCAGTTCACGGAGCTGGAAGTCTGGTCGGTCCGCTCCCGGTTCATGGCCGGGGGGTGGTCCTCGTAGTCCATTCGGTTCCCTCCGGCTGCTGCGCGTCTCTCCGATTTAACCCCAAAAGTAAGTTTATTGCACGTTTAAAAAAAAAAAAAAAAAAAAGACAAAATAAGAAGGGGGGAAAAGGTATTGCAGCTTCTAGTTTTGACAGAAGTATTTTGTCCTCTCCTTCAGTTTGCTTGGNNNGGAGCTGTAAGCCGGGGGAGGGGGCGAGGGGTCCGCGGTCCCGGCACAGGTGGACGCTCAGACGAGTCCTGTCATCTGCGACCGTAGAAACGGGAGGGATGCGGCGGGGAAGGTGCCCAGGGGGTAGCTGACGCCGCTGGAGAAGCCCACCAAGGGGGGCGACATGTGGGGCAAGGTGAAGCCCAAGGCGCTCGCCGGCGAGTTCTCGTGGTACAAAATGGGGACCCGCACTATCCTTTGGGAAGCGTGGGAGAGGTTGGCCGCCTCCAGGTCGGCGGCCAGCTGCCGCTTCCACTTGTTGCGGCGGTTCTGGAACCAGATCTTCACCTGGGTCTCGGTGAGGTGCAGCGAGGCAGCCAGCCCGGCCCGCTCCGAGCTGCTCAAGTAGCGCTTCACGTCGAACGTGGACTCCAGCTGGAAGACCTGGCTGCGGCTGAACACCGTGCGCGTCTTCTTCTTGCGGCCGGCAGCTCGTTGTTCAGGCTCTCCTGGCTCCTCGCCGCGTTCCTCGTCCTCTTCGCGGCTGCCTGGTCCCGGCCGCGCTCCAGCCGGACCCCGGGCCGCCGTCCGCCCACCGCCGCCGCTCGCCCGCTCCGCCGGCTCCTCGGGCAGCTCGGGAGAGTCCCGGTCGCTGGCTGTGGAGAGAGGCAGAGGGCTGGGAGGTGTTCCGGGGAGCCCAGGGTGGGAGAGGGGCATCGCCCGTTGAGCAGAAGGGAGAGTGCTTCCCCCTCGCCCCGGTCCGCGAGAGAGGAAATAACGCGGCTACAGAGGGAGAGGGGCTTTCTGGAGGGAGAAAGGCCCAGGCAGAGCTTCCTAGCGCTGCTCCGTCCCCTGGGAGAAACTCCCGAATATTTATAAGTATATACACACAATCCCACTCATACAGTAAGACACAAATATATTTCATGCTTATATATATATATACTCAACTACGTACCTACTCATACATGTGCGCATGTGTGTACACATCTAAGTGTACACACGTTCCAAAATGCACATGTCTACATGCATATAACATATATATACATTTGGATATATGTTTTGCATAGATAAAGACATGCATATATATATATATATACTTATATGCATACATACACATGTACAAGTATATGTATACACATATGCATAGAAGTATGTGTATACAATTATATATGTATGTACACATACGAATACATATGAACTTTTTTATACAGACGCGTATAAATACACACACGTGTGTATGTATTATAAATATGTATAAATATATTTATACATGTGTATATGCAACTGTATTTACACACTTGTGTACACACATACTTACAAGAAGATATGCAAGCATATCGCTGTGTGTAAGAGGGGTAAGCAAAGCAGTGTGTGTGTGTGTATATAAAGAGAGGTGAAAGTAGCAAAAAAAATTAGGCAAAACAGAAAAATTTTGTCTTCACATTATTCTGAACATGGGAAACCAAATGGATCGAGTCAGCTACTCTAATATCGAGACATTGTCCCCCAGCATGTCTCCGGGAGTTTCCAACATTGTGCTTTCCACGTGTAGTTTTAAAGGGGAAAAAAATATTTCCTGCTCTTTATAAACAGGGGAGGAAAAAAAAAAAAAAAAAGAAACAACAACAACAAAAAAAGCGAGAAAAACAAGGCAGTTGTTTCTGGAGCCGTTTTCTGTTTCTAGATGTGCTTTCGAGATGAGTTTAGAATATTACTAAACCAATCACTGTAAAAAGAAACTCTCAGGATTCCAAATCACTGCTCTTTTCCTTCCTGAGCAATCTTTAGAATTCTATGGGGTCGTATAAAAAGATCACGGAGATGCACCAGGGGACAATATTTTTTCCTATCAGGATGAAAACAACCACTGATGGCAACCCATAAACTTTTTCAGATGAGAATTTCTGCCCCTGATCCCAGGTTTTTCCCTCCAACGGAGTCGGGCCGTGCCAGGCCGCTGCCACCCTGCCGTGCTGCGGGAGAAGGGCAAGGGGTGGGATCGGCTCTGCGGGAAGGGGCTCCCGGGGCGCTGGGGCCAGAGCCCTGCTGCCCCCTTCCCTCCCCTCTCTCCCCCCGGCTTCCCAAACTCTCCACCTCGCTGCTAGGGATGCTGCTCCCACCTTCTCAGGCTTACTGAAGCCACCGAACAAAAAATAAAATAAAAAAAAATAAGGCATCTAGACTCCCTCTTACAAAATAGTGAAAGAGAAAAAATGAGAAAGAGAAAAAAGAAGAAAAAGGAAAGGGGGAAAGAAGGAAAAGGAAAAAATCTCCGAGCAAGGCAATGTTGACATTTTGGGCGGCGGGGCGGAGGCTCCAGGTGCCTGACACACTGTGAGACATTTACGGAGATTTGCCCCGGGATGCCGAAAACGGGGAGGCAGGGAGAGGGCTGCAGGGACTCGCCGCGCATCCCCCTCCGCGCCTGTCCCCAGGTAGGGCCCGCGAAGGGACCAGACTACTCCTCCCAGAGGGAGCACAGATATCATCCCC
>VWZO01003846.1:17007-80552 GCA_013396975.1 Bucco capensis | reverse complement strand
TGCCGAAAACGGGGAGGCAGGGAGAGGGCTGCAGGGCCTCGCCGCGCATCCCCCTCCGCGCCTGTCCCCAGGTAGGGCCCGCGAAGGGACCAGACTACTCCTCCCAGAGGGAGCACAGATATCATCCCCATCCCGGTCCCCGTTCCCATCCCCATTCCCAGCCGGGCCCGGCGATTAGGAATAGAGGAAAGGCGACTTACTGTCGGGGCTGGCGCAGCCCAAGAAAGCGGCGTGAGCTCGGCGGTACCAGCCGACGGCGGCGTCTCGGAGGGGGCAGCCCTGGGCTCCGAGCCGCAGNGGGAAGGAGTGAAAAAAAAAAACAAGAAAAAAAATAGCAACCCGACAACCCATCGGAGGCGCCAAGATCCTGCGCGAAAACGATAATCGCGAAATAAAAATGTCAGGCGAGTTAAACGCCGGACAGGAGAGTAGGGAATCCTGCGATTGGAGGAGCGATACGGGGATCTCGGCGGGGCCGTGTGTGTGTGTGCGTGCGTGCCTGTGTGTGTGCGCGCGCGCGCGCGTGTGTGTGTCTGTGTGTGCTGGGTGTGTGTGTGTGTGTGTGTGTGTGCGCGCGCGGGGTGTGTGCGTGCACCGCCCCCGGGGCTGCCACTCACCAGCTCCTTATTTAGGTCAATTAGGGAGCAAATCCCGGCGCGGNGAGAGCTTTCATGTCTGCAGCGGTGGCGATGAACGGGAGAGATGCGCCCTCCGCCGCTCGGAGAGCCTCGTACCGCCTCCGTACCGGCCCGGTAGCTACCTTCGAAGGTTGCTGGCGGAGCGGTGAGGCTGCTTCCCGCCCGCAGCCCCCGGGTTCGGGGACTTGAACTGGGAGAGGGGTTGGGGGGTTAAAGGGTCACCTACTCCCGTGAGCTGTGGCTTTGTCCCGCCGACGGAGGGAAGGATGACCAGTGTGGGAGGGATGGAGACACCCGTCTACAGGGTCTCCCGAGGCCCGGTTGGTGACGTTTAACCTTTTCTTTTATATATATGTATATATATATATACATACATATGCATATTATGTCTGTATACTTTATTTAGGCACACAGACAGTCCCCACTCGCAGGCGATCCTGCCGGAGGAGGCAGCGGGATGCTCATGCTCTCGCCGCTCCAAAATTCGGCCCGTGGCTTCTGGAGTTAGCGCTCCTCAGCCCGGCTTTATTATTATTATTATTGTTATTATTGTTATTATTATCATCGTCGTCGTCATTATCAGTGTCATTGTCGTAATTATTGTCATTATTGTCATTATCATTACTACTATTGTAAGCCCACTTCATGGCAGGTCGTAAAGCCACCCCCCCACACACCCCCTTTATCCTGAGCCTTCTGGGATCCAGCCGCCTCGGGACAGCACCCCCAGAAACCACAGAAGTTTCCCTCTGTCTGTAGGGCGCCGAGCAGGAGAGTTTTCCTTTGCCTTTTCACTGGGGACCAGGCAGGCCAGGTTTGTAAAGGGACGAGTGGATCCAGAGTGCACGTCGGAGATCTGTGGAATTTCGGGTGAGTACAGAGATGCTCTTGCGGTGTTTACCTGGGGGTCAGATCTCTCCTCCTACTTTGCTCTGCATCCTCTGATGGGATATCCCTGCTCGTTTCCCTTGTACCCCTGGACTAGCAGCACCCCTCTCCCAAGCCCCGCCTCCTCCTTCTGATTCTGAACGGGGGCACCGGTTGCTGCCTGGTAGGAGGGAGGGTCCGGAGGTGCGGGGGCGCAGCCGGGTGCAGATGCAGCATCTCCGGTATCCAATGGTCCCGCTCCCTTTCGTGGGGTGGTAGTGAGTGGGGACCTCTGAGGTCAGGGCCTGCTTAAGAAAGAAAAAACGAAAAAAAAAAAAAGAACAAAGGAAGGAAGAAAAAAAAAAAAAAAAAAAAAAATTCCACTTCCAAAGAGTCCGGAAAAAAAAAATGAGAGCAACTAGAGCTCTGACATGGACTCTGGAAAGGCAGGAATGTACAGGGACAAGTTCGGCTTTTAGTCTCACCTGGGCAGAGACCGAGAGAAGTCTGGTGAGCTGTAAAGGGGCCCGAAAGTGCATTCGTCACTTGTTGCACAGGAGTGATATTAACGAACATCGGTCTCATGCTGCGTGCACCTTGGTGCGTGTTGCTGGACAGGCAATAACAATTTGACGGATATGGCTTAAGAATCCATAAACCGTCAGCTCTGTTTGACTGGCAGACTCGGAAAATTTATGTGTGCCTTCCGGAATAAAACGAAAAATGCGGACCTTGGTTACTTCTACGCATTTTAGAAACAATGTGCAAACGATATGCGTGGACTTCTCACCCTTACTTTGTAAAGTGCTCCTACAGTGTGGTCGTACAACTTCTGTAATATTATTTGCTTTCTAGTTAGTAAAATAAAAATCAAGAAGAGTAAATTTGCTATTGCTTTTTTTTCTTTATCTTTTTTCCTTGTTTTTTTTCTCTCTCTCCATATTTCTTTAGCATGAAAGAAATATTGTGTCTAGTGTGCAATAATGCTGAGCTGTTTGTGAAAAGTCATGTGCGCTCAGATATACTCAGACATCCTGAAACACATCAGGTTGAGTATAATTCCGTACCTGCAAATACAACACTTGTACATACATGTCCGTGTGTAGGGAGTATTTTTTTAAGCTTGTGGTTAGGTGCACGTACCGTTTACATTGCTATAGTGACACGGCTACTAACACTTTGTGCTTAATACTCTTGGTGCTTATCACGATGACGAGAAGAGCAAGGGCGTGTGCTTTCTGAATGTCTCCCTGCAGCAACCCAGCAGGGCTCTGTGCAGGCAGCAGAAAAAGCACCCAGTGACGGTATTTTCGTAATTTAATGTCAGAAAAACACCCTGGGTCCCTGCCCTCACTCCTTTCGGTGCCACTTTCCCGGGAGTAACGCAGGGCGGGGTAGCCTCCTTGTGCCGAGGGCATCGCCATCATCCCGGGCTAACCCTCGCAGACCAGGGCCATGCCGGAGGGGCTCAGGGTAGCCGCGGCGAGCCAGGACATATGCTTACTGGGCTAATTAAAAGCACTGGGTGTTTCCTTTTTGTTTGCATCTTTCTTTTCCTTCCTCTCTCTCTTCCTCCCTCCTTCCTTCCTCCCTCTCTTCCTTCCTTCCTCCCTCCCTCTCTTCCTCCCTATCTTCCCTTCCTCTCCTCCTCCCTTCCTTCATCCTTATTTTCTGTTGTTTCCCCTTTTCTATCTCTGTATGTTTCTCTTCCAGCTACATAATTTTATCTGATGCTTTGGCGACCTCCGGACCCGGAGCAGCTCTGGGATGTGTGGGACGGCTATGGCCTGCTGTCCCTGTTGGGCAGAACTGGCTACCAGTCCATGTCCATCACTGGCGTGGGGATGCTGGTGGGATACCCATACCCAGCACCATCTCCGGCGGCTCCTGAGCCTTTGGCAGAGTTTGCTCGACGGGAACAGGGAGGAGTGTGGCTCTGGGGCTGGGCTGAGGAGGGAATCAGCAGACAGAGGGTTAATATTGAGGTTGAAACCGTCGATGTGAGTGTGAGAAGAGCCTCCTGTGAGGCACGGGGATGCCTGCCACGGGCTGGATAGAGTGGGGCTGCCTGCAAGGGGAACACAATTCTCTTGCTGATGGTTGATGTCTCCTCTTGCTCTCCTCTTATCAGCATTGCCTCGGTGAGTTGTGGGAGAGAAATGTAATGAAATGAAAGCCAGGATGTAGCAATCCCTACCTAACCTCTGCTCCTGTCGGCGCTGAGGGACCGGCTGGAGGTTCCGAGTCTGGACCTATGCAGGAGGGGCTCAAACCCAGCGCTGCGGGCAAGAATGGCTTTCTGGGAAAGGGGAATCACCAATCCTTCCCCTTGCTGAACAGATCCCTCAGTTCCTGTCACCCTCCTAACTGATCTGACGGCAGCGCTGCGGGCAAGGAAAATTATTGGCCAACGTCTGCCTCTGGTTGAGAGATAGATAGATGTATAGATAGGAAGGATAGGTAGACAGACAGGCAGATGTTTATACTTAGAAATAAAACCAGTTTTTCAGCCATGTTCGTTTTAGTTGTAAAAATAAACCAAATAAAGACCATATTCTCTTCTTCAGTAAACTGTCAGGAGAGAACAAAACCCAAAAAACAGATACACGGGTGCAAAAGCAGTGGTTTGGGGGTCCAACGCTCCTTCAGAGGAGCAGAGGAGGTGGTGGTGGTGCGGTTTGGAGAGCTCCTTTAAAAACCCCACATAATAGAAAAGATCAATTAGACGACGGTTGCACCTCCTCTAAACCTCTGTGTAACATCTTCTTCCTCCTCCTCCCAGGAGGAAGTGCTGGAGGAGGGGATCTGCTCATCTCCCCGGGAAGCATCCCAAACCTCTCCCGCCGGGTACCTCCCATCCATGCCGGGAGTTCACCAGGTCTCTGCTCTGGCTCCGCAGCCCTCCAAAAGTTGCGGATGCTGAGTAGGACCAGGTGGAGGGGGTCACATCCCACTGAGCCTTGGTGCAACAAGCAGGGGAGAGTATCAGAGGGGTGGCCCGGACAGCCCCTGGGTGAGGGTCCTGTGCGCAGCTCACGGGGACAATCCATTTTGGGTGGCCTTTGCGGGAGGGGGAACCCACAAGACTAGGACAACAAGGCAGTGGGATCTCCCTTTTTTCTTCTTTCTTCCTTTTTCCCCGTTTTCTGTTTTGTTTTTCTTCTTTCTTTTATATTATTTTTTTTCCCCCTGCAGGTAGAAAACCTTAAAACCCTTTAAATATGGGTAAAATCGACCTTAAGTGCAGCAACACTTCGTGGAATTTGCAGTAAGTTTGAAAGGATATCCGAATTTGAGGAAGGGGAGAAAATTATTCTCATGTAGGTTTTTCTCCCCCCTCCCCTCAGTAAATTATGTCTATAAACCCAACCCCACTGAATTCTTCACCATCAGTGATAATGGCAGAGAACTTTTCCCCTTTCAAGGACGCTACAGAATCCATGCTGATTCTTATGAATGTAGTCATTATTCACAGATAGTCACTAAGTGCTTTGGATGGAAACTTCCAGCCCGTAGCTTGTCCTGACTGTCCGTGATGCCTATTTATTGCTCGTTATAGATGTCACACAATTGGGAGCATGAATCACATCGCTTGAGTGCTGCTGCTCCCTTGCTAAGTGAGGGGTGTTTTAACCCATGATAAATTATCGAACGGAGGAATAACCTTGGGTACATAAATATATTAATAAAGGAAACACTTCGAGAATGATTTGGGGGAATATCTATTCCCATGTGTTAGAATTGCAGAGCCCTTTCAGAAACATTTATTAATTGTCTCACTGGAGATGAGGGAGAAAGAGAGAGAAAATGGATCATTGGCAAATTATGTGATGCCTTTTAAAAAGGGTAGTCCCCACTGAAATGAGCTAACTATAATATAGTCCTGTTTTAAAGTGATTTTTTTTTTCCAGAAAGGTCTTTGGCATTGATTTCCTTACACAATTTTAACATGACAGGGTGTTTTTTTGCTGGTTTTGTATATACAGTGAGAGAATGCATGGTTTTATTGGTACTGGTTAGGGTCAGCCACAGGAGAATTATGGAGGTCATGTGAAATAGGTGCCAATAAAGCTTTTATTATTGTTATACAGACAAAAGAGCATTATGGAAACAGATTCTTACCAGACCGAACCATGGATATTTTGTTCTGTTAACAATCATGTTGGAAAATAGAGACACAGTAAAAAAAAAAAGAAGTGATGTTTCAGAGCTGTTGGAATTATTTATTATTACTAGTAGTATTATTATTATCCAGAACTTCTGGAATGATTTTCTCTCAGAAAGTGAAGGTCTCCTTAAATGAAACATTGCACACAATTCTTGATTTTGTCTAAACCAAACTATCTAAGGAAAAAAATACATTGCACTCTCACAGCAGAATATAACTGTTTACATTTTGAAATAGCAGTTAGTATTTGATTTTTGTGTTAGCCAAGATAAGAAAATCAAACTATTTTTTAATTAATAAGGTAGCCTTTCTCTCTAGTTTGTATGTATCTACAGTTTGAATCTGAAGATTTCCTGCCACAGCTTGAAGTTGAGTGTTCTGAAGCAAAATTTCATTAATAGGTTGTTCTACTTCCCTCATCTGATCTTGAATGATTTTAGAGGAACATTAAACCATCATCAAGGACTGTAATGAACTCCTGCATGTGTTGATACACTGGATTCTTAGATCAAACTTCAAAAACAGTTGGAGCTTAGTGAATTTAGTAAAAACTCATACCTTCTTAAATCTGATTGACTCAGGAGTTTTAGATTAATTCCAGGACAGAGCCAAATTCAATCAAAGAAAGTATTAAGAACTTTCAGCACAAAACATCCTTTGTATTTTTATAGTTAAAAGGGAAATTGATGCATGAATCAAAGTTTTCCCCCAAATAATATTATTAGGGTAAAATCACACTAGCTTTTGCACTTTGATGGTAAAATTGTTCCTATTGTGCATTGTAATGGAAAGGTTTGAGAAAATTTGTGAAGGTTACATGGAGCTTTATTATATTAAAAAAATCACTTCTATTTCTGAGTTGTGTTAATAAGAAACAAGTGAGCTCTGCATAGACAGAAAACAGAAAGCACCTCCTTTCCACTGACTTATATGTCATTCATCATAAAAAAGAACATATCAAGCTTTAAAACTGCCATTAGATCAAAGAACTTTTTCTTTGTCCTGTGAAAATTATCCTTTTGCAAACAGTATATGGGAGGCATGTAGATGTCCCCCCCCAAAAAAACCTCTATCACCAATTATATACACAGAAATGTAAAGCCATGATTTTTTTGAGTCAGTTCAGAAATAATCTTTATAGAAATCAATGAGTACTTCGAGTTTATGTGAATCATTAAAATCTGGGGATGAATGCAATTTTCAAGTGGTTCTGTAATGTATTATAAATGGGTTTGCAATGCTCCAGCATATGTGGAGATATGTATCTGGAGATGTATACAGTTACATACATATGAATATGTTTATTACAATATACAAAAATTACATTTTCACATAGCATGAAAGTAGTGTTGAAAAGCCTTTAGAAAGGACTGGACCTAGTCAGACTTCATATTGTAATGAACTCAGATCCTCATGTAAATCTATGGAAACCCCAAATGCATTCACTTTCTTGTTCTGAATTATTTTGTTATCAACTCTGATTAGTCCTAGAAAACCCTGAAGCAGTAGGAAGGCTGGGTCAAACAATGAGTGAACTCAGTGGTAAAGCTCTGCTCTCTTTCTCTCAGCAAGTGGCACTGAGATGTGCTATCTTCCCTGGGATCTCCGTGGGGCTCAGCAGGAAACCCAACCATATCAGCTCCTTCTCATAAGATTCCCCTTTGACTTCACAAACTCCTCAAGTTGTGTTAGGGCAGCGTGGGCCTGTTCCCACAGTAATGCCACATGAAATCTGAACACCGCAGCCCCCGTTCTGCCCTTGTGAGGACATGAGAAGTCAAGCCAGAAATTTGCACCAGCCTCTGGCTATGAATAATAAAATCTACACTGCAGTTAGCTGAAGTTGGAGTGATAGGTGGACTTGCTGCAGGACATTTCCCTCTCATACTTTGTAATTCCATGTCTTATCCAGTGGAAGCTAAAGTCTTGATTTAATCGAGACAGTACTGGAGAGATGGGCAAGAGAGCTGAAGGTGCACCTTTGTTGTCAGTCACAAGTTATGTCCTACTGACTAAGCAAGAAGAGGTTCCAATGCCTCTTTTACCTCTTTCTCTTATGCCAAATTCTCCCATGTGTACTGGTGAACATTAATCAAATTAATTAGTGATATCTACATCTTAGGCACAGTCTGAAAATCCCTTGTGGTCTCCTGTGGCCCCTGGTGCGATAACTGTGCCGACAGCAGAGGGAGCATTAAACTCATTGCCCACAGGAAAGTGTGGGGAGTGATACCCATGTTCCTAGAATCCTTGGATGGGTAGGATGAGCTCATTAGCCTTCTGGCAGTCATCCGAGGAGAAGGACAACTCTGATTCCAAACCCGGGCAGATGGAGCTCATTTAGCCCTGTAAGGCCTTCCATCTAAGAGGTTAAACCTCTGTCCCAAGGACCTCGCTGCCAGCGTCCAAGCTTGCTAGGCCCTGGCAGATGAACCTTAGGACTAAAGGGTGGGTTCAGCTCTGCTCACGCTGTGTCTCACCTAAAAAAAATCCCTTGCTCAGGCTCGAGGGTGCTATCTGCTATCCTCTTTTTATCAGCACGCTTGGAAAATGCGCTGATGAGGAGCATGGATGGAGCCCTCCCTGGATCTTCGTTCGCGAAGCCTAGCCACGATCTACATCTAACCATTTTATCTTATGCTTCTCTTAAAAACAAAGCATATCTAGCCAATATTGTCCCCACATTCAGGGGACTATCATGCAAGAGAAGTCATCTGAATCACTTAGCATACATCCTTCCAGCTATCTGGTCCTGGAGAGGATTTTTGGTGCTTCCTGAAAATACATACCATGGTGCAGATGGGTGAAGGGCAGCTCTCTGGAGAAGATGTAGTTAACTGAATTTTAGAAAGGGAAGGCACTTAATTGGTGGTTGGACTACTTTCTTTAGTGAGCACATTGTAGTAGTGGTGTGGCCTCTTTGCTCTAAGTCACAGATGGCTTGATCTTCCCTTGTCCTGCTTGAATGCTTCATATGGTTTGGCTTTCTTGACTGAGTGTACATAGATAGGCAAGCTAAAAAGGATCATGGTAGGCAAATGCTTGTTCATAGTCTTCACTGTAAACTTGGCAGATTTTGGCCTATGTCAGGGCATTTATAGGATAGTAAAGTCCATGGACTTCTCCTGACAGATATCAGAACAACCTATTATGGAGTGGAAGAGCATACAGTCTGCAGACCCAAGCCATGTCATGCCATTTGCACTTAGAACTAGAGAATGGATGGGATCCAAACTGAAACTCTCAAACTCCTGTTATTGATCTAGAAGGGGACAGCAGTTTCCTTAGATAACAGAAAGAAAAGATGCCCTGTCATCATGGTGTGCAGTTGTGGTAGTTTGGGTAGGTGATGTGTGCTTTGCAAAGCAGAGTACCTCTTACCTACATGTCCTTCTCTCCCCACCAGCATCCTTGCAAAAGCCTGGCAAACACCAGCCCTTTAGGAGTATTTATAGCTATATCTCTATCTGATGAGCCACTCTAAAAGTAGGCTAACTCAAACCATACCACATGGCTGCTTGGAAATGCAGATGTGAAGGGATATCTGGTTCTAATATACAGATCACCTTATGGTGTGGTAGGTTTCAGTTTCCACAATAGAGAGTGCATTTGTGCTAGGAGTGATTTAAGCCATTTGGGACCTTCAAAAGCAGAAACTCTTCATGAGCCTTATTGAAAATGACTACATTCAGTGAAAAAAAAAAAAAAGAAATAGAAACTAGAGGGGTGATCCAAGATCACACACATCTAAAGAGAGGAGAGGAAGCCTTTTCCAAAGTGTTGCTCTTTCTCACAGAAAATGCCTGAGTCTGAGACAAGTGTCTCCATTCCTTTGTTGAGCTATGAAGTCCTCTTGAGGCTGATGGAACTGACACCTTCTTGCAAAAAGCCACCAGGCTTAGTTCAGTGCAGTCTGTTTATTAAATATTACCAATATTGGCCATCCCATTTACTATTGCATTTTGCTTTTTGCTTTTCTCCTTTTGCTGAAGGAGGCAACGAGGAGGACAACAAAGCAGGCTTTTCCTTTCAGATTCACCTGGTGGATTTGAGCTCTGATATTTCTCTTTTCCTCACTGCACAGAAATCCCTTAGGAAGAGCAAAATATCAGCATAAAGATTGACTGTGCAGATTGGCAAGAAGGACTTTGCCCTTGGGTCCAAAAGCTGGAATGTTTGCTGCAGATCATAGACTCCATAAAACATATGTACTTAATAAATAAGCAAACAAGGCTTGAGCATGAATAGGGCTTCCGTGCAGTAAAGGAGAACAACATTGGGCAAGTTGGGGTCGGGGGGTTGACACTTAATGTCCCTTGTGTCCCAGAGCCAGGGTTTATTTTTGCAAATATCTCCTTTCCTTCTTCACCTCAACTGTGCTGTTGAGGTGCATGAGAGGAATATTTCAGAAGCTTATTTCAGGTGATCTGAAATGGTGCTTCCTTAGTGAGCTGGTTGTTCCCCATGGAGGAATTGGAGGGAATATGTCTGCCTTGTCAAAGAGGCAAACCTAATAAGCCTTTCTCTCGTTCACATCTACTGTCTCACTGTCTGCACAGGTCAGCAGGGAAAACACCAGAGGAGAAGTACCTGGAAACATTCCAGCACTCCAGGCTTTTGGCACCCCTCTGCAGTAGGGGCTCAGGGTCTTTTTTGCATCCCTCTGCTCTGGGGCTGTCAGCAGGTAACAGACTGTTGTATATCTCAGAGCTGCTGCTCCATTATGTGCTCTGTCTCCACCTTTTGCAGAGCTTGCCTGACCCTGCCTTGCTCCTTGGGTAGGCTGAGGTGGTTTCAATCCCCTCAGCAGCCCCAACAGGTCATGCAGGTTTGGTCAGGTCTAAGAAGCTGTCCTCTTATATTTAGCAAGAGAGAAACATGTCCACCATCTGCTTGCAATTGCTCTCTAACGTGCCAAGCGTAGCCTTTGCTTTTGCATGCCTCTTGAACCTTTGACAATCAGGATATTCAGACTAAGAGAGATCTTATCAGGACTTTTTGGTTGTCAGACCAAAGGCCTGACCAGGTCTCCACAGGGTTCATTTGGGATGGAGGACATGTGTGTTAAGCAAGGTGGCTGTACACAGCAGCAAGCATATGTTTCCATCCTTCCATGATCCTCACTTGGGGCAGGAGCCAGTCAGAACTCAGATGTTTAGTCTGATGGATTTATCTTGGCTTTTTCTGTGCAGGAGGACAAGAGGAACACTTGCCAAGATTGACTTATCTCCCCTGTCTGTGCCCCCATTCATGGCAGGGCTGAATACTACTGTATGTCACTGTAGAAGAAAATGACATTAAACCAAACCCCTAACTTTCAGTGGGTGGATGTTGGTTGAAATGAAGCCTACCTTTATTTCTTCATTTTCTGGCTGCTTTTAGCTTGTCTGGCTGGAATAATCCTTTCCCTTTCCTTCATTTGTGCAGACTAAGGAGCTAACTCATCAGGTCTATTACTCATCCATTACTTATCCTTAAAAATGTATGCATATAGCCTCAAAACTATGCCACACAAAGGTGGATGGCAACCATTGTCTTACATAAAATCACAACTTCCGTGTGATTGTGACCAAATTATTACATGGTACAGTGAAGTCAAAATCAAGTTCAGCTGAGGATAAAAACCATAGTATTTGCTCAGACTTGTTGTTATTTTATCCCACAGGGATAAAAAAACCACAAATGATTCATCTGGAACTCTTCATTTCCAGCATAACTTTAATTGGTTTATTAAGCACAACAATTATATTATTCTGAATTAACTATGTTTTGTTATGTGTATCTTAACCTCTTGATCAATTCAGAAAAAAAAACCCCAAATGAAGTGACAGTGAAATATTCCCTTGAATTTTATGATGGCCATTGAAGTCTTGTGGGTGCCTCTAGGTGGATTAAAAAGAGATTTTGATTCTCTTTTTAAGTAAAACAAGCATCTTTTGGTCTGATGTTAGGTTGTTGCTTTTTGTCCTGTGCTGATATTCCAAGTGTTTCTTCATACAGATTTTTCCTTTTGATATATCTTCCAATTTTTGAGATTTGGCTGCAAAGAAAGCTACTTTGACCTGATGAGGTACAAATTTAAGGGTGAATTATCCTTGAGAAAACAGTGTCTAGGACATCTGAACTTCTTATTTCCATAAGGACCAAATCTACAGTTTGCGTGAGGTATGGGAAGGATTAATTGGGATTTAAGCAGTACTTGTATCTTGCTGATCCTAAGTAACCCTCAGTGTTATTTAGAGAGCTTTGGGAGCCTTATTGACACTTAATGAGGACCTATAGGTTCTTTAGATTTGATTTAAATTCAGATTCACATTCCAGATTAGATTACTATCACCAATTGTGCGAACACTAATAAATCCTAAAGGTATTATCTGTGCATAATCAGAAAATAAAAGGGATATGTAGACACAGACTATTTAAAATTTTACCCTTATCAGCATGTTTAAGGATAGAAGTATAAAAATCCTAAAGCTGTCACAGAGTCTAAATCTGGGGAAATTATTAGCTGGTATGTGAGTTTATATGGCTTTTATTTAGCAAGAGTAGTTTGGATCTGGATGACATCTGAGGGAAGAAATCCAAAATCTGTGCCTTTGTCTGAGCTGAGGATTTTCTGAGTGTCTGGAACTGACCTATTACAAGACAAGTGATCTTTGACCATAGGCCACATGGTCTTTATCCTGGACTTGACCTATTTCTGTCCTGTAGTCTTATCTGATGTTTCTCCCATGCACATATAGGAAGGAAGCAGGATACCTGCGAAGCAATACATAGGGAAATATTTTTGCTAGCAGGAATCAGTGTTTTTCCTATTTTTTCTTGTGTCTGATGACTCTGCATTTACTTTGAAAAAGATCCAAATCTTTCTTTCTTTTTTTATTTATTTGGATTCTCCTCTTTGATTTCCTCTTCTTGTACTGGATTGCTTCATTAGGTGCTTTCATTGCTTTCAAAATATGTGTCTTTATTTGCCTGTATTTACCTGCATGTGTGTGAAACATAAGTGAATATAAGATGACATAGAACATCTTTGTTAACCCTTGCCCATAGGCATGGAGTGTAGATGTGTTTTACTGCTTAAATACCAGTAAAGAAACCTACCTTGTTGTTCTAGTATCACTGAAGAGCAAATTGTCCTTATTGCAGTGCCATCTTGAGGCCAAATCCCATCTAGATCAAGCACAGATCTCTTCAAAGGGCTTTTAACCTACACCCAGGGTTGTGGTGTTTTTCCTTTCCTTTACTAAAAGTTTAGCCAAAGTGAAACACAAGTGAGGTCTGTGGTGTTCAACGGCTCCAAAAACGGTCCTGGGACTTCAGAACCCATCAAGATGTTCACAGATGTTGTGAGAGCATCGTGCACCTAACTGATCTCCAACAAAAATAGCTGCTGTGGTCTAGGTGGATTAAGGTTTTCCTTAGCAGTTCTGTATTGCACAATCCAAATGCATGATAAACTTAGATCTGTGCTTTTGCCAAGTTGCAATTTATAAATAAAAGGGCTTAGAGCAAGCCAATTTTCCTATTCCGTTTTAATAGCTAATATTCTGAAAACCTCAAGGCTAATTAAACTGTTCATTGTCCTGCTGCATTTAATTATTCAGATATTGATCTAACAGTTTAACACACAAAACAGTGACATATTTTATATTTGGGAATGGAAAAAAAAAAAAGATAGGAAGCAGACTTGGTTTAAAAATGATTTAGCAGCTAATAACTGAAGTCAAAGAGCAGTGTTTCCAACTGTTGATTTTTTTCATGACTCACACAGTCTTTCTGTCTATTAAAAGGAAAAGAAAAAAGACAAAAAGCAAAAAACTCCCAAACTGCAGAATTTTCTATGAAGCCTGACTCAAATTTCACATCTAGTTGAAGAAAAAAACCACAACCCTACATGGTGCACTGACAAACTCATGTGTCCTTACAAAGATGAAAACAAATCATTTGACAAGGAAAATCAAACCAGCACAGAGGAATCCTGTGTTCAATTTCTGACCATACCTGAGACAACCTCTGACCTTGGACTAATAAATATTTAGCTTGTCTTGTTCCACCACTGCCTGAAAACTGAGCATCATATGGTTCCCTCTTTTACTGTTGTCTTAATTAGGTCATCATCTTTCTGATATAGGACTTGGTCTTAGTGAGTGCTTAGCCTTGAGACTAAAACAGAAACCACAACACAGAACAAGTTGCTGATGAGGTTCTTCTCTTGAAAGAATGAGCTTGTGTTCCTCTTTGGGTTTTTCTTTATTTCTTTTTTTTTTTTTCTTTCAGTTTCCAATTTTAATGCCCTTGGAAACATCATCACATTCTTGAGAAGCATTCTCATGACTTCTTTGGAAAAGCTGTTTTCTCCCTTGCAACCAGAATCTGTAGGCCCTTTGGAGAATGAGAAACACAGATGTTCTGGGTCTGCTAGCATCACTTCCATTTTTATTACTACTTAAAGCAGAAAAACAGAACCTGGGTTATTTGGAGTGGAAATTATCTATAATTTAGCCATTTACAGCTAGCCTAGACATCCAAAACTGCACAGAAACATCCAAGCAGAGCACACAGTCTGCCTTATCCACAGGACACATTTACCACATGCACTGTACCATAAAAGTGCTTACTATCCTCTACTGTGAGAAGATCCCATGGTGACTGGTTTAGGCACACATGTCTAGAACACAGTTAGGTTGCTTAAATGTGTCTACTTAGTGCCCTTTGATATTCCCAAAGACATCCAAGATATTTGCATAGAACTTCAACTATGACATGGGACCTCTGGGAGACTCACACAAAGCCAGAGCAGGATCTTTTAGTGCTATATGGCTCAAAGGACACAAGCTACATTGCTTTGGCAACCGATTCCCACCTGCACAGACAATGAGACAAATGCCATTAGTAATTTTGTCTGTCTTTTTTTCAGAGAACACACTGAAAAAGCAAAGAGGTTCATCAAATCATAGGCAACTATTCACTTTGGATTTGATTCTGCCTGCTGGCTGTAAGCCCTGTGCCCAAAATCTTCTGGGCTGAGGGTTACATGCTCCTGTTATGGATCAAGAAACAAACAATCATCATAGAGCAATTCAGTTGCATTAGCTGTCTATTTACAGTCACAGTATCACAGTATAGATTAGGGGTTGGAAGGGACCTAGAAAGATCATCTAGTGCAACCCCCCTGCCACAGCAGGATCACCTAGACCAGCTCACACAGCAATGTGTCCAGGCAGCTCTGCAATGGCTCCAGACAAGGAGACTCCACAGCCTCCTGGGCAGCCTGGGCCAGTGCTCTGACACCTGGACTGCAAACAAGTTCCTCCTCGTGTTAATACTAAACCTCCTGTGGTCCAACTTGCTCCCATTCCCTCTTGTCCTAACATTGAATGAGTCCCTCTAGTGATGGTTAGAAGGTCACCTTGAACTTGATTGGAGGAAAAAGTAAGAAAATGAAATTACCATAAGACAATGAGCTGCACAGGAGGCCTCTATGCAAACCTCTCAGGTGCTGCTGACTCCTCTGAAGTGGAAACTTTGATAGCAGAGCCAAAGCCAAAGCTGTTAGAGTGAAAGAGCACAGGAGATGGCAACAAGCTGTAGGCTTATGCCTTAATCCTTACCAAGGTTGTGTTTCCATTCAAAACAGTGACCCTACAACTTGTTGAGGTCTTCTGGTTGGTCATTAGATAGCACCAGGATAATATTTTTTTCCTCAGGAGGAAGTAAATTTAAAACTCTAAAGAAGCAACCTGTATTTCAGCATAATGGCTCAGCAGGGGGTAGACTTCAAGCCTGCCTGTTTGGGAGACATCCTCTTTGTGCAAAATACAGCATGCTTCACTTTGTATCCAGAGCAAATGTGGCTTTCCCCCTTAATGGGATCTAGCAAAAGTTGTGTAGGTAGGATATATATAGAGGAAAGACACAAGGATAACTTATGACATATGGTCACTATTGCACAATTCCCTGGCTGGTAACTCCCTGTGCTGTGTCTCCAGCTTACAGTAACTGACACCAGATAATACAGTTGGGATTAATCCAGGCCTTATGAAGTGTTCCAAAAAACCTCAAAGCTAATTACTATGCTTGAGATTCCCAGATTGGCATATGGTGTTAACAAAGTGTTGTGCAATTTAGGAGAAAACATAAATTCTGCAAGAAGTCTAGTTTGCCAAAAAGTTAGCTTTCCGCTCAGATTATTTACTGCTAATTGCAGGCAAGTGTCTCACATATGCCAGTGCATTTTATTCTATTTTTTTTTTTAATCTACTACTAGTCCAGCTCTTTTTGCCCTTTTAAAAATTACCTTATGAA
The DNA here is from genome assembly GCA_013396975.1 of Bucco capensis. Lineage (NCBI taxonomy): Eukaryota > Metazoa > Chordata > Aves > Piciformes > Bucconidae > Bucco > Bucco capensis. The sequence continues at coordinate 64,571 of VWZO01003846.1, read as the reverse complement.
AACCATCAAAAGAAAATCTGGTCCCCAGTCTGGCCAAAAGAACTGAAGTGCATGTCATAAACTATAGCAGATCACTTTGTGTCCACATTAAAATCAAGTTTAATAACAAAATACATGAAGGTAGTGGGAAATTCCACTTCAAATGCCTTCACCATCTGTTGAATAAAAAAAATCAGCTGTGTTTCTCTTTGACTTCTCTTCTCCTTAGGGTGCTCAGTGCACAGATTTAAGTCTGTAAAGGCTGTACCCGAGGTGGGGTGTCAGGAGGTTGAGCACAAGGATTGTAGCCAGGCTGAAGTGAGAGAGTGAGATCTGTGTTGTGATAGGCATTGGGACAGAAATTTCACCTTAACCAAAAATTGGTTTATCACAGTGAAATTATTCTAAAATTAAATTGCTCATTAAGCCTTTTCTCAATGCATCTCCGCTGTTCAGAGTTTGGAATTGAAGCTGGAGCAATCTGCCGGGACACAACTTCGGGTGAGCTGTTGTTTTTTTTTCCCAGAATACAGCATTTTACTGCAGCTGAGACCTTGCTTCTGCCATCTAAACAGCACCATCTGCAGGCACCTTATAAAACCTAGCAGGGACCTCGCTGTTCCTCACTTTGGGAATGCACTTCTCCTCCTGATTTTTCCCTGGGCACTGCCTTTGTGTCTTGACACTTGTCAGAATTAAACTATTAACTTAGAATGTGACAACCAGACTCCTCCAGTTGCACTCTTTCTGTTTGCACAGGAGCAAATCTTTCCTCAGATGAACTCTATTTTTCCTTAAATTATTTCACCATTATACCTGGTTCATTATACCTGCTTCATACTTTTTATTTCAAATATTTCTTGTGGGGTTTGGGGGTTTTTAGTTGGTTTAGTGTGCGCATGGTGGGAGGTTTTCTTTTTGCGTGTGTATGTATGTGGTTGGGTTTTCTCTTTCTTTTTCTTTCTCTTTCTTTCTTTCTCTTCCGTGTTTTTTTGTTTGTTTATCTCCTCAACAGAAAGATCTACTTTATTTTCACGACTAGGTTCAAGACTCTGGTTTTTAACCTTAAGAGAAAATGAGATTTCCAGATCAATTCTATTTAATGATCTACTCGACTTGAATATACATGTCTTCAACACATGTAAAAGCTAGCGAAGTCAGAAGAAACAGATGAATTAGTAAGCTCTAACAGTTGTCTTTGTTTCGTTTGTAAATCAAACAAATCCGGGCATGGTGAGCGTTAGAATCACGAGAAAATGCGAGGAGAAGTACTCAGTACACTTTATAATGTCATCGTAACCACCTACTGTTATTTCCCCGAACGAAATGTCATTTGCATCCTTCGTTTTTTTTCCCCTCAGTTTGTGGGTCTTTTTTTGGTTTGTTTGTTTGTTTTTGTGTAGTCCATAGGCAAAAGAGGAGCAAAGACCTTCACTGCAAATCCGTATTCAGCCACTTTGCAGTTTTCTGGAACTCTTGGGAGATGGAGACCAGCAGCCCAATCCTTTATATCGCCTCTCCATGGTCTTTGTGCCAGGAAGTTTGGAAAGAGACTTTATGGAGATGTTTAACCTCTAAAAACCACAATAACTGTTTCTGCCCTTTGTTTGCTAGGTAATAAATGGAGAAAATATGCAGTTCCTCTTTCCTGCCCCATTGTGGCAAAGAGAAGGATGATGTTTAGGGAGGGTCTCCGCATCCACCGTTGCCTCCTCCACCAAGTTTCTCCTGAATCCATGGGACCCACTTCAGGTGTGGGGGCAGTATCTTGCAGCACTGATGGAACAGCACATGTCCTCCTGCCTTTGCATTTTGAGCCAGACCAACATCGTGGTGACGCTTGAAGTTTTCGTTAGTCTTTATTTGGGAAAGCAATATTCTTCAGTGCTAAAACTGCCAGACTTGGAAATTTCCAGTCCATACAGTTTTAAAGCAAGAAGATAATATCATGGAAGTGTTCTGCTCAGGAAACACTGCAGTAGGCAGCACGTTACAGGGCTCAGTGTGCAGTTTAACTCATCTATTTGTTAGGCACAGCCAGAAGGTGAAACCATCACCAAGTCAAAGCAGCAAAGTGCTCTCAGGTCAGGTCTGTCCTGGGGTCCTGGGAGGGGAGACGTACCTGTATCACTGTGTCTCTTCCCCTTGGCCTCGGGGAAAGGGGATGAGGTTAGAGGGAAAGGGATGTTCATAGGGGTGAAGCCTAGCAGTGCCCCCGCCCTGGATAGGAAGTAGGCTGTTCATAATGAAGAGGCTTTTTGAGGTTTTGCAGCCAACGACCAAAAAAACTCCAGAAAATAAAAAAATCAATCTTCCTGCTCCCCCACCCCAAACTTCCCTGTGTCCTACTTCTGGAGAGAGATCGCCTTTGTGGGTTAATTTAAGGAGACGGAAGACGCTGCGGCACCGGCCGGGAGGGGAGGGAAGGGAAGGGAAAGGAAGGGTGGGAAAAGCCGGAGGCAGGCTGGAGGGGCAAACTGGGGGCAAAGGAGCAGAGAGAGCCCCCCATGAGTGCCCTGCCCCAAACCCTCTCCGGCTACTTCTGGGGAACGGCACCATGTCTTTCTCCGCCCCATCGGGCAGGTCCCGCATCATCTCCTCCAGGCTCAGGGCCAGCTCCTGGCCCTGCTCAGGGGCACAGCAGAGGGTCACCAAAACTGCATCTCCAGGTGTCCTGTCCTTGTCCCACTCCCCGATCAGAGCTGCCGTCGGATGGGAGCGCAGGAGACATCCCGAAACCTTCCCTGACAATCCGGACCCATAACGAGCCCCAAAGTGCCTGCAGCTTCCCCTCCAGCGGCACCGGGACAAAGTATGCTGCCCTCGGAGCCCATCTCCGCTCCTGGGAATAACCAGGGGCACGGGGAAGGATTTTCTTTTCTTTTGTTTTGCTTTATTTTACTTTATTTGATTTCATATTACTTTTCTTATTTTTTTAATTTTACTTATTTTATTTTACTTTAGTTTATCTCATTTTATTTTATTTTATTTTATCTCATTTTATCTCATTTTATTTTACCTCATTTCATTTTATGTTATTTTATTTCATTTCATTTTATGTCATTTTCTTTTTAAAAATTTTTATTACATGCTGTTTCACTTTATTTTGATTTTTGAGGGAAACCTATCTTTTCAGTTCATTTCATTATCTCAGACCCTCTGGGCCCAGAAGCCTGATGTTTCACGGCCTTGCAACGAGGTAGTTGCATCGTTCCCGAAGCCGCTGGCTTCCAGAGCCTTCCCGGAGCCAGCAGCGCCTGGACAATCCCGTTGGCAAAGCGGGACCAGCGCAGCTAGGGTCTTCCGAGGAGAGGCAGGGGGGAATGGGAGGCAGAGGAGTACATTCCTGCCCCACAAAAGCAGCTTCTCTGCCCAACTGGAAGATGAACTCGTTCCGCGACATTCCTGCCCCAGGGACACCCTTCCCGATGTCCTTCTGGGGAATGACACCGGACCTGCGCCTTCGGCCTGAAGGAGGATCTTCCCACTAATTTTACTTCAGGAATCTGCCTCTTCCCTCCTTTGACTTTAGCCCAGAGCAGGGAGATTTTTGGATTTTATTTTATTGTAATTTGTGTTTAGAGGTGTTGCTATATTTATTGGCTGTTTGGTAAATGGAAAAACAAAACCAGGACATTTCCAAAGTATTTGGTTTCATTCAAATAAATATTTTACACCGTTATTTTTATTTATTGGGTTTGGGTGTTGGTTTTTTTTGGCTAGAACTCCCTGGGACTAGACCAAACAGGTCTTAAATTAACACACAAAAAAAGAGATGACTATCCAAACTAAAGGATACATACCTAGCTACACAGGTGCCATGTAGGAAGTCCCTGAGTCATGACGTTTCCTAATTTTTTCCAGGTTTGTCTTTATGAAGGGAAAAAGTCTTTTAAAATAAGTTTTGCTGCTTCTCTTCTTATCCAGAAAATTCTGTTTTTTTCTTTCTGAACTCTCTTCTGTCCTGTAACATTGGCACACTGACAACATGTTAAAAAAGGCAGGTTTAAATGAGATGTAAATGTAAATGTAAAGAAATGTGGTTTGGGTAACCAAAATACAATATATACCAGATTGTTTCATTGTTGAGTTCTGTCTTTTGCCCTTCTTGAAGAGCCTTCTGGAGCCTGCAAGAGATTATTCTGTGATGGTTTTTAAGCTAAGAGGGATCTCAGTATCAGTTTATTGCCAGCAGAATTTTCTGTCCCAGAGAAAATAAGCACCTGACTATAACTTCTGTAGCAACAGAGGTGTTAACATGACTCTTCTGTGCCAAATCCAGAATATCACTATTGCCAGAGATTAACATTGTCTGCACAACTTGGTGAGATATAAACCAAAGGTCACTTTTTGGGTAGGCTGTAAACTCTGGCTGTCTCCTGGCAGTGTGATGTGTTGTTAACGGGCTTTGGTATTAAGGAGATGCAAATCTGTTCATGCTCTGAACATCTCTGAGGTTTTGCATTTTGGAGCTTTTCCAGTTCTGTAAGATATTTAAGCCTCAATTTTATTACTTTCTGAAATCAATTTTCATTGCTTGGGAACTCATTAATGTCAGCATGAATTCTTACCTACAAAGTTCATCAGAGTGAGGAAATGCTGGAATTAACTTTGCAAACTTGCTCTTTATAATCATGTTTTTGGAAAATCAAGACTACAAGCAATTAGTGTTATGAACACATGGAAAAATTAGAGAAGATTGAACTCATTGGCCAGGCTTTGGTACTCCAAAACACAAACCACATGTCTTCAGGGACTAGATTTGAACATTAAGCTGAGTTAATGCAGATCTGATCCTATATGGAATTATGGATAACATCCAGAACCAATTCCATGCCCCACTAGTAGAACTACATACTTGTGGTATCTGCATATTCTTGATGAGGAAGAGAAAATTAAGCTTAGTGGAAAAAAAATTTGTATCACTCATCTGGATGAAAATCTCTGTAATAATGTGTGGCAACGTTATTTCTGGCCAGGAAATATATTCTTTATCTTTTAAGAGACTTTTTGTCTTAAGAGATTTGATATGCAGATGCTCTGAGCAGGGATGGCCACGCTCTTGCCCTTGAACAGCACAAGTGCATCTCTCCTACCTGGGCCATACCACACCAGTCTTTACTTGCCTGGGGGCTGCTGAATAATCCAAATTCCCAATGTAGAGAAAACAAGATGTCTTTCAACTGTGGTGTGATCACACTCACTGAGTCACCCTGAGGAATAGCTGTCCCAGATTTTCAGATTTTTGTAGGAATTCCAGATTTTCATAGGAACCACTTGTCATAAGAACCACATCCTTCTGCACTGCAACTCATTTTCTGTACTGGTTCCCTCCCTGCTCATCTTTCCAAGGTCTGTGCCTTGCAGCTCCCATCCTAATGGTGTTTTGGCATGCTGCATGCAGAATTGGGAAGCTTGGCTGCTCTCATACTGATTGACAGGAAGGAGTCTATGGGATAAAGGAAATTTGGAAGACATGAGGAGTGAAGTATATGGCTTTGTTTAAACTGGAAAAAAAGAGAAGAGGGACAACAGTTTTCTATATGGAAAATGTTGCTACAAAGTTGCTGGTGACCAAGGGAAAAAGAATGAGAAATCAGTTACATTTAGAGGAAAGAAAACCAGGATAAATATGAGAAATAGTCTATCTCTTAGGGTGGTATCTAAGGAAAGGGTTTGACAGAAATCTCAAGGTTTGTGCTGCAGAAATCCAGGTTAGAAGCAATATCTGTAGGAGATTATCTAAAGTGATCTAGTTCTCTTCCACACAGGGGCTGGGATGGTAGGAGAGTGGGCTGGATGATTTCTTGACTTCTCTTTCAGTGTTTCATTGGCACAAAGCTATTATCCATCCCTGCAGGCAAGGCAACTATTCAGCTGGCTGATAGCTGATGCAGGATGGAGATTAAACTTGGCTGAAGACTGCCTATGGTAGTAGAAATATGTTGATTCATCGGGAATTCAGTCTCTTAATTCACATCCCAATTGCTGGCAGAGCTGCTGCTGACTTCAGTAGGTCAGATGCAGATCCTTAGATGATAACTGCTGCCCTGTCCAGTTTACTATGTTTTGAAGAAGCATTTGCAACACTGGCCTTTTACTAAAGCCATTCCATCTTTGTGAAATATGATGGTGGTTGTTTCAGCAGGAGCTAGGTGACAGGCAGAGATCAGAGGGGTGCAGAAGGTGGTTAGGCTGTTAAGTTCACATCTATGTTACCAAATGGAAGTATTAATCTTTTCATTCTCCACTTCATTGTTTTGTTTGAATAACTTTAATCCACATCTTAGATACTGAAGCCACTGTGGGAGAAATGGTCTCAGTAGTGCAGAAAGGACACAAAATTGACCTGTTTACAGGAAGACCTATGTTTTAATTTCAGTGATCAAAAAGACTACTTGGAGAAGAACTCAAAGCAGGAAGCACTGTCTTATATTTCTAACTTTTGGTCATGGAGGACACTCACTGTACAGACAAAGGAAAATAATGGGGTGGATAACACAGGGGCAAAAGATGTTTTAAACAAAGTTTCAATAGAGTTAGGGAAGTTCCTCATGAACAAATCCCCTGAAGTTCTTCTTCAGTTATTAACCTGACTGATGATTCCTGGTGTTTTTCAGAAAAGTCAGAAGATCTAGAAAATCCTGTTTCAGAGGGGAAAGAAAAGCCCCTACTGCCTGGCAGCATGGTCAGAGGACTGTCACTGACACCCATCTTAGGCATTCATGCACTTAAGGATCCAGCTGGAACAACTGAGGAGTGATGGTCCTCAGCTTGTCCTCTTGTTGGAAGTCTATAACAGTCAGTCCATTCTATGGCAACTGAGAGAAATCAGTTTTATTCTTTGGTTGAATTGGAGTTTGGTTTATTTTGCACTGGAGTGCTCATATTAGCAACTATGGCATGTCTGCTGGGGCATGGCAATAAACAGGAGGGAGGTAGGAACATATTTAGTTCATGATTGTCTGCAGTATATAGGGGAGAGTGTACATGAAGCAGAAGGTGGTGGAATGGGTGCCCAGTGAGGAGGAGAAAGGAAAAGGAAATTAGGAGAGCAGATGCAGTAAGGAGAGGAGAATGAAACAGCAGCTGCTTGGGGAGCAGGAACCAAAGAGGTCTGGGGTCATTGTGAAAAATCACTACCAAAGTAGCCAGCTGAAGAGAGTAAGGTGAAGGTTGTAAAGGTCGAAGAGAGAGAACAGGCAGAGACATGGCATGGCTGGAATTGGCAAAGGGAGATGGTGAGGGTTGCTCCTAACAACCCCTGGGTTTTCCTGCAAAGGTTACTCCTGGAATGAAATCCCCTATATTTGTGTGGATGTTGTGCAATTCACAGCTAAGGCTTGGGAGTGGAGGGTGGGGAAGGAGGTTGCTTAATGAAGAAGGGCAGGAAGGAGAGAAAAGGACCCAAGTTAACAAATTACTCAGCTACAAAGGGCAAGGGAGCTCTGAGGACACAGAGCAGTGTCTGTGACCCCTGCTGCACAGCTTGGCTCTCACCATGCACCCTCTCACTATTTTGGTACACCATGTTGGGTCAAGGAGTCTCACTGCAATCTCCTGCTGCCTCCAGCACCCGTGGCAGGAGGAATGATGCTGCCTTGGGCTGCTGCCACTCTCACTGGGAGGGGAGCCAGTACTATTTATTAGGTCACTTCGTGAATAAGGAGGAACCATCCCTGCCCTAAGGCATCTCCAAGAAGGTGCAGCTCAGGTGTATAATGCACTGCTTCATGCCTCAAAATGGGGCAGGAGAAGCTGAACTAACAGCCACCTGTCTGCAGAGATTAGTTAATCCAGGAGGCTTCCTCTCCCAGCAGAGCACCAGAGCTGCAGCCATGGCAGAAGGAAGGTGGAGGCTGCTGCAACAAGCCTGTTCTGAGCCCCTGCTGAAGACTGAGGTGCTTTTCATTTTCTTCTGGGAACTTTCCCCTCATTACCCTCCTGACAGGATGGGTGCAGACAGCATTAGGGACGCTGGGCTACACACCGGCCCCAGAGGAATGTCCTCCTCCTCCTCCCTCTCCTCTTTCTCCTCCTCTTTCTCCATGGTGGTGGCACTTCCAGCCAAACACCTTCCCTTGCAAGATTCCTTTTTATTTTCCAGCCAAAGGCAGCTGCAGGAGGGCAAGGAACCTCCACCCCACCCTCACCCTGGCTCCCCGCAGCCACAAGTGAGTCTGGCCCATGTCTTTTCCCAGGGCTAAAGGGGATTGGTGATTAAAGAGGCCTTCTGACCAGCTTTCCCCTAAAAGGAGCTTACAAAGTCCGTTTGTTTAACCTTTTCACAGCAGCTTGACCTTGTCATGAAGAACAAATCACTCTGAAACAATGTCGAAGTGTGGGACTGGCAGAGTGGCTCCCAGCCTCTTCCACTGTTGCACAGGCAAGGGATGGATCCAGCCCTGGGCAAAGAATGAGGAACATTTGCTGTATCCCACTGGTCCCACAGCTTGGTGCACTAGCTGTGAGTTTTGAGCCCCATGAAAAGAGGAGTGGGTAGGGGTGACTGTGCTGGTGGTGGCACAAATGTGACACATTGCTATGATTCACCTCCCTGCTGAAGTGAGGGCTCTTGCTTCCTCTATTTCCCAAATATTAGATGCACTTATAAGGTGGTTATTTATTTTTTTTTTGTCCTGATGCTAAATCTTTCAGCCAACATTTGGGTTCATATTGCCTATTTTAAGCCTTTTGTGGACTGCTTAGGAGTGAAACTAGAGGACAAATAAACTGCCTAGTGAAGTTTAGGAGTGAATTGGTACTAGATTGTTTAAATCTTGTTTCATTCTTTATTTCATGGATAGGGAAGGAACTTTTCTGTTAGAAATAACCCTTAAAGGCTTATCAAGACACTCAGATTTTAAATTATTGTTTTCTTTTCCCTTAACCCAAATGATCAAAGCAAAAATGCAGAAACTGGACAGAAGTTATTATATTCCAGTGTTTTCATGAAGTGATTTTCTACATGAACAGGAAAATGAATCTTAATTGCTTACCACAAAAACATCCTTGGGCAGTGGTTGTACAATTAAGACTTTTCCTTTAAATAGCATGCAAGCTAATGCAGTACATATGGTACCATTAGCAACTTCAAACCAATATTTGGATATTCATTTAATTTAAACCAGCATGTGCTAACACAAAACTTAGCAGTAATAATAAATGTAAACTTGGGTAAGAAAGTAAACAATGCCAACTCTGTTGAATGTGTAAGCCATTAGTCAAAATCAACAGGACCAGAGTTTGATAGCCCTACATATTGTCTTTTATAATAGCTGGGTTTTTTTTTTTAGTCTTGTTTTTGTTTGGCATTTTTATAGTCATATTTGTACTGCATTTTATTGTGCTCAGTGATTGTCCTTAGGAGGAATTTTTCCTTTGTTTGTGAATATTGAAAAAAACTTGCCAGCAGCAGAGCAAACTGTGAAATGAGCAAGTGGATGAGCTTGTTACAACTATGTGTGTAAATTCAAACACTCTACTTACACCTTCAGTGTTTTTCCCTAATGACATTCACTGGAGAACAGCAATGGAAACAGCCTGGTGAGCTGAAGGTGGTACATGCAATTTAAATCCCCTTTGGAAAACTGGCTGTGTTAGTAGCCAGGTGCTTAAATACCCTCTCTGTAAAGCAGGCTAGGTTATTTAATCACTGTTTTAATCCAGACACTTTTAAAATTGGCAGGATGCTACTGAAATTAAGATGGTTCATGTGTTGAAGACAACATGGCACAGGCCATTCCTTGCAAGGGAAAACATTAGTTCTCCATCTCAACTAATTTTAGAGAATGGTGTCAGCTGGAAGTAAAACTAACAGTAGCAGCATTTACATTAGGGCAACAAAATACACAATCCAAAGCAAAACACCTAGGGAGAAGCCAACAGGGAGAGAGAATTTTACAGTTTTTCCTATTATAGGCAAGTTCTTTATTTTCACTACCCCTCTGTTCAGGGCAGCCCCTGAGAGCCCTGGAAATCCCTCTGGAACATCAGCTTCCCTGCTACCTCGTACAGCCTGATCCTCACTGCATCTGCTGGGGCTTCCTCTGCTGCATAAACAACTAAGGGAGCTGAGGTGAAAGGAGCAAGGTGAGCACATGGCTTAGTAAAAGGCTCATCCTTGACCCTCATGAGAAATGAGTCTCTGGTGGGCAAGGGACTGTGCTTCCCTTGGTGAGGAACCTTGGCTGTGAATCCTGCTGTGGAGCATGGTACCCAAGCCAGGGTTAGGCTCAGGGAGCAAGAACAAGAAGTTAACAAATCATGATGCAAACAGGAAATATTTATTTGGCAAGGAGAACATCTGCATTTCACCCCCCAGGTGAAAAGGGAAGAGGTTTTGTGTAGTGCAGGAGAGGGCCATCAGGCTGACTGGCATGTACATCCTCCTTGCTGGAGATGTTCCACTTTGTATAAATAATTAAATCCTCTTCAGAGCAAGGACTTGACCCTGCCTCTCTCACATCCCAGGTGAGCACCCCAACAACTGGGCAATAGAATCAATCTCTTGCTTTTCTCTCCGTGGCCCAATGAATATTTAATCACCTGTACAAAGTAAAGCAGCTCCAACGGGAGGGAGTGAAAGCCAGGCACCTTGCAAAAGCTCTGTAGCTCGATGGTCCATCTATTTTTCCACCAGCATTTGAGTCCCCATGGATAAAAGCCCTTGCTATGTGAGAGATGGGGTGGTATTGAACAGGATGCTCCCCTCAAGCAGAGTCCTGAGATGATGGGAGGCAGCTCCTGTATTCCCAGCTTTCTTCCTTCTAACTGGTAACCAACTACACAGTTTCTTTTACAGCTGGTGAGACTGATATCCACACTCAATATATTTACTTAATTATTAGTAATAGTCACCTAGGAAGGAGAAAATCCAGGCAGAACCTGCATCTTCCAGGAGACTATGGAGCTGCCAAGGCAGACGCTGCTGCTTCTGCTCAAGTTGGTGGAAAAGGTCAAGCAGATGAAGTTGGATGGGTGGGAAAGACCATGTGCCCACTGATAGGAGCTTATGGCTTGGAAAGGTCTCATCTCTCACATGGCTATTGCTTTCACATCCATTCCTTATTTTATCCACTGCCTGATGCAAAACACAATCCAGCACATTGCAGCAATAAAAAGCATAAGGAAGAGCTGCAGGGAATATGAATGCAAAGAATAAGGTCATTCTGCCCAAGGCACTTCTTTCTCTTTTTTTTTTTTTCTTCATAATTCCACAGGAAACTAGGCCATCCAGTTAGGTTTTTATAGCTAATGCAGATTTTTAAAAGAAACCACAACTGAAAGGTTTTTTAAAAATGTGCTGAGCCAGAAAAGATCCTACTCAGGTATTTCTGTAGCCTATCAAGGTCAAAGTGGAATGAGAAGTGCCCACTAGGAAGAATCTCTCCTAGTTTCACATGGTCCTGAACTGTCTCAGCAAACATTTTCTTAGCCTTTTTTTTTTTTTTTGCTTATGACAGGCAGAGAGAATTAAAGAACAACTCTTTTTGCAACTGTACCACAACTCTGAGAATGGGACTGCATGGGAAAGAAATAAGGAAAATATTTAACTTGTTTAACATAGATAATTTGCTATAAATCCTCCATTCTGCCAGTATCTTGCTGCGTTTTCCCCAACAGACTCTCCTTTGGGAAATTTGGGTATCTGTCATCACCTGAACATAAGGCAAGTCAAAACATTGTGTATGTTTAAAAAAATGAATTAAATTGAGGCATTTTGTCTAGAAATGGCAGCTTTTCTGTCACTTCACAATGGCGTTGCAGAGCTGTATATTTTGTTTTCAAAAGTATTTTTTTTAATATTTTCCTATTAAAAATTATTTTTAAAACCCCAACCTTTCTTAGACATCCTTTGTTTCTAACAAAATCTAATGGTGACCAGGAAGGATACTCATGCTAAGTCTTGGCTTTATATTTAGGTGTCTGGGTTGTAAATGACTCTCCCCATAGATAAACAATGAGAGAATTAAGACTCTCCAGGCAGTGGTTCAGCTCAGAGATTCCATATCATCCTCTGGAGATGCTTGAATCTGCAACCTATAAGATGTATCCCTTTGACCCACGTGGGCTGTGAGCACATGGCTTGCTCCTCTCTGAGTTTCCCAATCTTAACCATGGGCTACAGACATGGTGCTGAGACACATCCCTCTCCTCACTTCTCTATTCTCACACTAGATACTCAAACCCATCTCTTTGCCCAATGGTAAAATTAACTCCTACCTGCTGCAGAATGAAAATTAAGTCTGGAGAGTCAGTAATGGGAACAAGCTACCACAACAGGAATAACATCCTTTTGGTGATGGCAGATGGAGGTGAAACTGCAGGCACAGGTAGTGCTTCTGACCTCAGGAAAGAGCAATTGGTTAAGCACAGCCTTGCATTGCTTGCAATGAATTAATTCATCACTTCAATTTACCATTTCAGGTCAAACTTGCTGAGCTAAGGTTTTTACCCTTTTTCTTTTTTTTCTGCAGTGAGACTTAGTCTCGTCTACCCGAGCTTGTGGGCAGGGAGGATAGCAGGAAAGCAATGAGTCAAGAAGAATCAGATCAAGAGGGTCATTTCACAGACACACCAAAGCAGCTAGGAGCATTTTCTGATCCCTTCCCTCTTCTAGCTGCAGAATGAGTTAGCTTTGCTGAGTATGTTTAAACTAACCATAGAGAAGGACTTTGAAAGGGCCTGGAAATGGGAATGGTATTGCAACTACCACCAGGGATGGGAGAGATGTATGGCTAGGCTTCACGAANACAAGTGATTTTCAGACTGTGCCTAGGATGGGAGACATACAGCTACAGCATCACTTCAGCCACAGCCTCTTATCACAGCCCCACAGCACCATGCCAGGTATATACTAGCTATCACGAGACCTGCTTGGCTGGTGAAGGACTCAGTCTTTCTCTGTCATCCCTGATCCACATTGTACAGGATTTCTCAGCCATGTCCAGTTTGTGTGTGTTTTCATGGGTCTTCCATACATCCACAAACTGATTCAAAGAGACATATTGTACACCTTTTACTGTTCTCTCCTACCAGGGTGACACAGGCTGAAAGCAGATCTCCTGAGGAGCCCTTAGTCCTGTTGTGCTCCATAAAACCCCACATAGCAAACCCTTCCATAACTCACCTGACTGGGGCCATATGCCTGCTGTCAGGAAATGTATGGGGGAAATATTTACTTCTCAATTATGTGAGTAAAAGCCACTCAGCACTTCCCATATAATATATATATCTGTGTGTAATGTTGAGCAATGTAGATATTTAATCAGAAAAGTCATCCTTATTTCAGCAGTTGTTGCCAGGAGAGAGTACAGGACAGGACTAGGGGAAGGGTTGCCCATGTAAATGTGGCTAGAAAGGAGGTTTAATTTCTAACATTGCTCTGGTAAACAGGTTACCAGTGTGTAAAGAGCTGGTATCATTGCTGGGGAGCAAACACAAATAATCAAATTTCATAGAATCCTAGAATGGTTTGGGTTGGAAGGGACCTCTGGAGCTCATCTAGTCCAACCCCCCTGCAGTGGGCAGGGACATCCCCAACTAGAGCAGCTTGCCCAGAGCCCTGGCAAGCCTCACCTGCAATGCCTCCAGGGATGGGAACTCAACCACCTCCCTGGGCAACCTGGGCCAGTGTTCCACCACCCTCGTGGTAAGGAACTTTTTCCTAATATCAAGTTTAAATCTCCTCTTCTCCAATTTAAAACCACTGCCCCTTATCTTGTACCACCTTTCAGCTCGAGAAAAGAAAGACTAAAATTCTCCCTCGCTGCGATGTCAATACTGTGTTATCTGCTAAGATCATTTGTACAGTTTTGCTCTTACACAGCCCTTTTGTTCAGGAAAATCTAATGAAATCTGTGAATCTCTTTTTTGTTGCTGTCAGGGACAAAAATCCAGCTGAGTCAGCACAGGGTTGGGAGGGAGGATATGTGTGTGTGTGTGTGGGGCATTGTGCCTTACCCATAGCAAGTGCATTGGGGTTGGTTAAGCCCCAGCTCCAACGCGCTCTCCGTGTGCAAAAAATAACACTTCAAGTGAGCACAGTTCTAGAAAATGAAAGAACTAATTGCTGGGGTTAGAAGAATTCAGCCAGTCTCAAGCCATTAGGATCAGGGCCGAGCAGAGAATGTCATGGAGCCAATTGGAGCAAAGCTGCCAGGGCTTTACCACGCTTAAGACCTAACCTTAGGTTGCTCTGCGATCACACGACCACGGCTCGAATGTTGGCGGGCAGAGATTCCACCCCCCCCCCCCAAAAGCCCTTCCCNCCCCCCCACCCCCCCCGCCTGAGTCCCCAACAGCCCTTCCCTCCCTGGGCACAGGGATGAGCGCCAGGAATGCCAATTCCACAATACTCCTGATGGCCAGCAGGACAGGGACAGACAGGCCTGGAGGTTTAATTTGCCTTTTTTTTTTTTCTTTCTTTCTTTCTTTTTTTCCTGGAGGAATAAAAACAACAAAAAGACAACCTAGTCTGTCGTGAGATTTCTGACTGATTGTGGAGTAATTTGGGCAGAATGGAATAGAGCCTGCTCAGTGGTTCATGAACAGCACTTATCCGTACTCCATTATTTCCCTTTTAGTTTGCTTTACAAATTAGTAAAGGGCACCAGTGTCAAATTCTTGATGCAAGCCTCTGTGTGAAATGATAAGCTAAATCCTAAATTGAGGTCAAAGCTGTTCATGTGGTTCCTGCTGCTAATAAAAACGCTTTTCTTTGTTCCTGCCTGCTAAGAATGCCTGCCCCATTTATAAACAAGATCTTATCCCAAAAGAGACACCTCTATGCAGATGTTGGGGAAAAGGACCTTGCTTCAGCTCTTATCTCTCCTATAAAATACATCATGTTTTGCAAGGAAAAAAAAAGTATCTTCATTGCATAGAGAGTAATGCATTTTTACTAGCTAAAACTCTGGTTTTGTCTGCATGTAGCACCACAGGATATTTTTCTGAGTGGGACACAATATGAATAAATAATTGGCAGCATGATAGAATTATGTTCCAGTCACTTGTCATTTGTGAACTCTCCCTTTAACTTCAATTCAGAGAGGGGCTGAGGAATTTACCCCCTTCCCAGTTTCATTTTTGACACTCCTTTCTGAGTCCAAAATTACAATAAAACCAGCAAGCCTGCAGTGATTTGGAACCAACTCTTGCTACCCATAGAGCTCTGGCTGATCTGACATCAACACTGACATCCTGCTGAGGGATGATGCAGCACCTGAAAGACTGATGTCCTACCTAGGCAGAAGGTTTTATGGGCCCAGAGCTGGATGGAAATGACACAAGAGAAGCTTGGTGTTTCTTCCTGAGGGACAGCAAAATATCTGCCCGAGGGATAGGGTAAATTGTTTGGTCCAGTTACAATTTTATCCTGAAAATCGTTACCTTAAAGTCACTTGATTTTAACATTTCCATGTATCTTTCCAAGCCTTGGTGCCTAAAGCTGGCATTTTAAGTGAGCTACCAGGTTTGCTGTAGCTATGTGGAGCTGTGTGGTACTTTGTGTCAAGAGACAGTTGATCCTCAACAAACTCAGACATCAGCAGTCACTGTGATTCTGCCTGCCTTGGTCCTGTCCCCTCTGCTGTCACTGTAAATAGTTGGAACCTGGTTACTCCCCTCACTACAAGGACATTGAGTTTCTGGAGCATGTCCAAAGAAGGGCAATGAAGCTGGTGAGGGGTTTAGAGCACAAGTGTTATGAGGAGCAGCTGAGGAAAACAGGGTTGTTTAGTCTGGAGAAGAGGAGGCTCAGGGGAGACCTCAATCCCTACAGCTACCTGAAAGGAAGTTGTATTGAGGTAGGAGTTGGTCTCTTCTTCCAGGTAACTAGTAATAGGGCAAGAGGAAATGGCCTCAAGTTGCACCAGAGAAGGTTTAGATCGGATGTTAGGAAAAATTTATTCACTGAAAGAGTGATTAGGCATTGGAAAAGGCTGCCCAGGGAGGTGGTGGAGCCACCATCCCTGGAGATGCTCAAAAAACCATGTAGACATGGCACTTTGTGACATGGTTTAGTGAGGATGGTGGTGTTCGATTGATGGTTGGACTTGATGGTCTTGGAGATCTTTTCCAACCTTAATGATTCTGTGATTCTATGATATTGCAATAAAGTACATTCTCAAATACTGCAGAAGATGAATCTTCAGACTTTCAGTTTCTTTCAATTCCAAGGAGAAAGGAAATCAATTTATCTGCAAAGACAAGAAATGCCACTAATGCCTGTTAGGGTTAGACATCTCAAAGCAGTCACAAGAGCCTGAAATTTCAGAGAATGCAATATCCATTCTTTTTCTATCTTTGGTAACTGCAGTGAGGTGAATTGAAAGTGTCAGTTTTAAATGGTTAGAAAAGGGTATAAATTGGAACTGTCTTTGCTGAGAAGTATTATGAGGTGAGATAGAGTCTAGTGGCAAGGGAGGGTTTAGAAGGACATTGCAATGCATGCTGCCTGCTGCATGCTTCTCTGTGTGTGCTTCAAACTACTACCAGTAAAGCAGAACCACAAGCAGAGATGTGAAATCCAACCAGGGAAGATTGTTTCCTGGTTTTCTGTTCCTATAAAATCATTCCCTATTCAGGTTTATGGCAACAACAATCAGACAATGCCAAATTGATATATATTTGTAATGAATTATGGAAATGTGATGATACAAAGCAGTGTTGTGCATTGCTCAGTAAAGATAATCCTCAGCAGCTTTACTTTGAGAGAGCCTAAACACTTGCCCAAATATACATAGAGGGAGAGGCAGAGTAAGGATAAAGCTGAAAGATGCTTGTGTATCTGCCTTGGGAGCAGCTGAAGGGCTTGAAAGACAAGAAAATAAGAAGGAGAATGTCCACCTGGAAAAAAAAAAATTAATGCAGAAACATCACAGAAACAGAGACTGCAGTTCTGTGCCTTTCTCCTTGGGGGGACACAATGTGCTCCAAAGACAATGTACTCCAAAGGAAATTACTGATTTTACTCAAACCAGGCTTGTGAAACATTTGCCTGGTAAAATAACCTAGCAGCACAAACAGCTCCAAGGGTAGGTATTTCTGCATGATCTGCCTGAAGACACCTAGTACTTGTCCTCAGCCCTGAGCTCACAGGTCTAGAGGTGACAGGCATCTCAAAAAGGTCTGTTTTACCCAACTGTTCTTCAAGGAAGTCCCAGAATAATTCACTGGAGGGAATTTATTTTCACAGCCTTTGCAAGTGTTGCTGTCAAACCCAGCCACGAAATGGTATTGTTGAGTAAACAGCCCATTTTCTCTCCTGTTGTGCACCATTCCCATCTGCAGAGCCTCCCATCTGAGCAGGAATAAGGAGGTGGGGAGAGGAGCAGTGGAAGGAAGAGCCTAGCAGAGCCTACAGAGCCAGTTGTCCCCAAACAGCTTGAGTTTCTTCACAAGTGGAACTCCTCTCACCTCCAGAGACTGAAGATGCCCTGCAGCAGTGCTGCCTGCTGTGCTGAAATCCCTGCAGGGATGTAGGGCTGAAGGAGGAGGAGAAGCAGCCATGCTTTTAGCCAGGTCTCCTGGGAACAGCCTTTCCAATGTCTTGCCCTCCCTGCTCTGCTGAGGCATGGGCTAGCTGTAATTGGGTTCAAAGCCAGGGTTTAATGATTTCTAATACTAGTGAGGTGGGTGGGTAGAGATGCTAATGTCGAAATGCCTCGAGGAGGGGAAGAATTCTGTGTTTCCTGTTATTTGTCTTGCTTCACAGAATCCCATTTTTCAGTGAACAGATGGAATATTTTTGGTTTGTTGAACATTTTGTCAGCACTATTCAGCACCAGCTAACCTGCCAAATGTTCTTGAAAAATACACAGTTTCTGCACTCCTCAGTTTTACAAGAGCAACTTTCCTCCTTGGTTCCCAGGAATCAAATAAACAATTTATTTTTCTTTGGTTTATTTTTTTTCTGCCTTAAGATCCAAAGACTATTTTCTACCTATCTTAACCAAGATATATTGGTCTAAGTGGCAAAAACTCATTCAGATCAGGATGTTTTTATGCCAGAGCAGGAAAACTCATGGATGAAACCAGTAGGGACTGGATTTTTTGTTCAAGGAAATCTACTCCATTTGCCAACAGTCACTGACAGCCAAGGACAACTGAGATCTGATTTCTTTTTTCCAGTAGGAAGTGGTGTTTTCTGTTAGCTTTTAAATGCAGAAGTACAAGGAGGCTTAGGTTAGGGACTCTGCTCAGTTTATCCTAGCTCTGCAAACTTCACTCATGTGCTTTCTGTCCTGCTGGACTGATTAGCTCATGCTTGGCTGAGGCAGAGTTTCTATGGGGCAGACATGCCTCCTGTAGAAAGACAGGCTGTCTTCAATCAAGAACATAAAAGGACTTCACATGGCTGCCTTTGGTAGGACATGCCCTTGCTGAATCACCACAGTGGTTAAAACCTGTTTTCTTTGCATTTTGAGTTTGTCTGTCTTCATTTTCTGTTGCCAGACACTTTTTTTGCTTGTTATTCTTTTCAGGCTCTTTTCCCCTTCCTCTGCTTTCTACCACGTCCTACTTTTCAGAACTCTTTAAACTGTAGAAGCAACTCTGGGGACAGGATTGTTTTATTGATTTCAGCACCCTACATATAGCTACACCCTGATTTTTATTCACTGCTCCTTGATCAAAAGGGTGATACCTACCTCATGCATTTGGGTAGGATTTGTATTAGAGTATTACCACCCATGCCCTTTAGAAAATCTAACTATGCTTTGCTACCAACCCCTTGCTAATCTCTCAGACTGAAATGGCAGCAACAGAAAAGCCTTCTTTATATTTTTGACTGCCTTGTGGCCCTTACAGTGTTTGTCCATGTGTTTGTTACTCTATGTCTTGCCTGAATTTGAGCCTGTGAAACCAGCAGAGAGTTGCAGAGTGGTTGTCAGTTGGTTTTGCAGCTGTCATCTCCTATCTCCTTGAAAAAGAAAAGAGCACGAGCAGGAATATAAAACAAAGCAAAGAGGCAAAGAATATTTTCATGAATTATGTGCATGTTTTCACTGGATAAAGTTTGATCTAGTGAACAGCAGGAGGAAGCTGGTGAAATTTTCATTCCTCCCATTGTCACTGTGTGGGGTCAGAAATACTTTGCACTTCTACACCACTTTCCTAAGAGGATTTCCTTACAATATGCCCCTCTCCTTTTTTTCCTGATTTCTAGATCTTGTGGATCTTAGACTGTAAATGGAAGAAAAACCTCAAGAGGCACATAGGAGTGAGGGTGACAGGGCTTCTAGCCTGTATTGCTAGGACTATGAGGGCAAGCTATCTCAGGAAGGAACATTAAATGTACCCTCCCCTATCACTGTGGTAGTGAGTCATGTCTCACTCACTTTGGATATTATGAGTCCTGGGGAAACTTTTCTAACTTTAGGAAGAACAAAGGGAAGACTTTGCCTTGAGGGACTCTGATAGGATGACCATTATTTACAGAAAAATAAATCCTAGAACACCAGGTGGAAGGAGCCTCAAGGATCATCTGGTACCTAAAGGACTTCTATACTTCTTTCTAGTAAATACCTCTAATTTTTTCCCTTACTTTTCTCAATGATTAGGATTCAAGACAAAGACTCCTATCCATTACTGCCCAAGGAAGAAAAGTGACAAGATCATTTAGGCAATTAGACTGATTTGTGGAGTCTGATTCAGTGAATTTCTCCATTTGCTTTATTATGAGTGTGCACATCATTCCTGTGTCACTGAGATCCAGCATGTGCTGGAGGAACTGTGCTGTATGAGCAGAAGATTGTTAAACCTTGATACACTTACACAGGGAGGAGCATTTAGGGACCATGGCCTTCCCCACTGGGAAAAGCCAAGTTTGTCAGTAGACATTGGGATTTCAAGGTTAAAGATCTCTCTACAGCAACACCAAGTTAAAAAATCCTTAAATGCCAAGAGGAAGGACACACAGGGAAAGAAAATTTCAGACAAGAAAATTAAGAAAGAGGATCTGCTTTCTTGAAGGAGACTATTGGTGGGCTTGGTAGTGTTGGGTTGGACTCCATTATCTCAGAGATGTTTTAAACCATAATGCTTCTATAATTCTATTTGTGACTATTGGACCAGGAAAAAATGTTTAGGTCAGCTAAAACTCCAAGATTTGGAAAAATAAAAATTGAAGAGGGCAAGGTTACATCCCCTAAAACACTGACTTAACACTGAAAAATCTACAGATGGTGAGAAAATTGAGGAAGAGAAATGCTCTTTTCTCTTTTGTTGCTGAACATTGCACATTTGTTCTCTCTTCTGCCTCAATTCAGGGACTACAATATGTGAAACTAACCTTTTAGTCTGCCTCAACTAGCAGTCTGTGAAGAACATCAGCTTTGAAATGCTCAAAAAATCAGAAGATTTGGGAAAGAGTAACAGAGAGAAACCCATGTCTAGAGAACAACCACCAAACTGACTCTGCAGGAATATGGTGAAGGAGGATTAAGGTGTGTTGACTTCATTGTGTGTAAGCCTGATGCATCATTGCACCAAATATGTGCCTGGAAGCCAAGCTCCCCTCAGGTGTATTATCCTTACTGGTAAGCCATTGATAATCTGCAGTATCACATTTTTTTTCCAAAGCACTTAGCTTCTTTTACCAACTCCCTAAAGTTTCTTAGAAATCCTGATTGCCCAGTGCTCCCACTGAGAATAAGTCAAAACCTTCTGAGCACTTTCAGGTATTCATTCAAGTATCTGATTCAGAGCTGGAGTCTTCTATCTTTTACAATTCAGTATAGACAGTAGCGAATAATTTTATATGAAGTGATGTGGTCAATCAATTTTAAAGCCAGAAGGGCCATTATTGTAATCCTATCTACTGCAGAGCACAAGGACTTCTTCCAGCAATCCATAATTCAAGTATATCTGAACACATCTTAGCAAAAACCTTCTGTCCACCAAATCAAGAGCTTTAATTTTTAACACATGGCTAAGTCTGATTGTTGCCCAGTCAAAATCTGACCAAGTTTACTTAATGAAATTTTTAATCAGTCTAAAACATCAATTAAAAAAGTTTTATGTAAGAGAATTTTCAGTGTTCCTATACACAAAATAGCAAAGGTTGGATTTTTCATGTGATATAATTTTTATTTTCATATTTCAGTTACTATCAGGCTGTCATTTTTACATAGTAAAGGTAAACAATTATATTACTCTAAATTACTGGAAAAAGATGTTTTGCTCAACCTAGGCTGTTCTTGGAAGATTTGTGTTAAAAAGAATAAAACTTAGAGATTGTGATTTAGGACAAAATCATTTCCCAGCTCCTTTAAAATTCTCATGAGAAGGAATCCTACCAAACATTTTTGAACTAGCTCCAGTTCAAAGAAATTTGTGCTTTTAAATTTCTGCTTCTGAAATTCTCTTTTAAATAAGCATCTGAGCAGTATTTATAGTATAAAAGCACCAGGTGGTCTTTATGTTTCTTTTTGCCACCATTGCTACAACACTGCTGCTGCATTAAAGGAATATTTTCTGAGCCTAAATTTAATCTTACTCCTGCCACTGTTAAATCCATTGACAAGAGATAAGAATTAATGAATCAATATGCTCACAGACTACACTGATGATGAGACACACTTTTGGCTTCAAACAAAAAGAACTAATGTGTGTTTTGTTATGAAGATCATACTATGAAGATAGATGAATGCCTCACTGGGTGTTCACTCTGGTGATGCAAAACAATAATCCCAAGGACCAAGTGAGTTTTACTGCTGCTTTTGTGTTGCAGTGGGGCAGAGGCTTCCCCAAAACAAAAAAACACCTCAGCAGAGAGAATCTATATGTTGTGATGCAGTTACCAACCATTGCTTTGGAAAAAGACTGGCACAAACTCCACATATGCCACCTGCAAGGCAGAAGAGAGGAAAGCTGTGAGCCTAGTTAAATTCCTACTTAACTCACACTCACAGAAGCTCAGAGAGCTAAGGTGAATGATGGTTGTTTCTAAACTGTTTTAATGTAGTCATTTGTTTTTGTAACCACTTTTGTAAATCAGCAAGCAGGTGACATGAGAGGAAATTAACTCTCTTTTTTTGTTGAATTATTAACAAATGTCTTTGAGCTGCATTGCTTTATATGTGTTCATTTCTCTATCTGGGTAGCAGTTATTGTATAACTATACATTATATCAATGTCCAACAAGGTATTTACAAACATGTTATAACAACTGTATTTAACTGGCACTTTTAAGCCGTTTTTTTCTAGGAGCAAAAGGAAAAATAAAACTATATACATTTCACAGTGACAACATTTAACACATTAAATAAGGCAGTGTGAGATGGGGCTTTTTCAAGAAGAATAAATCAAGAGGAAGCACAATAAATCACTTAAAGTTTAAGTGACATTTATGTTAATCTTTTCCTCTTTGGTCTGGTTTGACAGGCTGCTGTTGTCCTATTAAATCAATGTTAACACTTATTTATGGGCAGGAAGAAGAAAACTCTGTCTGAGACTTCACATTGCTACTGAAACCAGATTTCTGTCTCTCGTAAGAGAAGTAAATGCAAACATGAAGAAGGAGGGAGGGGGAATAAAATGTCAGCTTCTGCCTCTCCCTGCATCTTTCACTCATCAGGCACCACTGGAGAAATGAGTCTGACCCATGGTCTGATCAACCACCCCAAAACTGCCACATATGTGCTGATTTGAGCTCCTGTGACTGCTCTGCCCTGGCAGTGCTGCTGATGGACACAAACCACTGACAGCTGACTGAACAAGCAAACTGGAAGGTAGCAAACCTCAAAACTCCAATCCACATAACACCAAGGAATAAAAAAAGAAGAAAATAAGAATAACACAAAAGCAAAGACTACAGTTGTTGCCAGGATGCAGCCAAAGCCAGAGTCTGCTTCTAGTCCTGTCCCCTTGTTTCACTTAATCATATGCTTAAAGTTAAGTGATTAGTGAATCAGTCCCATAGTTGTATCTGAAAGCAAATGGTGTTTGGCTCTGTGGAAAACTGTTCACACAGCTTTCTCTGTCCTACTTCTTTATAAAGCTTTTGAAACTAGAAAGCCATCTAATGGATGGTAGAGCACCACTCCCTTGCAGTTTCACAAGTTGCTCAAGGGCTTCTGCTGGTCCTTCTGACAATCCTGGAAACAGCTGTTCAGCAGATGACATGGGCTTTTTGTTGCCCTGTGGTCTTTTCCCTAGAGAAAGATGCTTTAAGTTCACTCTTCTCCTGCTGATTCTGTACCTGTAACAATGCATGGTTTTCAAACCACAGTCTTATATTAAACTCATAGCTGTCAAGGGGACAATAACCTTTTAAAGGAAGCAAACAGCCAACTAAACATGGCTAAATAAACATAATGTGATTCCTAGTGATACAGGCTTTTTGATTCTTTTGAGGCACTGCCTGGTGAAGNGGGGCCACAGGAGACCACAAGTGATTTTCAGACTGTGCCTGGGTGAAGGGTTGACAGGCAGGGAAGATCTACAGATCAGCTATTTCTTGTTCTACTTCTCACCTGCTTATTTCAGGGAAGAAAACTCTTTTGCTGTAGGTCATCTAAGGTGTGTGTGTAGGACACACTGTGCCTCCAGTACCATCCGCAGATATCTCTCACTCTCCAGGGCCAAGAGGAAACACCAGCCTGTGAACAGCCAACAGCACAAGAGGTTTAGTGTTAGCCCTCTAAGAGGCAAGGTCCTGTACATTGGCACTGTGATGGTAACAAAGCTTCCTGGTGCCAACACCAAGAGCATTTGGTCTGCTGAGGAGGCACCTTTCTTGGGGTGAAATGGAGGCAGTTCTGCTCCCATGCCCATTACTGAATTCTCCACAGAAAGTGCAGGCAAGGATGCCAATTAACACTAATTGGTTTGGGGTTTGGTTTTGTTGTGTTTTTTTTCATATGTGGACACGTGTCCATTAGGAACTTGATTGATAGACTGAGACAAGTGACTCATTTTGCTGTGGCCATAAAGTAACCATTGTACCATTTGGGGTTCTTTAAATGGAAATTACAGCAGACCTCACCTGCTCCCATTAAAACCAAGGAGGTTTGCTACCAGTGGAAGAAAGAATTTTCCTTTTGGCTGCTGGATACTTGATCTAGGGATAAGTATTGCATTGCTTTGCAATGCTTCTCTTCAGGAAGAACACCTTGCTGGGTAAAAATATAGTCAGAGATATTGTTACTGATCCAAGTGACACCTCATGATTTCTTTCTAAATGCTTTTCAAGTTTTTTTTTCCTGATGCTGGATATAAGAAGAGCCAATTTGAGCTTTATATCAGTACTGAAGTTGGCTTTCAATGTCTTTTAAATTCTTCCTAAATTTAAACTTAAATTTAACTAAACTTTCCAAACATCTAACTATCATTGCTTCATCATGAGCTGAAGACTAAAGGAGTATATAAGTTTCTTTGACTGGAAGCCACTTGATCTGGGCACAGGAGGAAGCTAACAGCTCCAATTCCAGACTTGTCAGCAATCAGTTGCATCTAAAAGAGGACACCAGCCTCTGGGTCTCCAGTAGGCAGTGAAGTAACAAACACACACACCACAAAACAAAGGTGAGGAACCTCAAACAGAATTTTCAGCTGCTCATCTAGACAAGTAGGTAGTCAGCCTAAGGCATCATTCTTGAACAACTCTCTTGGCAAGGAAACTGGTTTTAAAAAATGCTGCTCCTTTGGTTTTTGGTTCCCTGACCCATGGCCCTGATGTGTGGATCATATGCAAAGGCAAGATCAGAGATGACAGATCAGTTTTGCTCTCAGATACAGTCAGGTAGATGAATAAATTCAGCTCAGTAAGTTTTGGCATTTAGGAGCAACAGCTGGAAAATTCCTTTTAGCACTTCCTTGACATAAATCAGTTGAAAAACAGGAAGGTTTTCTTTGAGGGCAATTGTCTGTGCTGGTGTCCCTGATCAAGCCCCAGCTCTGCCCAGTGTGGAGTGAAGAGCTCAGCTTGCCTGGAAGAGCTGTGGAGTCAAATCTGGCCCTTGAGATTTTTTTACACATTCTGGTCAACAGAACTGAGGCAAGGCTTGGGAAAAACAAACAAACAAACAAACAAACAACAAACAACTCTTGCTCTTATAATTCTCTTTTTGTCAGTCACTTGATTTTGGCTGAAACAGAACATTATGCACAGAAATCTGAGAAGTATTACTGGAGTCTCAATATGATGCCTGAATAGAGGCTGAAATCTAACATAAGTAGCAGAGACTAATGGACTGGAGACAAAACTGAGAGTCTTGACAATAGCATCCAGTGTTAGTTTCTCCTTCCTGGCTTGGTATCACTCATTAGCAGAAAGGCTGCTAGTAGCAAACAAACTATCTGCTAAATTCCCACAGGCATCCAGGCACAAGAAGGTGTAGTGGCATTTTTCCACCTTTTGCCTTGCCTAACCCTGTCCTAGCCACTGAAAGCTGCTTCTCATAGACTTCTGCAGTGGTTCACCATCTAGAGAGTCCCCTCCACAGCCCAGAAGAATAAAACATCTCCCTGAACTGCTCTGACCCTTTCAGGCATATTGTTACTTATAAATACTTGAAGTGTGGGTATCAGGAGGATGGGACCTGTCTTTTTTCTGTGGTGCCCAGTGACAGGACTAGAGGCAATGGGGAAAAGTAGAACACAGGAAGTTCCATCCTAAAATGAGGAACTTTTTAACTTTTTTCATTTGAAGGTGGTGGAGCACTGGCCCAGGCTGCCCAGGGAGGTGATGGAGTCTCCATCTCTGGAGATAATCCAAACCCAACCCTGTGCAAGCTGCTCTAGGTTCTCCTGCTCTTGCAGGGGGGTTGGACTAGATGATCTCCAGAGGTCCCTTCCAACCCCTAACATTCTGTGCTTCTGTGATCATTCCTCTCTAAATCTGGGCTAGACTCTTATCTTCATAGGAGGACAGAAATGTTATCTCAGTGTTCCTTTCACATGCCTGCTGGGCAATAAATAAGTTTATGGTTCAAGACTGAGCCCAGTGATTAGAAAGGAAAACAACTGAAAGAATCACCAATACCACTCCCAACACCATCCAAATTTATGAAGTTTGCACCCTGGTACAGTAGTGGTCCTGTAAGAGATGGAGCATTGCTTAACTGTGGATGCTGAAGCAAAGCAAGAGACACATTGAGTGCTCAGCTCCTGAGAAAAAGACTGCCCACAGCTGAGGTTACTAAAGCAGACATTTATCTTGCTCTCATGCATTAAAAAATCCTACCCATTTCTTTTCTTACATGTACTATCAGGTCAATGACTTTGTAACACACATTATTCTGTATTGCTGATGAGCTTAGAAAATAATGCTGACTCTTAAGATTCTTGGTCAAATGTGTCAGAATAAACACTTTCTTACCATTTACAGTGGCACTAACTGTTGATCTGTTGTTGCTAACACTGTACTTTTGTTCTTAATTATGCAGGACATAATCTTGCCAAATTATTTTTGTTTTCTGTAGATGATTCATGTACCTGTTTATTGTGCATATAGGGACATGGCACTTTAAAGGTTGGTTGCTTCCCAAAACGGATCATTTCTCATCTTGGCTGGGTCATGGCACCTCCTAAAATAACATCTTTAGGGCTAGGCAAGGGTTGCAGTTACTGTAGGCACCAAGGCCAAATGCTCACCCTCAACCCCAGGAGGAAAACAGTGCCAGTAGGCAGCAGGAAGAGGAGGTGCTTGGGGAAACACCACTATAAAATAGGTGAGATTATCCTCAGCTTTACCTAAACTGCTGAGAAATGCTGAGTAAAGTCATGCATGTCAGCAGGACCAGCAGCTATGATGTGAGCAGGGCTCTGCTGGATGTCTGGGGGGGTAGGTGCCCCAGGAGGAGAGCAGATAGCCTGCAGCACACTTGTCTGTAGTGATGAAGAAACGTCCCTCTCCTGGTACCACTCTTTGGCATCTGGAAAAGGCTCATGAGATAGATCAAGCCAGAGGCATGAACCTCATGGAAGCTGAGCAAGTTTCTCTGGCATTCAGGCTACCATCAACTCATGGCATTTGGGAAATGCCCTGTGGAGCTCTTACCATGCACAAGATAGGTCTGGCCAACCCCAGGATGGTACCAGGCAGCACCTTGATCATCAGCATCTTTATCTCACCCATGATATTTCTCATGTGCATGTGCTTGCCCCAGGTGGTGAACAGCTGCAGGCATGTCCAAGCAGTCACTTTCTTGGAGCTCCAGCCACATGTGTCCTTGAGTGGCAGCCCGGGACATAAGAGCCCCTTACTCCTTCAAGTCAGATGTGAGCCCAGGAGTGGCAGATCACCTCTGGAAGCCACAAACNAGGGAATGGGAGCAAGTTGGCCCACAGGAGGTTTAGTATTAACATGAGGAGGAACTTGTTTGCAGTTCAGGTGCCAGAGCACTGGCCCAGGCTGCCCAGGAGGCTGTGGAGTCTCCTTGTCTGGAGCCATTGCAGAGCTGCCTGGACACATTGCTGTGTGAGCTGGTCTAGGTGATCCTGCTGTGGCAGGGGGGTTGCACTAGATGATCTTTCTAGGTCCCTTCCAACCCCTAACATACTGTGATTCTGTGATTTTTACATTGGTACCATATTTATTCAGCATTCCCTCTTCCTGAGGTCTGCTCACACAACCTATAAAGTATTTCTGTCAACATGCCAAGGAAGACTTCTCTCTGTAAACCACAGAGCAACCAGGTCAGCCTTTAGGCCACTTAAAGTCTTCAAGTGATGGACATAGTGGAGGCAAATGTTCAGGTGAAGCAGAGCAGCCACCACAGATTACTGGGCTGGGATGCAATAGATTGTGGCCTTTTATGGAGTTTCTCTAATACTGCTTCTAAAAGCAATATAACAGCTTTGCTTCAATGACCTTATTGATAAGCTGATGTGGCTCCTGTTGCATCATACACTGGGATGTTTCCCACATTACTGCTGAAGTATCAACCATTCAGTCAGTCAATTGAAGGGCTACAGAGATTTCAGGTTCTGCTGAGAACACTGGAATTATTTCAGTTGTAAACTGTTGAGGGAACAAACTGTCTTTTTATTGTGTGTTAGGATAGATGTTAGTGTATTTTAAACCTAGTGAATAAAAAAAGCTCAGAGTATCTTTGGGTGAAAGCCATTGCATTAGGTCCATTTGCTTCATCCCACTAAACAAGCCTTTTAGCTAGGAACATATGAAGTGTTCCTATTAAAAGGAAAAGCCATTTGCCATACATTTGAATCTTTCAAACATAACACTTCAATGGGCATTTTCTTTCCTCACAGGAAAAAAATACCACAGCCAAAAACCAGAATATCCCCCAAATCAGTGTAAAAATACACAGCTACTAACAAGCAAGAGTTGAATTTCAGAGGAAAAAAACCAACTTTTTAATGATTATGATTTAAACTACAGTCTGAGAAAGAGTTTTACCTTCGGATAAAAATAATTCCTACTAAAAATTTCATGCTCATATTAAATATCTCAAAATGAAAGTTCAAACTTGAATAGTCTTCCATGCAATTTTAACACAAGTTTATCAGATCTCTTCTTCTGTCATTTCAATTATCTGATAAAGCATTGGTAATACCAGTGAGGTTGTGACTCAGAGGTTCAACAAGATTCAGTTTCTGAATGGTGAAAGGCAAACTGAGATAATAGATAATATAAACCAACACTAAAAGGATAGAAAGACAATGAAATCATTTCCAGACTTCTAACATGGCATGGAAGCTATTTACCTGCTGGCTACCAATTCACAGACAGCTTCTTCATAAAATATTTTGTGCATGGTCCCAGTGGGACTTTCCACATGCATAAAGCTACTGTGGTGTGTGATTGTATGAGGCTAAGACTTTGTCCTGAGTTTACCAGGGAACACAAAACTTAGAAAAGCAGCAGCTCAGAAAGAGAGGGATGCTCTCTAGAAACACAGCAAGGTATATAAGCATTGGAGACAAGTACTTAAGCCAAGGATGTTCTTTAAGTAGAGGAACAAAAGCATTAGCTGACCGTGAATACATAGAGGACATAGTAGGAAAAGACTTCTAGGCATTATAGTTCTACCAGGAGCCACTCTTACCTACACCTTTGACTCTCTGTGCTAGAAAAAACAAGTGTTTAAATGACTAGGTCAAGTCTTACCAAACTGACCTGCCTTGGACCCTTCCCATATGAACCTTGTAACTGCCATTCCATCTCAATCAAATGACCTGGAGGGATCCTGTGGCAAGAGCAGGATAATTTCTTCTCCTCAGTTGAGGCCTACTCCCCAGGGTTCTAATCAGCTAGAAGATGCTACTGAAGTCAAGTCATTGTTTTCTTTCTATCAGGTATTGTCATCTAAATTTCCATGAAGAAACCATTCAGACACGTCACTATAACTTTATCCTTAGGAAATAACAGCATCTGTGATATTCAGGCCAGCTTTTCATGTGTTTTTTTTCCCCCCAAACAATGTCAGGCCTTGCACTGGGACTGGCTGGACATCTGTCTGCTAATAGCAAGGGACAATATTTACACCATTTGGGTTGTTTTGGGTGTTTTTATTTGTTTCAGGGGTTTTTGGGGGGTTTTATTTGGTTTTGTTTTCCTTCACTTATTAAACTGCCTTTATCTCAACCTATAAGTTTTCTCACTTTTTGCCCTNATTTTTACATTGGTACCATATTTATGCAGCATTCCCTCTTCCTGAGGTCTGCTCACACAACCTATAAAGTATTTCTGTCAACATGCCAAGGAAGACTTCTCTCTGTAAACCACAGAGCAACCAGGTCAGCCTTTAGGCCACTCAAAGCCTGTAAGTGATGGAGACACTGAAGGCAAATGTTCAGGTGAAGCAGAGCATCCACCACAGATTACTGGGCTGGGATGCAATGGATTGTGGCCTTTTATGGAGTTTCTCTAATACTGCTTCTAAAAGCAATATAACAGCTTTGCTTCAATGACCTTATTGATAAGCTGATGTGGCTCCTGTTGCATCATACACTGGGATGTTTCCCACATTACTGCTGAAGTATCAACCATTCAGTCAGTCAATTGAAGGGCTACAGAGATTTCAGGTTCTGCTGAGAACACTGGAATTATTTCAGTTGTAAACTGTTGAGGGAACAAACTGTCTTTTTATTGTGTGTTAGGATAGATGTTAGTGTATTTTAAACCTAGTGAATAAAAAAAGCTCAGAGTATCTTTGGGTGAAAGCCATTGCATTAGGTCCATTTGCTTCATCCCACTAAACAAGCCTTTTAGCTAGGAACATATGAAGTGTTCCTATTAAAAGGAAAAGCCATTTGCCATACATTTGAATCTTTCAAACATAACACTTCAATGGGCATTTTCTTTCCTCACAGGAAAAAAATACCACAGCCAAAAACCAGAATATCCCCCAAATCAGTGTAAAAATACACAGCTACTAACAAGCAAGAGTTGAATTTCAGAGGAAAAAAACCAACTTTTTAATGATTATGATTTAAACTACTGTCTGAGAAAGAGTTTTACCTTCGGATAAAAATAATTCCTACTAAAAATTTCATGCTCATATTAAATATCTCAAAATGAAAGTTCAAACTTGAATAGTCTTCCATGCAATTTTAACACAAGTTTATCAGATCTCTTCTTCTGTCATTTCAATTATCTGATAAAGCATTGGTAATACCAGTGAGGTTGTGACTCAGAGGTTCAACAAGATTCAGTTTCTGAATGGTGAAAGGCAAACTGAGATAATAGATAATATAAACCAACACTAAAAGGATAGAAAGACAATGAAATCATTTCCAGACTTCTAACATGGCATGGAAGCTATTTACCTGCTGGCTACCAATTCACAGACAGCTTCTTCATAAAATATTTTGTGCATGGTCCCAGTGGGACTTTCCACATGCATAAAGCTACTGTGGTGTGTGATTGTATGAGGCTAAGACTTTGTCCTGAGTTTACCAGGGAACACAAAACTTAGAAAAGCAGCAGCTCAGAAAGAGAGGGATGCTCTCTAGAAACACAGCAAGGTATATAAGCATTGGAGACAAGTACTTAAGCCAAGGATGTTCTTTAAGTAGAGGAACAAAAGCATTAGCTGACCGTGAATACATAGAGGACATAGTAGGAAAAGACTTCTAGGCATTATAGTTCTACCAGGAGCCACTCTTACCTACACCTTTGACTCTCTGTGCTAGAAAAAACAAGTGTTTAAATGACTAGGTCAAGTCTTACCAAACTGACCTGCCTTGGACCCTTCCCGTATGAACCTTGTCACTGCCATTCCATCTCAATCAAATGAACCTGGAGGGATCCTGTGGCAAGAGCAGGATAATTTCTTCTCCTCCTCAGTTGAGTCCTACTCCCCAGGGTCCTAATCAGCTAGAAGATGCTACTGAAGTCAAGTCATTGTTTTCTTTCTATCAGGTATTATCATCTGTCATCTAAATTTCCATGAAGAAACCATTCAGACACGTCACTATAACTTTATCCTTAGGAAATAACAGCATCTGTGATATTCAGGCCAGCTTTTCATGTGTTTTTTTTCCCCCCAAACAATGTCAGGCCTTGCACTGGGACTGGCTGGACATCTGTCTGCTAATAGCAAGGGACAATATTTACACCATTTGGGTTGTTTTGGGTGTTTTTATTTGTTTCAGGGGTTTTTGGGGGGTTTTATTTGGTTTTGTTTTCCTTCACTTATTAAACTGCCTTTATCTCAACCTATAAGTTTTCTCACTTTTTGCCCTTCTAATTTTCTCCCCCACCCTGCTGAAGAGGAATAAGCAAGAGACTGGGTTGGAGCTCACCTGCAAGCCAAGGTCAACCCACCACAGGCCTTGATGCTCTAAATATGTTCAGTCTTAATACAGGTATCCAAAACTGGGTCCCTAGCTGGAACACTCTCTGTAGTATGACAGCTCTGGTATGTCCTGCACTTCCAGGACACAGTGTTTCATAGGAGCTGCAGCTTTCTTTTGAACTGGGTATATTTTTCACCAAGAAAAAGATGATAATTTCTATTTGGTAGTTCATTATGTGCTTAGGTAGGCAAATCGGTTTAAATAGGGACCATGGTTTTGTTCTATGGTTTTATTTACTATTTTATTCTTCTAAAGTGCTCATTGTAGGGTTTAACTACTGTAACACCTGCTGGAAGAGCAAACACAGAAGTGTGCAAGGAATCCTGGCTGTTTCCAAGGTGATGTCTAGTTGGTGAAGGAGCTGATGGGAGGAAGCACCCTTCTGGACCTCATCCTTGCAGATGAGGAATGATTGTTCAGGGAATGAGAGGATTGGAGGCAGTGACCATGAAGTTGTGAAGTTGAGGAGGATCCTGAGAGGAAGGAAAAGAGCAAATGGCAGGATAACAACCCAGCAGACTTAGGCTCATTCAGGGACCTACTTAGCAGAATCCCATGGGATAATATCCTGAAAACAAAAGAGGCCCAGGAGAGCTGGCTGGTTTTCAGCCTCCTCCAGTCTCATGCACTGTCCATTCCAATGTGGAGGAAATCAAGCAAAAACTACATGAAGCTTGCATGGATGAACAAGCTGCTCCTGGATCAATTCAAACATAAAAAAAAAAGAAGCAAGGGTACATGATTCAGGAGGAATATAGAGAAACAGTTTGAGCACAAAGGAGTGGGAGCAACACCCACCTGAAGCTGAATTTGCCAGCAGGTGAAGTGAGGTGATCCTTCCATTCTGCTTAGCAATGGCAGAACATGTCTGGAGTGCTGGATCCAGTTCTGGGCTCTGTAGGATGAGAGACATGGCATGAGTCTGGGGAAGGGCCACAGGGATAATGAAAGAGTTGAAGGATCTGTCATATGAAGAGAGGCTGAGAGAACTGGGACTGTTCAGCTTGGAGAAGACTCAGGGGGATCTTACCAAGCTGTGTAAGTGACTTTCCTGTGAGGAAAGGGAGTAAAGGAGATAGAGCTGCTCTCAGTGGTGTCCAGGGAAGGGACAGGAGGTAATGGGCACAAAGTGAAATACAGAAAAATTCATTTAACATTTGAGCAACTTATTCTAACACTGCAATGGGAAAATCCCATTGAGGATGTAGTCATCAGGGACAGATATTCCCCAAGTAGACAAAAGGCATTATTCTACTTACCAGCTCTGTCCTTTTATGAATTTAACAGGAAACTTTTAAACATAGCCATTGGGATAATCCCATTATTAGTATCATCATTATAATTATTACTATTCAGAAGTGGGCTTAAAATCTTCATAGTACTGTCTACTCAGAAGTTAAATATAGCCATATATTGCCCTGGTTCTAGTCCCATCTGCCATCAAAATATGTAGGAGATTTAAGGGAGCATTCAGCCTGGTTTTGATTTTTATTCTTACCTAGTATTACATAAATGAAATGCACACTCCTCACTGCATTTTGTTCCATGTGTGCCCAACATGTGTTTTTCAACTTCCCATTTCAAGGCAAAGTCAAAAGCTTTAAGGTCTAACTCTTCCTTTTATCAATATAGTTGCTGATACCCAAATGATGCTCTAACATCAGCAAAGTATCCACAATTGTAAGCACAGAGTCCTACACTGAGATATATTCCAGAAGAGTAACTCTTCAGATTTTGGGGCTTTTTAGTGACTGGTTGAACAACTGACATGAATTCTGTTAATTTACTTTTTCATATTTCTTGATACTATTAAACCTGACAATTAACCCATTGTTTAGAGGGGTGCATCTCCCTGCCTGGCTGAATCAGGCTGTTGTGTGAGAAGCACAGAAACTCACATCCTCTGCAGAACAGACAGCCCTGAGGTTTAAAAGATTATACTGCATGAGTCATTACACAAGATTTACTTCTGGCCAACTGTTTCAATAAATAATAATGGTTCTTCCAGAAAAAACTACCCAGAAACTGGCACATAACTTCCTCTCACAGAGAGCCCCCAGGAAGCAAAGGCCATCAGGCAGCCCCACCAAGGGCTGGTAAACACCAGGATTTACAAACAGCAGTGAGAGGGAACTATAAATGAGATCAATGTCGAGGATTGCAGCAAATGGCCTATAAAGCAATTTTAAAATGGGATTTCCTGCAACAAAAGCCAGCTCCCAAAAACCTTTTCCAATAATACGAGGTGAAAAGCATTGGATTTGAATGGTAATACCCAATACTATGGTGTGGACAGACAGCTTTGTCCTTTCCTTACAGGCGACTGCTCAGGCAATTTGTTAATCTCTCATCAGGAAAGAAAAGGAAATGTTAAAATAAATCCATCCAGGTCCATCCAGGCCCAAATTACTGTGCCAGGAGAACCCAGTGTTGTATAATAACCGAAGGTTGCATTATTTGCTGTTATTACATGGAATATTAGGAAAAATCGAGGAATGAAGAGCAAGCAGAGAGCACAGCCATGTTTGTTTCCCTTTCCCTATTCCATTCCAGATGTAGCTATCAAGAAAAAAAAGTATTATTAATAAACTTTATGAAGCATATCTGAAATAGATGTTGTTCATTCAAAAATTTCAATGCACTAGAACCTCCTTACTTAGGGTTAGGCAAAGGACTTCTTACCTGGAAAAAACCCCTTCATTTCTCAGGGCTGTTCTTTTCCCTCCGCCTGCAAACCCACTTTTAGAGGCAAACCTTTGGTGTGTTTCCGAGCGAGCAGCGACCTGGGGGCACAGGGACACCGGTACCCGGCACACACACACCGCGCACAGCCCCAGCGCTGCTCCCTTGCGCAGAGCTGCTCTCTCCTAGCTACGCGGAGCACAGCCGCTGCTTCAGCCCCCGCGTTTTGCAATGACATCCCTGAATACAACAAAAATTCAAACTACTACAAGGAAATTCCCCCCCTTTACTTTAAAAGAGGGCAGTTTAGCAGAGGAAGAGAGTTTTCAGGTGCATCTGGTCGGTCTTTCCCGGCGCTACGTCCCCATCAGCCTGTAGTTAAAAATAAATCAAAGGCAGCTAACCTGGAGAAGGGAGATTCCTTGTTTCACTGTGCCCAGGATACTTTTTTAGTGGTTAAATTGAATTTGTAACACTTAGGGGATTTCTTCCCACGTGGCCATTATTGGTGTGAGATTTAAGGGCTATCAGTGCAGGGTTTGTTCGTGTTCACGGTGATTCCTATTTTAAAGTACATCCTGCTTCCTAAACCTTTACACTATTAACCTGCTTCTCCCAAGAAAAGAAAGGCGCCCTTTGGAAAAGTAAATACTAGCAGTCACTGCCACTGGTCTTCTCCATAACACGTTACTGCCCGATGATGATATGAAAGCATAAATCCTGCTAGAGCCCTAATTTCACACATTTGGAGATGATTTATTGTATTTTTTTTTTTTCGTAAAGATGAGTGCCAGAATTGCAGGAAAATTTCAGGAACGTTACGAAGTAGGACTTGCCACCGCTGTACACCCTAATGTAATTTGGAAAGTGAACTAAGAGCAAAGGGAAAGAGAAGCGACAATTGTCCACTTGAGCTGGGTCTTCCTTTTCGTTTAGCTCTTATTCACTGTCTTCTCTGGGATAAGGGAGTGTTAATTGCTTGGTTTTACTTTTTACCCTTATTTGAACATCCATCCGAGCGGCATTTCCCCAGGCTCTGTGGGTAGCCTGTCAGCACCGGGATGCCTCTCCTGGGTCAGAGAATGTCCTGAGTTGGAAAGGACTCCCAAGGATCATCCAGTCCAACTCCTGTCTCTGCACAGGACAACCCCCAAAATTACACCATGTGCCTGAGAGTCTTGTCCAAATGTTTCCTAAATTCTGTCAGGCTTTGGTCGGTACATCTTGTTGTATCCCCGGGGCTGGGGTAGCCCAAAATATTTGCATTTTACCCATCTCCAAGCAGAAGCCACTGGTCCACCTTCTGTTGTCCCCCAGGAAGCTTAAGGCTTTCTAGAGGTGACCCTGGTCCATCCTCCCGGGGCCCTGGTTCCTCCGCGGGATTATTCGGACTGTGACTGGCCATGACTCTCAGTGGGTGTCCCTTGGTCCTGTCCTACTGGAAGAGGGGACACGAGTCTACCTGAATCTCTGCTAGTCCCTTCCCTGTGTGCTCCCGGTGAGCACACACGGCACTGACCGGGGGGGTGACCGCTTTTCGGTGACCGAGAGATGGAGAGAAGGAGAATAGAGTGAAGGGTGACTACAGGTTCATTCCCGAAAACTTACCGGGAACGCTGGATTTGCCAGGTTTGCAAAGTGTGAGCATTGCTGTGTAGCAGCTCCCCTTCCCCCCAGGCAGGGAAAGAAACCTCCCCTTTGCCCCATCCCTCCCCCTGAGCCGATCGGCTTGAGGATGAACAGAGTAGATGGGGCAGAAAGGGGGGTTGGAAGGGAGCACATTTGCTCATTAAAGAGGCTTCGAAGGTGACATAAGTTTGTCAGTCGGCTGATTCAAGTCCTCTGTTACGCTGGGGCAGTGGTGTCCGTCTCCCCGCTTTCCCCCGGAGTCACCCAAGGGATCCCCCTCAGGTGGCCCCCATTGGTGTGGAGGCAGCCCCGGAGAGGCTGCAAGAGACAGCCCCGGGCAAGGGCAGCTCGGGTGCTGCGGGGAGAGACTTCCTGGCCTCCTACTGCTGCCTGCAGGTGGAAGGCTCCTGCTCCGTTGGCTTTGCCCACTCCGTTTGGTTGTGCGGCGGAGGGGAGCGCAGGGCGCGGCGGGACACCGCGGCCCTGGCAGGGTGATGGGTGGGGAGAGGCCTGGGGCTGAGAGGCAGAGACAGGGCAGTAAACAGAGAGACAAATGTAAGGCTTGTGTGGGATTGATGACTTGCACCCAGCTCGCCGCAGGCTGCCACTGCCGCCGGGGCAGCATCTCCATCTCTAGCCCTGCAGCACTGGGGATGTGTGCAGGAGCCATGGCTGCGAGAGGGGCAGCCGGGAAAGCCGCTGGGAAACGTGCCGGGAAATCCATCGGGAAACTTGCCTGCTCTTCCCGCGACCAGGCGGAAGGAGCATACGCTGGCACGGCCCTGCCTGACAACTAATCAATAAGTCTCCATTAACCAAGGCTTCCAGGAAATGGTGTGAATCCTGTCTATCGTTGTGCAACCAAACAGCAAAGCAAACACGAGTAAAAGATTGCAAAGCAGCTTGACTGGGTTCGTACAAAACCAATAAAGCAAACCTTTCCCCTACTTGTTTCAAGGGAAGATGCTGAGAGCTGCAAGGCTGCTCCCAACTTCCAGAAAAAATCCCCACCAAAGAAAACCACAAAGTAAAAGAAAACAAAACCCTAACCAGCCCTATAATAAAAAGTGCTCAAGGACGAGTGGGCTCTCGTAGAGGCATGTTTGAGTGGCATGTCAATGCTAAGAATGGTTTCACATACACAGAGATGTGAGGGGAAGTCGGTTGAGTCCATTACCGCCCGTGGAGCCGCGACCGTCCCGTGGGTCGGGCTGAGGGGGCCGCGGCACCTCTGCTAGTGTCTCTAAAGGCACCAGAAACTGCACCAGAACCCGTCTGATCACCTGCTTGTCCCTCCCTCCTAAGAGAAAGGAATTCTTTCTTTTCCTCTTTCCATTTCCGTTATTTTTCTCTCGTCTTCCCTTCTTTTTTTTTAATTCCCCATTTCTAATTATATACTTTTCCTTCCCCCCTCCCACCCTTCCTCTTTTCCTTCCCTTCCTCCTTTCCTTCCCTTCCTCCCTTCCTGTTCCTTTTCCTTTCTTCCTTTTTCTTCCCTCGGTAATTCTCTTCCTCCCTTCTCTCTCCTTTCCACTCCTCCATTCTCTTTCTCTCTCATTCTTTCGTTCTTTCCAGCCGCTGGCTTTAGCTTGAAGGAGATCTGATGTGATTAAACTCACAGGGCGTTGGAGGGCAGAGGTACATTAAGCCAAAGCGACAGAGAAGATGAAAGAGGCTCTCTCGACTCGAGTGCCCGAGGACAGCTGCCCTCCTCCTTCCTCCCTGGGGTCACGCAAGCTCCCCGCCGCCTCCCCTGGGACTCTTCTCCCGATCCTGCCCCGGAGCTGCTTCTTCTGACGACAACGAAAAGGATATTTCCCCCCCCACCCCCCTCTGTTTTTAACTATGGCCCCTCGGGGCGTGCGGAGAAACGCTCCCGACCCGAAGAGCTGCCAGCCCTGCCCGCACCAGCTCTTCCCGCACCAGCCCTACCCGAATCTGCCCGCACCAGCACTGCCCGAACCTGCCCTTTCCGCACCAGCTCTGCCCGCACCGGCCCTGTGTTCCCTGCCAGTCCCGGTGCTGCCTGCCCTGCCCAATTCTACCCGGCCCTGCCCAGCTCGGCACTGCCCGCACAGGCCTGCATCGGCCCTGCCCGATCCTGCTCGTTCCAGTGCTGCCTGCCCTGCGCGTCCTGGTGCTTCCTGCCCTACCAGCACCGACCCTGCCCTTCCCTGTGCTTTCTGCCCTGCTCTCACCAGCTCTGCCCGTCCCGTCCCTGCCCGATCCTGCCCGTTCCGGCGCTGCTCGCCTCCAACTCACCAGGGGAACGGCGGAGACTGCTGAGAGGAAGGGAGGGATGTTCCGGGGGGCTTCTCGGGGTTCAAAGTCCTGCAGAGGGGTTGTCTGTCCCGCACAGAGGTAGAGTCGAAGGCTGCCCGGAGTTCGGTGTTGCCGGTACTGGCCCCTCCGGGCACCGGGGGAGCCGCCGTGCTCTGCGCCAGGGCAGGGGGAGGCATCCCGCGTTTCTGCCCGGGCTCCCCGTCGCCGAAAAGGGGAGACAAGGAAGGAACGTAGTGTCCCGATCTATACGCTCCACCTGCAATTCAGAGACCGCATAAATGCAATTTAAACTTTGTTTTTTTTAGGGGGGAAATATCGATAATAATAATGAAACCAACCAACAAAACACAACCAACCAAAAAAATCCCCCAAAACCCCACAACCCAAACCCTAGAGATCTACTCCAATTTAAAATTCCTTCGCGCAGAGCAAGGAGTGAATTTCGGTGCTTTACTGTCCAACAAAACTTTTTAGATGTTAAAGATATTCAAGATCCTGTTAAAGTTTGCTCGAAATGCAGAGACCGAAGAAGACAACCGAATCCGATGGCAAATTTTGGTGGGTCCCAGTTTGTCCTTCGGGAAATCAAAGGAAAACACAAAATTCCAGGACCAGCGAGAACAGCTGCAAGCCCGAGCAGCGAAAACCCGAGACATAAATAATTTTGAGGGTATTGGCAAGGCGATAAAAATTCATCCAAACGGACACGCAGCTGAATTTTAAAGCTGGTCTGTACACAACCACCTGCT
Organism: Bucco capensis; assembly: GCA_013396975.1. Lineage (NCBI taxonomy): Eukaryota > Metazoa > Chordata > Aves > Piciformes > Bucconidae > Bucco > Bucco capensis. The sequence continues at coordinate 25,476 of VWZO01003846.1, read as the reverse complement.
TAAGAGACTGGCAGCTTAAAAAATAGTCCGTGCTCTGTTCTTTTCTCTAAAAAAACGTATAAAGTGTGCCGCGAATTTTCTTTATAGCCGTAACGAAATTAAGTATCGAAATGAGAGAATAGTGTTAGCAAAGATGCTGGCATGCAGGAGGTCTAATATCAACCCGAGTCGAAATACATCAAAACCACCGTGTGGTAAAATACTGCAGAGATTGGGAGGGATAAAAATACAAAACAAAACAAAGCAAAGTACTTAGTTACTTCCTCTCTTAACGATTATATGTTTCAATGGGGGAGAGGAGAAATTGCATTTCAAGTGATCGATTCCTTGTTAACAAACCTCTATCAGAGAATTGTGAAGGGCTGAGAAATTCGGATCGTGTCATGAATGTGGTTTAAACTGAGGTGTGATTTTTCTCTAATTTTTTTTTTTTCAGGACGTAAATACATCATATTTATTTTCTTACAGGCAGAGAGAAATAAACAAACAAATAAAAAGTAGATTTAATGCTTTTAACGCGAAAACAAATTAGTCGAGTGTGAGGTTGTTCAAGTATTGATTTACTTCTCTGATGGGTTATTTCTCCAGAGAGTTATCAACAGGATATTAAAAGGAAAACAAAATAATCAGGTGGATTTTTTCCGGTGAAAGGAGGTCTTGGGTAAAAGACACAGAGTTCTACTCCCGGGTCCTCACCCTTCCCCAATAAAGGGCTTTTCTGGCTAGAAAACCATGCGTGATTTGCAGCACACCCGCAACTGGCTCCCGGTGCCTACTCTCTCCCTTGCCCAAGTCCGTTTAATTTGTAAATAAGTTGCAGGGCCCCTTTTCACAGAACCCAGTTGAGCAGGTAATTTGTTGTTAGTGCTTGTACAAATGTTGTGAACCATGCACTCAAAAATAGGAAAACTATACACAAAAGAGGCAAACATGGGAACACAATTGGAAATTACTGCGTTCTAAAAATGTCAAAGAAGAGCAATTTGCAGAGAGGCATCAGTAATTGTCTCCTACATTAACGGAAATGATTTGCCAAGCCCAACCCTTTTGTTCTCCCCAGGATGCACGGGCGCTTCGCCATCGACCTCAATGCGACTGGATCAGGACCTCTGGATCAGGCTGTCAGCCCAGGGAGGTGCTCAGGGTCCAGGGATGGATCCTGCCTTGCAGACCTGAAGTCTTGGAGTGTGTTTTCAGGAGGAATCCGGTGGATTTACGGTAGGTTGCCTGAATGGGATGGAGATGTGCACATCTGAGCCTCGGTCTTGAGGGCATCTCCCAAGGATTCCAGGAAAGCAGTTCCAGCCGCACTAGTAGGAGCGCTGAATGGGAAGCACAGATTGGTGGGATGGTCTCCAACAGGCCTGGGAGTGACATGCTGTGGCCCCGCTCACGCCAGCACATAGTGATGTTCTCTGGTCAGGCTGAGACCCTGGGACATTTCCCCTGTGAAGGGCTATACTTCCCTCTAACCCAGGGAGGCTTAAGCAAGTCCATCCCCTGCTGTTTAGCTCTACCACATCCCCCAAATCGCATTTCACAAATGAACTCCCATGGTAAGGACAGCCTAGCTTCTCAGGCTGCAAAGAGCCCATTTCCCTGCTAGAACATGGGGAAGAAAATTCTCACCTCAAGCTCAGCCAGGGCAGAAGTGAAGCTTGCACAGGCAGGTCATTGCTCTGTGGGGTTATGTTTTGTTGCTTACCCCATTCTGCCTTGTTTAGAACACCCCAGGCTTTGAAATTCATGTGCAAAGCGACCAGCCCCAGATTTAGAGCTCCAGACTCCAGCTACCTGAACCTGCTCCCCTATCTTCAGCTTTTTATTTCCCACCATGTTCTTTTCATCCAAAGAGTCTAAAAAGTAGACTAAAACTCCCCAAATCTACAGGCTGACATAATCATATGACTGCAGGTGCTGAGGTTGTAACCTGTTGTATTTATGTGTTAATTCAGCCCATGTTCAGAGTTGGTTTCTAACCGTTCACATTTACATCTGCAGGGCTCTGCCCAGGAGCTTGCTTGTATTTTGAGAAGGAATATTTTGCACAGCCTGTGACTCAGTGAAGTGTATCTAGTGTTTGGGCTGCCAGAAAGGTTTTATCTCAGATTTGCTTACTATCCAGGGAAGCGTAAAAACAACAGCCACTACAGAATATTGTGCTGCAAAAAATACACCTTATGAATTTTAAAGCATTATGAGAGAGCTGCAGTAAAACCCCCACTGGCTGCAGTGGAGTTAGGATTTCACTGAAATCTTTGCCTGTGATTTCTTTCATAACTGAAGGTGTACCAGCCACTCTTAACTAATCAACAACAGAAAATAAGACATCTCCTAGTATATTATTTTCCTAAAAGAATGGGTATTTACCTTTATAAAGCAAAAGAAAAAAGAAGAAAGTAAAATGAACATCCAAATTTCAGAGAGGTAGCTCACTGTAATGACTGGATTACTATTTGGTATGTTAACAGCTTAAAAAAATCATTAAATGATCAAATTGTATTGATTTCAGGTATAAATCAAGCCTTTTCTTCCTTCCTTCCACTCTCTACCTCCCAGTGGATAATTTTTTAACTTAAAAGGAATATTTTGCACTTATCCTACAGAGGATTTTTTTTTTTTGTTAAGCTGATTTCTTCTATCCCATGAACACTATTAGGCAACAAGATAATATGGATTTCTCTCACTGAGACCTGTAAGATAGGATTACAGGACTGCTCAGGGTCCTGATCCTGCTTTTTTCAGACTGATTTGCCTGGTACTGAGGAGCTGAGGGGCCAGTGAGCCCCCGTGGAGCAAATTCCAGCTCAGAGCCTCTGAGCAAACAGCCACTTCACAGCTCTCCCCACGGCGAGCATCACTGAGCAGGATGCCAGGACCCAAACCTCACCTGGAAACACAAATACTATTCAGAGCTACACTTAGAAGAAATGTGATGTTAATTTGCTCCAATATGTGCTGTTCTTCTGCTTCAAGAATTCATGGAAATTTGGATTTTTACATCCTTCTTCACATAGGATGTTCTTTGCCTTTCAGCAGTGCCAGCAGGATGGTCTGAAGAAAAAAAACCCAGCAGGAGAATGAGCTCTTGTTCAGGTCATCTGGAGAAAACCCAGAACTGGGCTGGCAATTTTCAAGCTTGGCTCTTGATATTGGGCACAGGGCTAAAGTCAACTTTACTCAGGAGCACAAGTGTCTTAGGCCAGGATTAGATGTGATTGGCACTAGCTGAGGCAAAAGGAAAGCTGACCTGGGCTGCTGTGCAGATGCTCCAAGAAGAAAACTCAGGCAAAGTGGATGAGAGGACTAAGTTTGCCTTACATTTCTCATTTTCAGACAACCACCCTGTGACCTGATGCTTACTTAGAACTTCGGCCTGAATTTTACTTAACACAAGTGGAAAGGAATATTTTTGGCAGGGAAAACAGAATATGCTGGATATAATTATAAACAGGACTACTGCAGATGACCAAATGATTACTGCAGTGAAGTAAGTAGGCACATCTTCTGGGAAGACCTTGCAGTTGTGATGTAGCTTCCAGAAATAACAACAGAAACAAGAGTAATTGGAATTGTAGAATAATTTACAGTGTCAAAACAATCTCTACCATCAGTACTAGGAACCTTGTGTTGGCACTTAGCTGGTAGCAGCCAGGCAGCTATCACACACTGAAAAACATTCAACAGGTAAGAAAGAAACAAAACAAAAAATATCCTGAAAACTATTCTGAAGAGAATAATCCTTTTTGCACCACAATGTAAATTGTTTTATAAGGAGGCAAGGGAAATTAAGGCATTTGGACCCTATTTATATTCAACAGCTGTCTTAAGTTCTTTAGGGAATTGTGAAAGTTAAGCTGTAAAGCTTGCAGCAATATCTTGAGGGCCAAACACAGCAGTTAGCAATGGGTCCTAATTTGAGGGAAGATTTCCAGTTCTATATCAATTTGCTATTGATTTATGAAGCCAGGATGTAATTCTTCCCAGTGTGCCTCTTTTTTTTAGTTTCCCATATGTTACTGAGTGTGTGATACACTTAATGCACTGGTAGTGAGTGTTAGGCATTTTTCAAATACTCTTATGTTTCTATAACAATAAAAACATATATAAATTAAAAAAAAAAACCTAGATGAATTTAAACCTTCTTGTAGAAGAAAATTTCATTGCCTTTCTCTGAGTTTTCTGTGGAGAGAAAAATATATGGAATACATATGTGTATATGAGTAGAAAGAAACCACTTATTCTCTGCAGATCATTCGCTCAACAGGATTTTATTTACACAGAATTGTTTATATTTGGAATTGTAATTTGTGCTCACTGATCGGCATAAATGATAAATCCACTTTTTCCCCTTTTTTCTAGCTGCTGCTTCCCCCCACCCTTATCCTTTCAGAATGCTAATAGCTTCTTTTTTTCACCAGATATGTTAAGATTCATTTTTTGTCGTCACAGCAACAGGATTCAGCTGACAGAAGGAATTTTGATAGCACTGAGAGATTTTTAGGTTTGGTACTACTGCCATAATCCTCTCAAAACCAGACACATCTAATGATGAATCAGAACATGTCATGCCTCCTATGTGTGTCCTGATCAGGAGTAAATACACTCATGCTGCTGCCCTTCAGTTTGAGCCTGATCACCTGCAGCCATACAGCTACATCTGCAAGGTGCCCTGGCTCTCTACAGCAAGCTAGGACTTTTCTTTCACATGAAGTTCTTGGCATGTTTCTTTATAGAAGGTTAGCATGAGATCATCATTAGGTACCAGAAACAAGTGATGGTCTATCTTATAATAAGATGAAATTCCTATTTTAAAAAAAATAAAGAACACTTATGTGGTTCCCTTGCATAATATTTTCAGATGTACTTCTACATTCCTGCTAAACACAAGCTTAATTTTAATGTCTAAAGATTTTTTTCCTTACCACTGTTAATTTGCAGCTCTAGAAACTCCAGCTGAGACTGTAATCATTTTTTCCTGATTTAATACCATCCTTGCTAGGCAAAAATCTCAGATTGAAAAAGTGCAATTTGAATCTCTGATTTAAAACTGGGTGAGCTTGACTTCCTACACAACATAGCTATATATATATATATATAACATAGCTATATCCTCATCTCATCTAGTCCTAGGGTGTCTTGAAGTAGACATTGCCATCTCCTGCTTGTAAACAACTTCCAAAGTGCTCCTTTTTGAGATATACTCGTATTGAGCTTAGCAAGTAGAGTTAATGCCATTGCTTTAATTTCTGTGGGCTGTGAAGCACAGCAGCAGGAGATTTGATTTACTTTTCCTTTTCTGCTTTTCTCTAGCAATGGACCAGGCAGTAAGTTCTTTTTCAAATACAAGAATTCTTGTCCTCTAATCTGTGCTCATATGGGAGTCATTCTGCCTATGCAACATCTTAGACTTCCATATATCTTGTTTAATACACTTTTCCCTAGCTAAGGGAGTTGCATAAGGATTCAAGGAGTGTGAATGCATAAAGTGGCATCATCCTGTACACTGGTCCCTTTTCCCTTCCTGTTTCCTAGCACCCTCTTTTCCTTTCTGGCTACAGCTGAACACTGAAATGCTGCTTTTTCAAAGCTTTATGCAAAGTGACTCACAATTCTTTTGCAGCTGATGACAGCTGAGTGAGAGTCTAACACTGGGTATATACACACAGATGTATGTCTTTATTTATGGATGGGGATAAACATACATAAAATGTCACTATATTGGCCATGTGCATGCTTTTCATTCTATCACCATTTCATTTGCCATTTTTTTTTGGTCCATTTTGTACCAAAAGATGCTTTTGAAATATGTCCTAGATGGTTTTAATTCTGGCCACTCCAGCCAATTTTGTATCATTAAAAAAACCTCCTAACTCACTACTTACCTTCTTTCCAGACCATTCACAAATATGTTTAACATCTGGATGCCTGTGAGACTTCATTAGCAATTACCTTCTCCCATTTATTACTACTTTCTGTTACAAATCTTTTGAGCAGTTATTAACCCACAGGAGGATCTCCCCTCTTATCCCATTAAATCCTCTCTACTTTAAATGGTTCTGATAACTGACCTCATCAAAAGCTTTTTAGAAATCTAAGAACATTACATCAAGTATATGACCTTTATCCATAGGCATATTTTCTGCTTTGAAGAGCTTTATTACACCCAGGAAACATAATTTTTCTCTATGAAAGGCATTTCAACTCTATTTTTAGCAATGCTTGAGACAGGAGTCAGACATACTAATTTCTGGTTCTCCTTTCAAATCTGAGGGTCACATGAACCTCTCTTCCTTCCTCTGATTTTAATAACTGATTTAGGAGTTTCAGATCTACATTTCTTTGAGGTTCTTTGGGGAACACTCTCTATCCTGGAGATTTGTCACCATTGTTTGTATTGATCTGTACTGTAATTTCTGCTGGTGTTGGGAAAAGCCTACAGACCATGGTTAGGTATCCATATGCAAGGGAAGAAATGTGCTTTGAATCTCCTCAGGCAGTTAGTTGAAGGAATGAGATGTGGATCTCCTTCTTCCAGCATGGGAATCTTAATCCCAATTAACTACAAGTGTGTGTAGATTTACATTGAGTCTTCTGCTATATCTTACTGGATTAAACACTTTTTGAGGTGAATAGGCTGAGGAACAGCTATTTTACAGTTTTGACTGAATTTAGGCAGAAGTTAGAAAATCTAGTCCTGTGAGGGCTGTGTGAGTCTGAGCACAGATAACAGAAACTCAATTGTTTAGGGACTTGGATGTTAAAGGTGAAGTGTCTGTGGAGTTTAGGAGCTGCACACTTGAGTTCTATTTGTGTTATCCATATATTTGTCATTTTATTTCTACACCTACAGTCAGCAAAGAGCTGATGCAAATATGTATTTTTTTCATTGAAAAAAATCATTGTTGTAAGAATGTGGTTTGGTAAAGCTCATGGAAGAGAAGGAATGAAATATTCATCATTAATGCACTCAAATACATCTCATCTGAAACTTTACTGTTACAAAGAAACATCAGTCACTCATTTCTACAAGAGCTCATGACAAACTCCTGTTGAAATCTGACCTTTGGACTTCCAGAGCTTCACTATCATATATAAATAAAAGCTGCAGGAATTCCTGGCTTTCAGATGCTTTGGATTTTGATTGTTGTTTATGTCAGGGAAACATACTGCCATTGGCAGGCTGGGCAAAGAGCAACATCCAAGATGCTTGCAGTAAACCAATAAAAGGCGAAGAAATAGAAAAGGTTCCTTTTTTTTTTCTCCTTTCTCTTTCCCTTTCCTTTTTTTCCTCTTTCATTTTTTCTTCTTTTTTTTCTTTGTTTTTTCTTTCTTTTTCTCTTTTTTCCTTCCAATACAGGAGTTGCAAAGCAGCATCACTCTCTACCCTACAATATTATACCAATCAAATCCCATGCATTTGTTGTTAAATGGACTTTTGCAGTAATCCCTGAACATATGTAACCAGGTATTGCCAATATCTTATTGCCTGTTGGTTAAATGCTAGATCTGATTTCTTAAGAAGCAAATATGCAGAATAGCCAGAAAATTCCCCACTCAGGATAAAAGTTGTTGAAGTAAATAGAAGTCCCAGCATCATCTGCAATTTGAAGTGTCAGGGGCACTGTAGGGCAGCATGTAGAGAGCAGCCAGACGGTGCATCCCGCTGGGAGCTCTGTGCACTGACACTCCTGCCTGCTCCACAATTCCCATTTGGCTCTCTACTTCTGGCAGCCCAATGCAGATGGACAACTACTACATTGTGCAGGTGTGCAAATGCTTGCAGACCACTGAAGGTGACACTTCAATCTTGATCTTAATGTACATCTAAGAGTGTCTCTTTACATGAATGCCTTGAAGAGCTTAATCTAAGAGGCAGCTGCTAACAGAAGCTTTCATTGTCTCTTGCTACCACTCTTTTGTAGTTTTACTAACTGTGATCTCCATAATGATCCAAGAAGACAGTGGTATCTTCCTGTTGGGATATAGAAACAGGACATATTTTCAGTAATGGATAATCATATTAAAAGATTGTGACCAAGGTCTTTCAAAGCAACCAGGATCATTTACCATTGCCTGAATTCCACCTTGGCCTCCTCAGGAATTAAGCTAGCATTCCTCCCAGAACAATCTTTGCCTCCACTTTCCAAGCCTGAATGACTGAGGTTTTCTCAGGAAGCACTAAAGCAGGGAAGGTGACTTTATGTCATCCAACCCATAAGGTCCACAACAAGTCCATAGAGGCAAAGTTTTTCAAAGCATTAAGACTTAACACAAGGCAAAATGACACCAGGGAATAAGGTGAGGATGGTGAGAGAGGGAAGAGAACTGTGAGGCCTAATAGCAGGAAAGAGGAGAGGGGAGAGGGGAGAGGGGAGAGAGGAGAGAGGAGAAAGGAGAAAGGAGAAAGGAGAAAGGAAAGGAAAGGAAAGGAAAGGAAAGGAAAGGAAAGGAAAGGAAAGGAAAGGA
>VWZO01003846.1:0-16983 GCA_013396975.1 Bucco capensis | reverse complement strand
AAGAAAAGAAAAGAAAAGAAAAGAAAAGAAAAGAAAAGAAAAGAAAAAAGAGAAAAGAGACAGAATTGCATGGAGGCATATACAAATAATAAGTGAGCATCTTAATTTTATGTGGCATGTCACCAGTAAAGACCCACTAAAGTTAGAGATACCCTTGTGTGCCCTGCAGTTATTTGATTAGGGCAGAAAATATTGATTTAGCCTAAAATATGTTAAGGGTACAAGGTACTACATTCCTAAAGCCACAGTCTGTCTGTCTGTGTGTTCGTTCCTCTGAAAATCTTGCCCTGGAACTCTTAACTTTGAGTATTTTTTTTCTTCTTGTTGTTAAATCTTAACCTTACTGCATTCCAGGGACTCTTAGCAATGGATTAAGAGCATATTTAGCTGTAACCAAATCATTTTAACTGAACTCCAGAGTTGTCTGCAGTCTCCTGACTAGTGTGAATTGATACTTGCCAGCATCAAAAGTCTCCCTCTCTGTAATTTGTGCTCACTCCATGATGCTTATTGCCACACTAGAGTTGTTCCTGACTTATACTTGAAGAGAGAGGATCTTTTCTTGCTAGACACATTCCCATTTTCCTAAATAAGTTTCTGATTTTTTGTTGTTGGCTGAGATTACAGAAAGACAAACTGTAGGCTTGTGTTCCTCTTCCTTTATTGTTATTTGTTTAGCACTTCTCTGCAGGTGAGAGCACACAACCATGATACAGATCCATGTCCTTTGTAGCTTGGGAGGAAAGTGATGGGATCCCCTTTATGTGTCACTGCTCTAAGGTAGGTGTATGATTTCCCAGGAAACAAAAACTGGGTTCCTGGGCAGTCAATGTGTGTTTCTGAGGAAATTAAGATCCCTGAATGCCCTTGATTTCCTCTTAGAAACCATGTAGAAGATGCCATTTTCCTTAAAAAAACCCAGGCATCCCCAAAACTTAACACTGTGCTGATGATCATCCTTAGAAATCTTAGGAAAGAGGAATCCCTGAGATTTGTGGAATAGCACTAAAACACATTGCACTCTGTGCCCTAGGTACAGGTGAAATTGGAAAGATTTACCTTAATCAGTAATTTGAATTTACTGAAATTCAAATGCAATGGGCTGCCCAGTCCTTACAGGGATGAAAAGATGTATTTTCCCACTGTCTTACCCATAAGTGTTGCCAATGCAACTCCAAATAACTACTTTATCCTCCTTTAACCTCCTTTATCAACAAGGGAAGGTTTACTCTCAGTTTAAAGGGTTTGCAAATTAACAGATAATGGGCTGCTTATTTATTTACCTATTTGTGTGTGTCAGATAATGGTTATAAGATAAATGAAACCCTCAGTGGAATCAATCTGAAAATGTTCAGTGTGCTTACCAGTAGCTAAGAACAGAAGAAATGACAAAGATAGGGAAAAAAAAGTCTAGCTTTTTACCTTCGTTCCTATATTTACTTTTCTTTTAGTGAGAAATTGCCATTTGATGATGAAAATACTAAAAATGCTTTTTACAAGACTCTCACAGGTTTTCATGGCTTCATGGTGGTTTCCCCCCTCATCTCTCAGATGCAAGTCTGGATCATGAACAAGATGAGAAATGCCTGTATCCCCAGATTTCAGACGACTTCCAACAGCTGCAGGGGAGGGTCTGTAGGGTAAGGAATCTGCGGGGCGAGGGTAGCCTCAGCCCTGCCGCACCGCTGACCCCTTCCCCTGCCCTGGAACACCAATGACATCTAGTGGCTAACTCCATCCTTCTTCTAGTTACACAACAAAGAATAATTAAAAGCAAAGAAAAACAAACCTCAAAATGAACCTTCTCCCTCCCCAATATCTTATCTATTTCCACCAAATAGTTGTGGACACTTCTTCCCAGACCCTCTTGCAGCCAAAGAGTGGCAGTCAATGGCTTCGTGTCTGGTGACCCTCAGAGCTCTGGCTTGGGGCTTGTGCTCTTCAATATATAGACAATGCACCCAAGTGCACCCTCAGCAAGTTTGCAGATGACACGAAGCTGAGTGGTGCAGATTACACACGAGAAGGGAGAGATATCATCTAGGGGCACCTGGATAAGCTTGAGAAGTAGGCCCACACGAACCAAATGAGGTTCGACAAGTTCGGCACCTGAGTAGAGGCAATCCCAGATATGAGTGCAGACTAGGAGAAGAAATCATTGTGAGCAGCTCTACAGAGGACTTGATGGTTCTGGGATGAAAATCTGGACATGATTGAGTAGAAGTCAACCTGTACTTGGCTGCCTCAAAAAAGAATTGTGGCCAGCATGTTGAGCGAGGTGATTGTGCTGCAGAGTGGTGACTCCACTCTGGTGGCAGCTCACATGTAGCACTCTGCCCAGCTGTGGGTCCCTCAGAACAAGAAGGACATGGACCTGCTCAAGCAGGGGAGAGCCATGAAGATGACTGGGGCCTGGAGTACCTCTCCCATGGTTGTTCAGCCTGAAGAAGAGAAGACTCCAGGGAGACCTTACTGTGGCCTTTCAATACGTAAATTGAGCTTATAAAAAAGAGGAAGAGAGACTTTTTACACAGGCAGATAGTGATAGGATAAAGGGGAATGATTTTAAGCTGAAAGAGGAGAAATTTAATTAGATATAAGGAAGAAATTCTTCACTGTGAGAGTGGTGAGACATTAGGACAGTTTTCCCAGAGAAGTTGTGGATGTCCAATCCCTGGCTGAATGGGACTTTGAGCAACCTGGTCAAGTGGGTGGCATCCATGCCCATGGCAGGAGGGGTGGAACTAGATGATCTTTAAGGTTCCTTCCAACCCAAACCATTCTGTGATTCTACAAAACTGCTAAAAGCTGTCACAGCACTTTTCCACCCTGACCTGCCCACACTGACTTTCCCTAAACTGCAGTTACCATGTGAAATTTCACACCATATGCTGCATTTTTCAGGCTGATAATGTCAAAGAAACTCACAATTTGTGAAGATTAAATGATCCACAGAGAGTTCAAGACAGTGCAGTTCCCTCATTTGGGATCAAGTGAAACAACCTCCTGATGATCAAAATTTTTCTTGCTGAAGAATAACCTGACCCCTACAAGAACAAGAGAAGAATGAATTGAGGACTTTGAGCTCCCAGCTAAAGCCAAACATTTCTCACTGAGAAACTTTCCAAATCTTCTACAGAAGTTATAGTAGCTCCAAGGAGAATGAGTGAGGGAAAGGAGAAAGGGGAAGGGGGATGGACCATCTAATCATAGGAGAGATGTCTACTTCACTTAGAATTACCCTACTGATATTGCCAAGCACCTCTTCAGCCTCTGACAGTCCTGGCCAGTGACTCAAGCACGATGCTGTGATAAGCAGAGATACAGAAGCTCTATCAGGTCTAGTGGCTTGCACTAAAGCCTTTCTTTTCTCTTTTAATGCTAATAAAAGTTAAAAGCAGAGCCCATGCAATTTAACTTTGGTGTTTCATCTGAATATCTTTTTACCTCCTTTATAAGTTTCGCTGTGGAAATAATTTCCTTGTGGATATTCTTGCTATTAAAACAAAGCAGGGCCTGGGAGGCTCAGCCACAGACTAGGGCATGGGAGGTACTCTGCCAGCAATGAAAGGTTGACCTATACCACAGAGTCCAAGTGAGAAGCTGGTCTCTGGAGCCCATCTTCCCAAGGATTGAGTGCACCCTTAGCAAGTTTGCAGATGACACCAAGCTGGGTGGCAGTGTTGATCTACTTGAGGGAAGGGAGGCTCTGCAGAGAGATCTAGACAGGCTGGATGGCTGGGCCAAGGCCAATGCCATGAAGTTCACTAAGGCCAAATGCCAGGTGCTGCACCTTGGCCATAACAACCCCCAGCAGTGCTCTAGGCTTGGGGAGCAGTGGCTGCAGAGCTGCCAGGCACAGAGGGACCTAGGGGTGCTGAGTGACAGCTGAACAGGAGCCAGCAGTGTGCCCAGGGGGACAAGAAGGCCAATGGCATCCTGGCCTGGAGCAGGAACAGTGTTGTCAGCAGGAGCAGGGAGGTGATCCNCTGTTCTATGATTCTATGATTCTAAGGACTCCTTTTGCTTATTGCACTGCATTTGCCACCATCCAAGATCCATCAATGACATCGAGCTTGGACGTAATGCCCTTTGTTCAGCAGGCTCAAGGGAGCATCTCTCTTGCCTTATCCTTGTTACAGTCACAGTGTATAAGACAAGAGTCATAGATAAAAACATGAATGGGAGGAGAAGTAGTGGGGAAATCCCTCCAAAGGAAAGGGAACTGTACTGGCTCAGAGTTTTAGGATAGATTAGGTTCTCTTGGGAAATATTGCTTTGACTGAAATTAGAGACTGAGAGTGAATAATTTTCATCCAACTTCGACCACAAAATAATTAAAAGAACCTCTACTATATGATTTCTATCATACTGTATAATTTCTAAATGTTGCAGCACTAAAGGGGAAACTCTGATGATGATATTCCCAGTTTGTTTGTTTTTTTTTGAGATACAATTTGTTAGGTGAAGTTGACTTCAAATTTTCAGTTGAGATGGAAGAAACATTTCAGAACACCATATTTCCATGAATTAGAAAAACTTAGCTTCAGCTGGACTTCACTGAACCTGATAGGCAATGTAACAGCTATTTTGGATTGCTTTTAAGTTTTTAGAGGTAGCAGCTCCAACTGAGGACTCAGAATAAACTCCTCAAGAGCAAGCTGATTACACCATCTGAGATTCAAAAACCATTTCTTCTAGACCTTTGGCAAAAGCCACATATGTCCAGAAAAGATAGAGGATGCATGATCTTAATACATAGACTTAACAAAGCTCTTTAAATATATCCCAAAACCTACTGTTTGATTTTGAACCCTGAAAGACTAATAGGATCATTTTATATGCCCAGTCCAGCTATGATCCCTAACCTAACTGATGTCTTGAAGGAGAACAATTCACAAGCTTTATTGGTTCATGTACTCCCCTCAATAAATTGTTGTAAAGTAGAACAGTGGAACATTGAACTCATCCATCATTATTAGCTCTTGTACAACAGCTTGCAAACTGCTGAAATGGGATTGCTCTGAGCCTTCCCAGCATGATTTAAATGCTCAGAGCAAGTTCCTCTTGTTACATGACCCGAGATAAGAAGTAAACAGGGAATTTCAGGCTGGAAAGTACTGCTGCTTCCAAACAACCAGCATCAGCATCTCTCTACAGCAGTTAAATATGCAGCAGTAGAGCTGTCTCTAGGGTTCTTTGGCCACAAGCAAGTTGTGCTCCAGCTTTTCTGCAAGGGTGCCTCTTAGTTAGATTTATACCCCTGTATTTCTCCTGCCCTCACCCCTCCCCAGCTCTTCAAAATGCATTTATTAGCAGCAGCTTCACCCAGTTCTGTAATCACAATGTGAGGACAATGGTTGTTTTAGTGTATGAGTAAGAAATGGTATTATTTTTAGATGAGAGATAGAGGAGGAAAAACTGTTCAGACAAGAGGAACCCTGAGCAAAAGAGGAATTAGAGTTCTTCAGGCTATCTAACCTCAGCTCCTCCAGCCTTTCTCCCTCTGTTGTCATGCTTCTGAGTGAATCCTTACTGTTTTCCACCAAGACTGTTTGCAAACACATTCAGCACATAAATCCCCAAAGAGGATTCCAGCATGGAGCAGAGAAGAGTACTCCCTGTATCTCAGGCTAGATTATTTATACAGCCTGACATGTTGTTGATGCAGCAGGACACTGTTAACTCAGATTCACCCCATGTTTCACTATCATCCCACATGTTCTTTTCCAGCAGTGTTACCCACCCACCCTTCTCTCTCTGTACTTTGCTGTGATCACACTGAGTTCTAATCCTATACTCCAGCTTTCTGAAGAAGAGCTGCAGAGATTGTGCTGTCTGCAATACATGGAACAGAACAGGATGCACCTCTTACATTTTGACACTGAACTATTGAGAGCTACTCAAATAAATATTTTTACTGACAGGTTTCCTCTCCACCCATAGAACTTCTATCAAGGCCAAAGTTTCCTTTGCTTGTTTAGAAAAATGGCACACAATCCTTCCACTGAGGTTCAGTACAGTCAAGAGATACCACATCTACTGCTTTCTTATCCATAAAACTTCCTTTTCTACTACTAAAGCAAAGCAAATTGAATTATTACGCAATTTTCTTGGACAAAAATTACTTACACATAATATACTGAGACTCAAGTGGTTGGGAGGTAAGGAATAGTTAGGAAATTGCATCCAAAGGCTTTAATGCCCTTGTCATCATGCAAAAATCACAGCAGATATATTATGTCTATTAGAGAGTGCAGATTCCTAGATCACATTTCCTTCCACTTGCTACCATGGATGACAAAGAGATGAACATTTTTTTTTCTGTCTATATTGCTAGCCTAAGCCCATCTCCAGAGTTTAGTTAGTGCACTTTCTTCTGGTTGCTTGCATTATACTTACAATTTACTGAGTATTTATTCTTAATAAGAGTTCATTTTTCAAGAAGGGCTCCAGAGCCCTAACTGACTCAGCTCTATTAATTTATTGATGGAGACTATAAGGACTTTAATCAATCATGCAGACAGTTGCTTAATAGGAATGCAAAAGGAGCTGGGAGTCTTCTGCAATAGCTCCAGCAATATAATGGGGCAAGTTCAGGCAGGTTTTAACATCCCACTTGCTTCTATAAATGAACCAGTTTAAAATGCTTTATGTTAACAGAACTTTGTAGAAAATGCTATTGTTGAAAGTAGGTAAAACTCTGACCTACTTAAACCCCCAAATTCTTATTACTATTCCTATGCTTCTCCAGTAACAGTGATATGAATATATTTTATATATGAATATATATATATTATATATGAATATATATATTTTATATATGAATATATATTTTTTGGACACATTCTCTTTTCTTTCCTCTTTGATTTGCTTGTGTAACATGTGAAAAACCATTCCAAGCAAAATTTAAGACTGGCTAAACAGATAAACATTAGATTTTGTGGATAGTTGCCCTTAAAGGCAATATTTTAGTACATCACCATGCTTCTATGGCCAAGGATGTAGAGGAGCAGAGCTGTGTTCTTGGTGGGTGCCTTTTTGCATTGCCTGATGTCTTTGCATTTCTATGCAAATCCAGCCCTTGGATTATTTGTCTTAGTTCTTTTGATTTGCCCCAATTTTGGCTCAGTCACTGATCTGAAATTTGTATCCAGAACAGCAGAAGAATATTGCCTCAACACATAAGTTCTCCAATATTTTCACTGTATTGCACACTGCTTTTTCCTCTCTTAATTCAGGTGCATGCACAGTACTCTTATGTATATATATATATAATATACACACATCTACACTCTTTTATTGATTTCTAAGGTTAAATGCTTGCCTCATCTAAGGATAATGTATTTGCTACTTCTTGGTAATTTCTGGCATTGGGAATACTCCTCTTTCATTCACAGTCCAGATGATTTGAAACCATTTACAGCCCAAAAGGGTCCTGGCTGAGGTGGCAGGAACTGCCAAGGAACACAGTGTCTACTCACTTCCAGCTGAAATATGTGCCTGTTTCCCAATTTGATGAGTAAATCTCCAAGGCCAAAGCTCATGCTACATAAATAGTGCAAACAAACATCCACAGGTCCAAGGAAGCTATGGAGCAGGTTGAGTATTTATTTATTAAGCAAGGTCTCACTGCTTTGGTT
This sequence comes from Bucco capensis, assembly GCA_013396975.1. Lineage (NCBI taxonomy): Eukaryota > Metazoa > Chordata > Aves > Piciformes > Bucconidae > Bucco > Bucco capensis. The sequence goes on along the minus strand of VWZO01003846.1, from coordinate 9,340 downwards.
TCCTTTTGTTTTGCACACAAGAGGAAACATGAAGAACAAGAAGCTGACATAAAAAAAAAAAGAAAAATCAATCCTTTTCCTGTTTTTTACTTATGCTTAAAATCTTCATGACTAGCTGAAGTGTTGAGGGCTGCTTTTACAGGCAAATGGTGAACTGAGACTTTGGTCAAGGGCAGTCCAACAACACAACTGAAATTTTAATCAGCACAATGAGCAGCTAGAAACAGAAGAACTAAGGTGAAGAAAAGCAGAAAGGCAAGTTTTCATATATTCAACTACTTATACAGATGACATTTTCAGAAGAGCAGATGGCTGAGAATACATTTACTTTAGCATGAAGAAGAAGTTACTGTCCTCAGGCAAAATAAAACTCCAGAATCTGAAATCTGGAGTCCCTGGTTGCTATACTGCCATAAGCATCTTCACAAGGGGCCAAAGAGAAAGAATCTGCTTTTAAACTGAGAAGGTAACACAAAAAGCATGGCTATTCAGAGGGAGAGTAATATATGAGCTCCAGCAAAGGACAAATACAAAGCTTTAATATAGAGTAATGACAAAGCAGTCTCTGAATAGATACCTGCTAGTGACTCCTCAGTAGCTGTATCATATATATATATATTTGCACCATTCAGACCAGCACAGGACAAGTGGCACCTACATATGGATTTAATTCTAAGCAGTAGTAACCTGCAGCTAAGCAAAGAGCCCTCAGTGTCCAGCACAGCCTCATCCAGATTCCCACAGAAATCCATTCTTGGAATGCACACAGATGCTTGTGGAGTCCAGAGAATGAACAGCTGGAGGAGCTGTGTCCAGAGGTGTTTGCAAGGTACATTTGGTGGAAATCCTCTGGCTTATTGTTGCTTGAAGCATCATTGATTAATGTTGGATCCAGGCACCTGAACTGGACATCAAACAAAACACAGCTTTCAAAGTTCCTTGCTATGGCTTCAATAAACAGACAGAACATTTGGTTTAAAACAGGTTTGAGATTTCTCAATTTTCTATACTTTGGTGTTCCTTTTGTGTTTGGAAATCAATTTGTAATGTGTTAAACCCCAGTAATTTCTAGTCTCTTTCTCTCTGCTGAATTACAGGCTTGTGAGTGGGAAAGATTTCAATGACACCTATTTAAAGTCTTCAGTGAAAAAGCAATTAAGTAGGTGACAAGATTTTTTGTTTTTTCTGAAAAAGGAATCAAATGAATTCCTTCTGAGCAATTAAAAAGTAAGTTTGATCTGCCCAGACAGGAGAATTTCTGTTTAATTACAGATCGCCTATATCGATTTTATAAATTCAAGGGTCCAAGAGATTGTTTAAGTATTGTTACTCACTGTCCAGTGAGTAAATTGAACAGTAAGCTAGAGAACTCAACGTTTTTCAAATTTACAGAAATTGCCTGATAGAGGATTCTGTGTTTCTTTCTTAAGGAGAAAAGAGAAGATATGGCACTGTTGGCACCAACAGCACAAAATTGGCTGCTACCTATTTGTCTGTTAAACCATTGTAGAAAGTATCTGAGATGGGGCTATTCAACCTTGAAAACAACAACAATATTTACATAATTACCAATCTTTGCATGACAGCTTTATCCTTAAGAAGATGAGCTGCAGATAAACTGCAAATAAAGACTAATCCCATATCATTGCTATCAGATTGGCAACTGAAATCCTGTATAAGGGAGGTACAAAGATAAGCATAATTTCCTTATCATTGAAACTAGTGTCAGTCTTCATCACCCAGACCTGCTCAGATTCTGCTTAAGAACTGACCTGTGCCAGGCAAAAAACTTTAAGGATTTTCATGTGAATACAAAACCTGCTGCTGGGCCTCTGCTCATCTCTTTAACCAAAGATGAATCAAAGTCACTACCTCACCAGTGTGTTAACTGTGAAACAGCAGCAAACTGGGTGCATATTTCAGGAAGCTCTTCCTGGGTTTTCAGGAGCTGTTGTAGAAAGCAAGAAGACAGTTCTTTAACCACTACTCTTTGTCAGCAAGCTCACACTTGCTGTAGTCTTGGAAATGTCTCTGTGCTTTTCAGCAGCAGCTACATAAATATTGACTCCATCTGTTAAACACAGGCCTTGCAACGTTTTTGCCTCTTTACCATGCTTTGACAGAGACTTCAACTAGAAGAGTTTTTTTCCTAAAGAATATTTTGCAATTCAATATGGTAAACAACTGGTCCTGTTTATCTTGCTAGAGAGATTGGTGACACTCATAAAAAGGGTGAGGAAAGTGAGTCTCCTCTTGCCTTTACAACAATGAAGTTGGTGTTGGTGAGGTCTTCTAGCTCCTAGAGGCAGTATGTGTATTATGTACTTAATTTATTGTTTAAAAGCTTTTAGTTGCTTGATTTTGCTGCTAAGTTCATGAACAGCAAAGTCCAGTAGGGAAGCATTTATCCACACTCTTCAATATGACAACACTATGCAGCATTACTTCAAAGCCATGCTATTTGCCACCCATATTGCACAAGCCCCTGTTTGAACCATCACACACATAATGAATAACATTATACATCATTCCCAAATGCATACATACATTTTAATGCTTTCTATAAAGAGCAGATCACAATAAGGTGTGCCCAGCTCCAAGCTTTTCACAGTAGCTGTATCCTCTTTAGCCAATATTATTGAAATACAAGATGCACATAATCTCCTGAGCTGCACTATAAAGGCTCAAAGCTTAACAAATAAATAGCCAAACACCTCTATGTGTTTGCCCTTGGTGAAGTTCTTGGAAGATTGAAAGTTATTTAATACAATATATCAATAGAGGGCAGCAAATTCCTTGTAAAAATGCAGGAATAGGCTAGATTTAAGAGATTAGATTAAAACCAGGATCTACATTGTATATATAGTAACAAATATATTAGTTAGCTTCAGAAAGCAAATAGGAAAATACACAATTTACCAAGTATCTGCTGTTAGCTCAGCAGGTTCCTAAGTGTTTTGGTACATCAGCAAGTCCTTAGCTGATGTAGTGTAAAGTCTCCCATCCAACAGAAAACTTCCCAACATGCTCAATTCCCACTTAATGAAATTTCAGCTTGATGAAGTGTCTGCTTTGTTTCAAATGCAGATTCCTGAAACTGGGACAGTGTGAAAGTATGAGAGGAGTTTTGGAAGTTGCACTTCAGTTTTGAGAAAGAATAAGCTTTTTAACCTAGTTTTTGGTCTCAAATGAGAACTTTACCCTTGGCCAGTCCTCCTGACACCTTCCAGCCCCAGCACAAGACTTCATCTCCAGCTCAGCCACAGTAAGGTCCTCAAATGGCAATTCCTCTCTGCTTCTGACTAGCTGCAAGGTTGCTTGTCCCTGAGCTCTGGCATTGGGCTGAGCAGAACATTTTACATTTTTCTGTAAAAAAAACCAGAATAAATAAACCTTGGTTTCATGTAGAGTACCTGAGGCTGGATTCTCAATATCTGATATAAATCAAATTGAAGATGTCCCTGTCGCTGGAAAAACCCAAATACAGTTTATTTTATGTATACTAGGGAAAGAGTTTGGTAGAAATTTGAACAGTTTGGTTTGTATTTTTTTGTTTGTTTTTGTTTTCTATCCACCTGCCTACTTCAATGAAATCTGGGGAAAATCAAAACCTTTTGAATCCTTTGGCACTCAGTCAAAACCTGCTAAAATAGGGCAGCATGTTTAAACACCCAAAACATCCAAACACATTTTCTAGGGGCTAGGAGATGGATTTAACAGAGTTTGGAGAGTAGAAACTTAATTTTCTTCAAAAGAAAGGCTAAGAATTTAGCAGAACAAGACTATTTTCTCACTGGGAAATAAGTTTATCTTTAAAAGGCATTAAACATCTGTAGATGAATGGTTTGGGAACACAATCAACATCCTTGGGAAGCTATTTATCTGCTTTTGGCCTACATGAGATAGTAGAAATGGTCTGAGAAGAACCAACTAACAAAACCCTCTAAATGAGGCAAGCTTACCTCTTTATTGAATTGTATTTATTTGGGCCATCACTGCATTAATAATTCAATATTTATCTACTGTCCCTTTTCTCTCTGAGTCTTGATAAAAGTGAAATTTGATCTTACCAGAGCCCAGGAAAAGTACTATCTGCTAGTGTAACCAGCCTGAATTTGCCCAGCAGAAGAGAAGAAAATGCACAGTATAGAAGGACTTAAGAGATTCATTTAAATACTCAGAAGTAAAAATGTATAAAAGTACATAATGGTGGAGACAAGAATAATACATAGAAGGGCAATTATCCATTCAATTCTTTATAAACCACCCTTCCTCTCACCAAACCATTAGGTATCTGTAAGACAGGCTGTAAAAGAGCAGATTTTGGATAGATTTAAGCACCATAACATTATGAAAAGCCTATTCTTGAAGGTGTGTGCTTACTCATTCCTATAATTTAAAAATTCTCTTTAGATTTTTTTTTATGACAATGACACAGACTTAAAGACCAGAATATTGAAATTAATACATCCTGATGTATTTAAACTGCAGCTTAGGAGGAAGAATAAAATAATAAAAAAAAGATAAGCAACAGAAAGTACTTCTTTCTGCTTCAGGTTTTTGTTTTTCTTTTGTTCCTCCTTCATGAAAGCAATTTAATGACCTGTATTTAGCTATTTAGTTATACCTTCCTGGCGGGCCTCTTAGGGAGTCTCACATCACTTACATAAAATCATTTCTTATTTTATTCTCATTATCCTTCATAAACCCCAAATCAGGCACGTGGCTTGGTTTTTGGCCCTGCTGATATCACACAAGTACTATTGCTCCAATGCACCAGTTGTTTAAGAGCAGCTTTAACAACCCTTTGCAAAAAGCTAGTGATGTTAAAAATGCTGAAGATCCTCGACAGGATATCCCTAAGGAAATATATTGCAGAGCTAGGTTTATTATGCTCTATTCAATGCACTACAAGCATAGAAGATAGTCTCATTCTTACTTCATTCTAAAAGGAAGTTTCTATGACAGGTTCCAAACTCACCTCCTCTAAGAATTTTGCTATGTTGTTTGAATTGAAAGACTAGAAAATGCAGCAAAGACTTCTTAGCAGGCTCTAATCCTATTTATCTCCCTACCTGTTCCTATCTCTGGGCTGTTAGAGAGAGCTACATCCCTCAGCATGCCCTGAGAACCTCCCTGACCTTCCTTCAGCCTAATGAACACACAGGAAAACAATGTATGTTTTTAGGCATATTAGGCAGCAATCCATAAAGTTAATCCTGGCAAAACCATGCAGAAACAATAAGAAGCAAAGCACATCTGGAAAGCAAGTCCTTAAAGAGTTACTAGGAATAGAAAGCAAATTCAATAAAACAGGCAAAAAGCTCCACGAGTGAGATATTCCATGGGGAAAGAAGGAAGCCAACATTTGGGAAGCACATTAAGTTGATGTGTTTGGGTGATGCTGAACAGCAACAGACTCTCAGCTTTGCCACTGAGCTCTCTAAAGAGCAGGATCACAGCAATTGGCTAACTCCCAAATTTGGCAAAGGTGATAGCTGCTGGTGATGCTTCTTTACCCAAAGAGGAGCCAAGATCAGAGATGTGTTGGAAGGCAACATGTTTAATTAATGCTGCATGCTATAAATGCACCAAGAAATTCCTTTAGCTGAAGGAGGTGTGTTCATAAAGCAATCAGGAGAGATTTCCTGGTACAAGGACCTTCTTAGCTGAAGAGTAGGAGGGTCAAGTCCCAGCAGGTGATGGAAAGTCCTAGTTAAACCAGTTGGAACAATCAAGTGCAGGAGCACCTAACAAAAGTCAGTGTCTGAAAATAAAAGATGAGCACAAAGTGTTCTCTCTTGAGTAGAAAAGCAGAAGAGGGTTGTTGTCTGAGTAAGCTTGTGTTTTACTTTAGCTTTATTAAGGTAATTTATTATATAATACCTTTATATATATAATACCTTTATAATATAATTACCTTTATTAAGGCAATTCTTTTATTAGGGAATTTGATCTCAGGTTTCCTGATTTATGTGGCTCAAAGTCATATAAAGAAGTTGGAAGCCCTTCTAATAAGGTTTTAGTACCTTACCCTGAGAAGAGCTCTGTCTGATTTAAGTTATCTGTGAAAATTTTAATTTCTTTTTTCTCTTTCATCATTTCAAGACTGAACTTGGATCCTTGTCTTGTGGGTTTCTGAAACTTAGTCTCAGAAGTGTTTTGGCCATTGTGTTTTGCATTTAAAATGGATAGTCTAATATTGGGGTTATTGAATGTGTTGGTATATGACGTAGAAGTCAAATTGTTAACCATTGAGGTCCCTGTGTTTGGTGCTTGGCTTTTTGCATTTAAACCTTTTCAATGCTTAGTAGCTTTCAGTTATTGGGGAGCACTGGGAGACAGCAAGACTGAAACAAATTAAATAAAATCATGATTCCAAGATATTACAAGAGGAGCTTTGAGCATGCTTTAAGAAATACCTTTTTTCCCCTTGAATATTAATGTTTGAGTTTTATCATATGCCAACTATTTCATGTTTTTAATCATATCTTTCAACTACCTAAATTATCATTCTCTAGGGAACTGAAGTTTTAGAAAAGAAACTTAAAAATTATCTTAAATGTATTCAGCATAAAATCTGCTAACCTGATTAGCTCTTTCCACTGTGATGAGTCACATCTCACTTGGTAGAGAGCACAGTACTTTGGGTCCTGGCTGCTGAGGCAGTTCCCATCTGATTCCTGATGCCTCTGCCCCATCTAAGGAACTGTGTGTTGAATGTGCTTCTGTCTGTGTTGGTGATCAAGGGAGAGTGAATCCCTGCTCTTCTTTTCTCCTCTGTTATATATGAGTAAAGGACTACTTGGTAGTGCAAGGGAGAAAGGACAGGTGCACAGCCTATTTATTTGGAAGATGTGATGACATAGAGACTGTATCAGTGAAAGAGTGAAGAATCACACTTAAAAGTAGCTGTAGGAGAAGGAAGGAATTCTGGTGTGAATGGAGAGGATTATACATCCACCAGCTCTTATCCTGGTATGGAAAACTTGAGGGTATGCTAGTAAATAGGCTAGAGAATGTCTCTTCTGGGTGACTGTGATGTATGCTGTCAGTGATATGGTTATATATACATAGAATCATAGAACAGTTCCAGCTGGAAGAGACCTTGAAGATCATGGAGTCCAGCCTTTGTCCTAGCCCTAGCAACCTGCTAAATAATGCCCCCAGTGCAACAGTTGTACAATGCCATTAAAATAGGATCCTGAAGGAGCACTGCCCCTAGCTCTCACCATCTTAGATGGTGTCTGACCACAGTAAGACCAGAACATCAATTAAGCATGGTAGGAACATCTCTTCTGAAACAGTGTTCCATCTTGGTCCTCTTTCACAATACAGCCTCTGGAAAGAGAGAAAGGAGAGAGCACTGGGATGATATGGTTCTTGGACTGGCTATACATCCATATCTTGGATCCAGATCCTCTACATCCCATGCTGGGTGGTTGTGTAGCTGGGCTGTGCACACCCTACTCTCCTGAGTCACTGGGGTGGTGAAGTATGTTTCAAAAGAGGAACTGTCTTCTGGTCAGCTGAAGCTGTAGAGTCCTGTAGTGGAGCTCACTTTATCTAGCCAAGCTGAATTAGAAAAGGTTTGGGTTATTCCTAGAATATCTTACTTGTAGGGATGTAAATCTATGAGAAGAGACAGAGTTTTCACAAAGAGCTGAGTAAAACAGGGGCATAAATTTGTCATCTCTGACTGATCCATCTCATGAATGCAGGAACATTTGGTACTGTGCAATACATGATAGGGCCCAATTCTTCATTCAGTTAGTCAGATACATCATTTCAGTGGCTTCTAAGTATCATATCCTTGGAAGGAATGTTTCATGAGACAAAGTAAAGATAGCAAAAATGTACAGCTTGGATATTTGGTAATTCAGCACTCATAGGAGAAAATGTTTAAGCACTCTGCTATTTACAATGCAATTCCATTATCTCTCTCTTTCTTTTAAATTTGTTGGCATTTAAAACTCATTGTTCTGCATTTGATTTTTTTCTCATTTTTATCTTTTGCCCTGTACCCCTTTCTGATCACATGTGCACCTGGGTAGTACCACACCAGGTGGGTGGTTTATGATGCTGGTGCTTTGTATGTGTATTTTGAAGGACCTCTCCTATTTCCCTTAAAATCTGTGTATAGATTTAGAATTTGCATGGCTTTGAGTAATTTAGCCCATTATATCTGCAGGTTGTTGCTTTTCATTACTTAGATTTTCAAGGATAAAGATCAAGAAGTTAAGATCAGGGTAACAGAATGTGCTTCAACTCTCCTTTCTCTCTGGTGGTGAACGTAGAAAAAAAGATGAGTTACACTCAACTGTAGATGAGTTGAGACCTTATGTTCAGTGTTAAAGAGCTTTGTCTTCGTTTAGACCTTGAGCATATAAGCACTTGAGCATGTACCTAGAATTAGTCACATGAGTAAAGCTGTTCACTTCAAAGCTAGTGACTACTACATGAGTAAAATTTAGCTTTCATAAGGCTAAAGGTCTGGAGCCATTATTTCTTGACTATGCAAGAAAAGGAGGTTATAAAAGTACAAAGTGGCCATTGTACTCTTAGCAGATTTTTCCTACAGGGAAAGATCTACACTGAAAACAGTTTTGAGTATTGTTCTTCTGGAGACATCAGGAATAGAAAAGTGAAGATATTCCAGAGAGCTGGCTCAGAGTGGTCTAGTTACTGTGCAGTATGACAGAATGTTTTTTAGTCTAATTTTTCTGAAGGGTCTTCTCTGCAGGCTTGGTCTAGTGGAGATTGATCCAAACCTAGTCAAAGCAACTAAAAAGGACTTTCCCTCCTTTGCTTTTTTTCCCCCCAGTGACTGTCTTCTGGAAGTGCACTGTGGTACTTGGAACCTCTAAAGAAACAGTAAGTATCTGGCTCTGTGTATCCTAAGGAACATGGAATCATGTCTTACACAACTAACTTGGTGCTGCTGAAAGCAACTCCAGCATGGGACTTCAGTGCTGTCTAGAACAATGTGTCACAAGCTCTGGGTAAAAAAACCTTAATACCTTCTATAAAAAGCCAGCCTTTGAAAGAATAAATCCCAGCATTATGTGCTGAAAGCTATCTGAAGTATTCAGCTCTGTGTGACTAATAGATTCCATTGCTACCAAGAGCCACAGCCAAGATGACAAAGATTTCTGTCCTGAGATCTTCTCTGAGACAACAGCAAATGTAAATAAAACCCTAAAAACCCCCCCGAAAAACTCCCAAGCCAAAACAACAACAAAAAACCCCCAGAATACAAAGCAAAACAAATTCAAAAACACCCATAACCCCAACCAGCCAAAATAAACCCACCTAAAAAAAAAAGAACACTCACAACTTC
>VWZO01003845.1:0-11226 GCA_013396975.1 Bucco capensis | reverse complement strand
TCCTAACTACACCAACTATTGAAAATTCTGTCATATCATGGTTGCTATGCCCCAGACGACCTCCTACCACCATATCTTCCACCAGCCCTTCTCTGTTTGTAAACAGAAGATCTAGCGGAGTACTGCCCCTGGTAGGCTCTCTCACCAGTTGTATCAGGAAGTTATCATCCACACATTCCAGAAACCTTCTGGACTGCCCCCTTTCTGCTGTGTTATACGTCCAGCAGACATCTGGAAAGTTGAAATCTTGACCATAATCATTGTTCTTTGAGGTCCACTTTTTCCTTGTTGTCTTGTTTTTCTCCTAGATGCTGTGTAAACTGAAGGCACTGGCTGTTCTCTAGATAGACATTCTTTGAGAAGGACCAGTGGCCCAAGTTTAGGATGATGACTGCGTCATATGAGAAGAGTCATATAGAGGTCTCAGACAGATTACTACAGCCCTCCCCAGTTTTATTTTCTCTCGAGATAGTAGAGGATTGTTCCTATGCAAGAGTCTGTTGTTAATTTACAGATACAAGCTGAATTGGACAAAAATTCAGTAATTACATAAATATTTTAATTGTTAGCCTTACCACATCAATCATGCTCAGATTCATGTGCTAGGATGAGAGGAAGAGATAAGTGAGACAGTACCACACTGCTCATGTAAATATATCATGCATAGTGCAAACAGTGTAGAAGTAGCACCTATTGAAGAAGGGGCAGATTCATTTGTAAGCGACAGTGACCATAAAGGCTCATGGGCTATATTAGGGAGTTATTAGAGAGGTAAAGAATCCAAGGCTTGGGAGCATACAGAGAGGTATAAGGTCTGAGGCTGAGGGTTAAAAATGGGATAGGAAAAAGACAGTGTATACAACAGATATATAATATTTCTGTAATATACATTAATTATTAATACAGTACATGTAATGCCCTTTTCCGCTGTGCAAGACCAGTAGGTACCTGCAGAGATAATTCATATTGGTGAGAAGTCAAATTTTAGTTTGCAGCTTGAAGTTTCGCAGTGTGATGACATAGAGAAGGCCATAAAAATTGTGAGAATATCAGCTCTTTACTGTGTAAAGTCTTTTTCTTTCTTAGGAAAACAGAAAAAAACTATAAGGTCATTCCTTTGGATTCAGACCATCATTATTAGTAACTATCTTAGATTAGTTGTTTGGACATACTTCACCTTTAGTATCTGGGCTGGAAGCCTTTAAAACTGCTGAAGGATCATTTGAGTTTTTGTGTGAACTGTGGGTATATTCAGAATTATAGGAAGCAGTGGGTTCTAGCATGAACTTGGACAACATCTGATGCCCTGGTCATTAATGGGATTTTCCAGCAGTCTGTCTGCTGCTGCATGCGCAGATCATCTTGCGCCACCCAGCCTGCAAAGTGAGTGATTATAATCTCAGCAAGTTGGGGCATTCAAATGTCCCCACCTCAGCAGTCAGAGGAACTTGTTCCTGTGGGTGAAACTAACCTATAATGATAAACAGTCATATGTGGTGCAGGTTAAATGTATCTGCTGTAGGAACGAGGTTTAGCTGTTAGGAGCAATGCTGTAAATCTTACTTGTCTGTATATTAATATATGTTTGTGTGATGTGACTAAGACCACAGGTAGTGGGACAGGATTTGCAAGATAAGTAGGTAATTGTATAAAGGAGCAAGGTAGAGATTGTGCTAAAATGAGAAGTATTATGAAGTAGGAGCAGAGGTTGTGGGTTAGTGACCAAACCTTTTTAATCTTCTTATGAGTGATATTGGCATAAAATTAATTACCACATTTGATGTAAATTTGGAAGACAACCAGTACAAAACAGCATTGGGAAATTGTTTTGAAGTGTCTGCGATCTTCAGGTCTGGAATAAAGAAGTATGAAATTACATAGGAACAGGCAGCATTCTGTGATGGAGGACCAGTAACAGACATGTCTGCTTTAAGCTGTGGATTCATCTATTGTAAGGAATTTAGGGAAGGACTTGAGTGCTTTTCCTGGATCAGATGATGTTTTCAGGGACTGGCCAAGCGTAGCTTTGAAAATCAAGTCTCCGAAGATGTGTAAAGGAAGTAATTTTGAGTTTGGGAAGATTTCATGTTACTGTACGTTATCTCCTGGTTAGATTTCATCTGGAGTACCATGTGCTTTCATGGTCATAGGTGTTCAGATGAGATCATGTGGGCGGACAGGCTAGAATGTGAGAGCTTTTCATGTAGAACTGAAAGATCGGTACTTTCTTGTCATAGCCACAGGAAGACTGAAAAGCCTGTATTGTCATTTAAATTGATGAGAGGTATTTTTTCTTCATGGAATGGGAAAAAAATACATGCTGCCCATATATATGAGAACATGAGGTTTACTGAAAAATCATCTGCGAAGTACAACAGGGACAACAGGACCTTTTCTTTTGGATGCAATGAATTTATAAATGGGGTTACATGATACAGTTGCCTAATCTGAAGTTAAAGGCTAAGGAGGTCTTCCCTCCAGTTGTAATCCATTTTGTAGGATTTTTAGGTCTGTCTAGCCCTTTCTTAACTTTTGTGTGTATGCATCAAATTTAGTTTCCCTGGATTTTTAACTTCAGTCCTGTGGTGGTTGTCAGAGGTAGGCATTAATGAATGCTGGCTTACTACAGTGTATGTTAAGCAAAGAAGGATCTCTCATATGCAGCTTCTGTGCTGTTCTGCTTTAACTAGAGTCTACATTGATTGGATTTTGGGGAAAGGAGGACTGAGTTTGTAAATAAATGAAGCCTGACACAGAGGAACATATGACACATTGTTATATTGTATTACTGTGGTACTGATCCACTGTGATTGATTTTAAAAGACCACCAAATAATGAGATCAAGACTTCAAGCTGGATTTATCTTTGATCCATCAGGAATTCGGGATAACAATTATCATTAATCTGTTATTCCCTCAGTACTAACAGAAAATCATTGCAGCTGAAACTGTTTATTTTCTAAGTAGACAGCTAAAAAAATACATTAATAATATGCAATGATTTTAACATATGCCTTCTTAAAAGAGTTAAAACAACTTCCCTCTGTGACAAAGACAGAGGACTTCTGAAAGCTACTTATAAAACAATCAGAATTTAATTAGTTGTGATACAGTTTTCTTAACAATAGCTGCTTGCAAAATGAGCTACCCAGTGCGTTGTCCTGAGGTAGAGTATTGTTTTGCTGTGTTCACTGCCTATTCATTGTATCTCTGAGAGGACGCTGGAGTTAATTACTTACCTAATGCCTGACCTCTGGTTTGGTTTAGTTTACCAGGTCACAAACATTGACAGTATTGTCAGCAGCATAAAGATACCTAGGATTAAAACAAAAAAGATCCAGCCGACCCCAAAGAACAGTGTGATTCTACTAATAAGCGAATACTGCAGATATGGACAGACAATTAAACTGACACTGGTTTTTATTTGAAAGTCTCTTAGGTATTGACTTGCAGATGGAAAAATGAATGACATAATGGGTGGAGGTCATGTATAGGACTCTGCTTCTAACCTGCCTTGCTTTTATGGATCACCACACCTTAAACTTGTAATAGAATTAGATGGTTCTCCAGTCATTTGGGGTTTAGATTTTCATTCTGTGTTACCAGGCTTGTCAGAGTTCTTAGACTTCGAGATAACATGGAGGATCTAGTATCTAGATATATATGTACAGCTTTACCTCTTCTGTTATTTTGAAAACTCACTTGCTATTGGAAATAGTGCTTGCAGATTGATTCTTCTAATAACAAGGAGATGGATTGATTGATTCTAGTGGGGTAGTTTGCAGCATCAAATCCACTGCAGTAGCTATAATATTACTGTATTCTTCCACCATGTTCTTTGCTTCTGTATGAAGTTTACGCATATGTTCTAATGGAAAGTTAGACATGTCCTTGGGGTATGTTAAGTGTGTGCATACATCCATATATAAATTTAAAATATTTATCAGAGGAAAGGCATTTTTTGCTGATTTGTCAAATGATTTCCTTGCAAAAGTTGTTTACATCTCACTGCGTTAAGCCCAATTCTCTGCTTGTCTGCCAGGCTTTAAGGGAGTCTCTTTGTCATTTTTCCCCTTACCTGAGTGCATTACAGCTGATTTCTTTTAGAGCAGTATCTGCACAGTGTCACAATGGGTTTTTTTTTGGCTTATCTTCATTAAATAAGCTGTAGTAGCAGCAAAAGAAATCCGGTTAGCTGTTTAATTAAATGAACTTTTGCTCTCAGTAATTTGGTATTTGCAGTTATGCAGGACAAGAATTAATTGTATTGGTCCCCAAATAAAGATTGAAATCTGTACAACATCTATGGCTTTGTATTCCCTCTTCTCCTCCCCCAGCAATAGAGATCCTTGCCACTCTGAAATTATTGGAGGTGTTGATCAGAGAGAATACAGTCCTTGTCTCTTGGGGCCATGGGAAGAGCAACTGCATAGATGTGGTTAAGCACAGCTCAAAAAGCATCTTGCATCTGATTCTAGCAAAAAAAAAAAAAAAAAGAGTCGGGGGGGGGGGTATTCTCTGAATTTGCTGCCTAAAGGCTCTGTGGTTAAACTTTCTCATATAGAATTAATGGTGTTTCTTAAGGATATCACTATGATGAATGAACAGAAAATAAGGCTACCTGAAGTCCTTTGAAGAACTCACTCTATTTTACTGAAAACTTCACATGCCGGTAGTACTTCCTCCTCAAAATCTAAATGTTGATTCTAGCGGGGTACATAGGAACTTTTTTCTCTGTTGCTTAATGTTGTGGTCTCATTTTTGTCCAGAACTGAAATGCTATAACAAATACAGAAATGTTGACTTCTAGATGTATACCAGTGCTACTTTAGAATCATTTGGGTTGGAAGGGACCTCTGGAGGTCATTTAGTCCAAAATCAAATCTTTTTACCTTTTGGTGTGTTTTGTGCGTTTTTAGTGTTTGCTGGGTTTTTTGGTTTGTTTGGGATTTTTTAATTACTATTATTTGTTTGTTTGTGGTTTGTTGGGTGGTAGTGTTGTTATTGTTTTGGGTGTGGATGGTTCGTGGGGTTTTTTGTTTTGTTTTGTTTTCCAGAGGTCATCTTTATGTCAGATAGTCAGATACTGCATCTCATCTAGTTGTTGGTGTTGAGGGACAGAGGTGGAGGGAGTAGCTCTCAGCTGGTGCCTTCTTTCTTGCAGGCATGCTGGTCAGCAGGAAGTCCGGTGTGTTAATATGAAGCAGTAATTGACCCTAAAGTTACGAACTGTTCACAGTGTGCAGTTGCTTCTTATCACAGAGGGTGGTCATCTTTTCATGCCTTGGTCTAACAGAACTAAGGGAAAAAAAAACATTCAGTGTGTTTTGCATGTTTGTTTTGTTTTGGAGGTAGGGGGAAAAAAATGAACAATGACAAAATCACAATAAAGCCCCTTTGGAAATGCTGTAGAGGCTTTATGTAAGGGCTAAGTCATGCTGATTATGATTTTTCTATCTGTCATATGTTTTCTGTGAGATTTTAAAAACCTACCTTGTTTCTGACATCAGAAAAGTTTTTCTGGCTAGTATACACTTTTTTGGTTTGGGGATTGTTTTGATTTGTTTTTTGTGGGTAGATTTTTGTTTGTTTGTTTGTTTTTAACTTCAATTCTCAATTTTTTTTTTAAACTTCAGTTCTCAAATGGAGGGTTTTCTGAGTTATAAAATCCAGCAACAAAATCAAGTACAAATGAAATGAGTTCAATAAGACTCTATTTCAGACTTTATTTTCTCAAGAGTCTGTGAGAGAAGACATTCTGGAATGTCTTAATTAGTAATTAGTTTCTAACCCGCCTGGAAATGCTTGGATCAGTATATCTGAAAGAATTTTAGTGGGTGGTGTTGTTTTGGGGGTTTTTTTTTGATAATAATTTTTTTCTGTATATTTCCCCCCCAACAGGAAACAGTCCTCAAGATAGCCCTAGGAATTTCTCTCCCAGTGCCTCAGCCCACTTTTCTTTTGCACGAAGGTAAGAGGTTTTTTGTAGTATGCAGCATGCATTTTGCATAGAGGAAATGTTGTTGGACCCAAATATTAAAAGATGATTGTAAATACATCTGTCAGGACTCTCATTTAGAATGGCAAGTGTTACCTCACTTACGTAAACTCTCCTGAACTGCAGTTGCCACAAAGCTTGTAATGGATGATCGATACAATTCAATCATACCTTTTTCAATCAAAAAAAGAGATAAAACTATGTTCCGTTTTTTTTTTTTCCTAATGACTTAATAGTGGCTTCAATTCAGACACTCCCTCCGTATTCATTGAGATAGGGGGAAATTTTAAGCTACGTTCTAGATTTTTATTTTTTTTTTTCTTAACAGTGTAAGAAGTACATCATTTATAAGAGCAGTATTATTTATAGAGGTCCTGGGTTAAGGGCCTGATTTCACTGGCAGCAGCAATACCAACACCATACCTTTAATACTTGACCTTGACCTGTTCCACTGTCTGTACCACTGAGACGGCTCAGTCATAGCAGTGATGTAAGGATTAATTAATGCTAGTAGAATATTTAAGAGCTGAAGGGAAGTAAATTATTATTAAATGAACCATAACCAAAGTTGATAGCATGTCATAGGAGAGTGCCTGTTCATGTCAGTGTGGGTCTGTCTCAACGCCTTGTCAGCCTGCCTCAAATAGTGTGTTCATTAGCGCTAAGCTTGGGAGAGTAGGCAGAGTTTATATGTTGATGCAAGAGTATAAGCACGAAAATGAAATGTGAATGCTGTGGCTTTCTTGTGTTATTGAGTAGTGCTAGGCGTGGAACATTTGAATTTACAATGAGACAGCTCTTGGTGTTACAGTTTTACTGCTTTTTGCGGGGGGGAGTTCAGTAAAGTAGCACACACAAACTCTCAAAATTAAGAGCAAAGAAATGGCTTAGCTCTTTTTAAAAGCTGTGAAGAGCAGAAAACTTGACTTGTATATTCCCTTTATCTGAATCTAATTCTTTTGTGATAGATCTTGTCAGTCTTTCTACTTCTTAATCAGCACCTTAATGTTACTTCTTGAATTTACTTTGTCTTGATAGCTTTCCTTTTTTAAAAGATACTGTCTCTTCATAGTTCATGTTTGCTTGTGAGCTTTTACAAAGATTAAGTACAGAAATAGCTTATAATGGAAGAAGCAGATGTGAAAGACCAAGCATTACTTAGAAATATAGTGGGCAGGAAGGAGTTTTATTTTTCCACTCGTAATCAACAAAAACTTTAAATCATTATATTTTTGCAAACCTTAGAATTCAGGAGGAAAGGATGAATTTGGTTACCAGTGTTTCATTTATATTTTGACCATTTTTAGAGCCCTGTAGTGAGTTCCAGATAAACTAATAAAAGGAATGCTAACAGAAGAAGTTTCTGTGATTTCATAATATTTCACCACCTCAGTGAGATTCAAGAAACTTTTGAATTTTCTGTGGAAACTGATTTTGTTCTCTGTTTATAGTGAAAATGCTTTCTGACACTTATGTTTAAAACAGTATTAGTGTAAAATTTGGGGGGGGGGGGCACGTGTTGTGTTGCCCTCATACAGCCTGTGATAGGATGCATTTTGGTAGTTAAATGACCTGTGGTTAGTAAGACAAGTTTTCAGATTTGTTATGCTTATTCTATTGTTTTGTAAATTTAATGGCTGTAGAAAGGAAGGGAAGGACAGCATATGTATGTGGTAGAGCAGGGTGAAGAACTAGAGGCGAAGTGGTATAGCTATATGAATGTTCTCTTTCCATCCACTGCTCCCCAGTCAGTGGAGAAACCAAAAAGCTTGGCAAGTGTGAAGAAGGGAGGGAAAGGCAAAGGAAATTGTTAAGAAGCTTTCTGTGGGAAGGGGGACTTCCCAGCTTAGCTGTTTCTCATAAGCTGCTGGCCATGCCATGCTGCAGCAACAAAGGGAGCTGCAGCAGGAAGGTGACTCTCTGTCATGCTTCCATCCAGCGTGCAAGGCCTGGGGCAGTGTTTCCCAGGCCCCTTGGCAACAAGCAGTAATGTCACCTTCCTCTGTCCACATCTGGTGAGATGATCAATGCCTGGGAATAGCCTGTGCCTTTTCTTAGCTACTACTTAAGCCTCTTCTGCTGGTTCATACAAGTCCAGCTTCTACAATCCCATAGTTGGGTGACAGATCCTGCTTTCCCACAGTGCTAGGAATTGGGTAAGACCATGCTGTAGGGCAGGGAAAAAATGGTGTGAGAGTCCAGGGGAAAGTGCTATAGGGGATTCCTGCCTGTTTTTCCCTTCCTCCCTTATGGATACCTCCTATTTTCCCACCTTTGCTTCCCAGATAACTTTCCATGGTTTCCCATCCCCACTCTTGATGGCTCTTCTATGTGAGAATTGCTGTGTGATGCAGGAAATCTGTTCAATATGAGTTATTCAGTAAGCAGGTACTTCTGTCCCACAGTTGCAGAATGTGTAAGTCTCTTTGTTCAGATGCCTTCCAAATTCTTGTTCTTTCAACTATGAATATTTAGCTTGCACATCTGAGCCAAAATGAAGATAATTGTTTCATCTGCAGGTAGTTTGTGCATACCTAGCAGAAGAGGAGAATTAATGAATTAAAAACAGAATTGTGAGGGTGAAGGAAGTTTTTTCCAGGCTTCAGTCTTTGATACAGTCAGCAGTCCCCCTAGCACATATTCTCGTTATATTTTAACAATATATACTGTAGGTTTTCTCAACTGTGTGTATTCAAATTCCCGAAGACTTGGATTGTAGCTTGTGGATGGATAAATGGAAGTAGGAAAGAAGATCTTAGTACAGAAAGAAGCAAGAGGGTTTTCTACATAGCTTGAGGGGTAGGAAAGCCACATCATAAGGTGTAAGGTTCCTGATTTGACATGACTTCAGCTCTTGTTTGTGGAATTATTCTTTTTAACAGTACTTGAGTCTTAATTTTGTAACAGGGTTTGTCTTTGTACTGGCTGTAAACCAGAGCTTTAATACTCCATTCTCCTTTTCACCGGTATTGTACTGCTTGTTGATAAGAACTTCTACTGTTTTGTTATTTACATATTATTTTGCCTATTTTTTTTTTTAACATATTTGATACAATTGTACTCCAGTCATGGGCACCGAAATGACAGGTAAATTTCACCTCCTCAAAAATCCAAACATGGCTCCCATAGTTGTTTTTTGGTTTATCCCTTTGAATGTTCAAGTTCCGTGTTATCTGTGTAGTGCACCTCAAGCAGTGAAGAACAGAAATTGGTTTTGGTTATGATTTTGTTCTTTATTTGTTTATTCTGAGTGAGCATGATGTTTTGCTGCAAAATTGTATTTCCTTTTCCTGATTTACCTGCCTAACATGTTTTTGCCTAAGCATTCTTTGCTGTTATTTGGTATTCGTCTGCTAGTTTGCTGGTGTCCTGTACCGATGTCACTTAACAAAGTGCTACCCTTGTATTTCAAGCAATCTGTGGTGGTTAGTCTGTGGGTCAGAGCGTTGTGGTTTGCATTTGTTCACCAGTTTTTAATTTGCTTCTTATTACTTTTCATCTGATGGACCTGAAAATGGTGAAGACTTCCTTTCGCCCATTTCTGTGTGTATTAGTTAGACACCAGTTCTGAGGAGCTGTTCATTTACTTTCTGGTTGGTTCATCTCATAGATTCATAATTGGAAAAACACACTAGGAAGAAAAACTCCAAAACTTGTAATCCTGAGTAATCTTTTCTGAATGCTTGTTTGTTGTGGTCCCCTGTGAAAGTTTACTGAAATCCCTATTTGCATCATGGTTTTGGAATGCAGTTTTACACAGTAATACTTCCACAGATGTTTCTGTGTTAGGATACTGCATTGTTCACTTGACTAACCTTGGTTTCACTGCAGGACTGATGGTCGCCGCTGGTCTTTGGCTTCTCTCCCATCTTCTGGCTATGGTACAAATACCCCCAGCTCGACTGTTTCTGTAAGTATCCATTCAGCTGTGCTGATAGCTTTCTCTTACATGCTCTATCTTCTCAAATGTGGCTTGCTTCTCTTAGGAGAAGGCAACGTAGGTTTTGTTACTGTTGATAGAACTTGAATTAATATGGGAAATAAAAACTCCTTTACTTGCTGGAATAGAATAAAACTTTAGTCAATGTGTGTTTTGCTTAGAGATACTATCTGGCAGTGAGAAGTGTTTAACTTCCTTTTGATCTCTTGAGGCAGTAGGAGGGTAGATATACTGCCTTACTTAAACCATATAGTAGTTAGGTGTCAAATCTTAAGTAAGTCTGCTTTGATACAAAGGGAAACCACTCTGTGACATGATTTATCCATACTAGGTCAGACTGGGATCTAAAGATGGGGTGAATTTGCCCTTTTTCTTCAGTAGTAGTGAGAAGTTAGTGCATGACAGTAGGTTAGATATTTAACATTTTAAATGGCTAGAATGAGAAGAATCCTATGGGATACACCATAGAAAGAACATAAGTCTGATTTGTGAAATTTTGCCTGTTAGAGCAGTTGTTTTGATGTGATCTTATATCAGCCCCCCGTCAAGCATATGCAATCTGACTCATGATGTGCACTATGATAGTGCATGAGATCCTGTGTCAATACTTGGGAGCTAGACCATGAGAGAAATATGGATCTGTACTTTGGTGCTCTACTGGAGAAAATGTATTGGTATCTGAAGCTAAGCTGTTTTGATGGTCATATCCGAGAGACTGGGGAGATAGAGCCTGCTTTGGAAGTAGCAAATGGTGTTTTGGTAGTTATGTTACATCTTCTGCAGTAAAGGGCTTGGTCCTTTTACATTGGATTGTGACTCTTCAAAAATCATTTTATATCTTTAGTTTTATTTTTTACTTTTGGGCTTGTTATCATTAACAGAAGTAGTGTGTTATGAATGATACATATTACCGGACACTTGATTTTTAAAAAATATTTATTTTACAATTTATTTAAGCTTTCTATTCCCATGATTGTGTTTTGGTTCTCTTGTGAAACAAATGAGATCCACATCCTGTACTCTGATGAAATGTGACAATTGTACAACCAACTTTTATTTTTGTCCGCAAAGGTTTCTCTTAAGTCAAGTCAATTCTTGATGACTTCATACCAGATTGAGGGAGAGGCTGACGTGGCAGAGTGTGGAAGCTGCAGCAGATTTGAATCGGCGGCGATTCTACACACTCAGCCAGCGAGCCAGCGTGAGCAGGCGTGACAGCTTTCACTGAGTGCGAGATTTTTATTTTTTTATTTTTTTCTCTTTCTTTTCCCCCCTCTCTTTGTAACAGG
>VWZO01003843.1:0-10961 GCA_013396975.1 Bucco capensis | reverse complement strand
GAGGTCTCTTCCAGCCTTCAGGATTCTGTGACCAGATGCATTTATCCTTAGGATGGGTTTAGACCAGGTTTCAGAGGAATGGGTCAGGAACCCTGCTCAGGGAATGATTTCTAAGGTCATGTCCTTGTGTGCCATGGGTTGCTGTTTCTCTGGCTCTGCCTCAGACCCTCATTGGTTTCTCACTGGGCTTTCCTACCTTATCACATGGGCTCCAGCCCCCTGATCTCCACCATGGGCTCTGCACAGTGCACCAGGTGCTGCTGTGCATGGGGAAAAACAAGATCATAGAATCAGAGACTAGTTTGGGTTGGAAGGGACCTTTGAGGATCATCTAGTCCAACCCCCAGTACTCAGATCCACCTCCCTACCAGCCAGCCTTAGCAAGACAGGGATTTCTGCTTGGATGAGTGATGTGTAATGAGTAGAATGTTTCTGTCATTGCCTCTCTTGAGTGTTTGGTTTCTCTCAATGAGTACTTAGGATATTGTTTGGTTTCCCTGACAGTTTATTGAGGGGTAGAAGTGTTGGGGATAACCAGGTTGGTGAAATGTAGCTGCTGGGGAGAAAAAAAGCTGCTAAGGTTCTGTCAGAAAGATGGGGACAGACTATTTTAGCAGGACCTGTTGTGATAGGACAAGGGGTGAGGGTTTGAAACTAAAAGAGGGAGATTTAGACAAGGTAGAAGGAAGAAATTTGTTGTGCTGAGGGTGGTGAGACCCTGGCCCAGGTTGCCTGGAGAGGTGGTGGCAGCCCAGGTTGTTTGGGCTCTGAGCAAGCTGCTCTGGTTGCAGATGTCCCTGCTCAGTGCAGGGGGTTGGACAAGATACCCTTGAGAGGTCCCTCCCCACCCAAACCACTCTGTGATTGTTTAAAATGGATGTAATAACTCTTCCAGTTAAAGCAAGGCAGGAGAGCTCTGTCTAGNGGATTCCAGGGGAGGCCTCCCCAGGGCAGAGGAGAGGGGAGAAGAACCTCTCTGGCTCTGCTGGCCACGCTCCTCTTCATGCATCCTAGGATGCCATTGGCCTCTTGGCCACAAGGGCACATTGCTGCCTCATGGGCATCCTCCTAGCCACCAGCACTCACAGACCTCCTGTGGCAGGTCCTGAGCCTTGCTTGGCAGGGTGGTGGATGTGAGCAGAAATGTTGGGACACAGCAGAAATGATGGGATGGTGGGAGCAGGGCTGAGGTAAGAAGAGGGACTATGAGGCAGGAAGGGAGGTGGGAAGCTGGAAAAGAGGCTGGAAAGAATTAGTAAGTCTTGTCCCAGGCTGCCCAGGGAGGTGCTGGAGTCACCATCCCTGGAGGGGTTGAAGAAACATCTAGCTGCTCTCCTTAGGGCCATGGGTTAGTGTCCTGGGGGTGATAGGTATGGTTGGACCTGATGAGCTTAGAGGTCTCTTCCAAGCTTTAGTGATTGTGTGTGCCACATGCCAGCAGGGCTGTGGTGCTGGGGAGTGGTTAGAGGTGTTTGGGATGCAGATTGGCAAGGAGTTGTGCTTCACTGGTTCTTGTGCTTACAGAAAGCCTTATCTTGCAGAAGCCCAGCTGAAGGAGGTCGAGGAGATGCTGCAGCAGGAAGGCTTGTCTGAAATAGTTCCCAGTAACACCAGTGAGCAGATTGCTTATTTACTGGTGGAGAGAACAGCTCTGCTGGAGAAGCTGGAGATAGCTGCTGGTCAGCAGTTGAGTTTGCACAGCTGCAGGGACGAGCTGTGTGCAGCCCAGCCCCAGGTACCTCCTGCTTTAGGCTGAGTGAGAACACACTGGGCAAAAGGATGTCTCTGAGAGAACTGAAAGTCAAGACACTTCTCCTCTCTCTGAAGCCACTCTGGGTTCCTGATGCTGAACTTGGCTTCGTTATTAGCCTTCACACTTGTGTCTTTACACAAGTAAAGATCTCCCCGCAGCTCTTGCACAGAGACAATGAACAGGAATATTTTTAGCAGAGAGAATGCGGAGTTGGTGATACATTTGGTCTGAGGATCTCCACTGGCTAAGAATAACTTTCTGCCAATCCAGAGTTCCTGATAAGCATTTAATTTCAGATGAGTGATTTAGAATTAAACAGGATGCAGCAAGCAGAGTGTGGCCAGCAGGCTGAGGGAGCTTCTCCTCCTCCTCTGCTCTGCCCTGGGGAGGCCACAGCTGGAGTCCTGGGGCCAGTTCTGGTCTCCTCTGTTTGAGANTTCTGGTCTCCCCTGTTTGAGAAGGACAGGGAACTTCTGGAGAGGGCAAGAGAAGGGTACAGAAATGGTTAGGGGACTTGAGCACCTCTGTGCTGGGGAGAGGCTGAGAGAGCTGGGGCTGGTTAGGCTGGAGCAGAGCAGCCTGAGGGAGATCTGATCAGTGCTTAGCAATCCTTCAAGGGTGGGGGTCAGGAGGCTGGGACCAGGCTTTGTTCTGTGGTGCCTAGGGACAGCACTAGAGGCAATGGGCACAAACTAGCACCCAGCAAGTTCCAGCTGAACATCAAGAGGAACTGTTTGGCTTTGAGGATGCTGGAGCAGTGGCCCAGGCTGCCCAGGGAGGTGCTGGAATCTTCATCTCTGGAGATATTCCAAAGCCAACTGGACCCCATCCTGTGCATCCTACTCTAGGTTCTCCAGCTCTGGCAGGGGGGTTAGACTAGATGATCTCCAGAGTTCTCTTTCCAACCCCTAACACTCTGTTATTCTCTGCAGTCCTTACCCTGGGCACCTTGTTTTCTCTGGTTTGAAAAGCAGGTGGAAGCCACACTGGAGATCTCTTTTCCAGGAAAGCCATATCTCTAAAGGGGACAGTGTCTTCTCCATGGATGATGTCATTGCTGTCTGTGCTTGTGAACTAGAAACTGTTGATTAAGCACCCCATTGTGTGAGGTAGCATCGCTGTTGTTGAAGGGAACCATTAGAGGCCCAGCAGTGTTACAGGTTAATAGGTTAATTGCTCCTCTTAGGCTGTTTACTGGAACGTGGAGCCCTTCTTACTCTCAAATGAGCTGTTACTTGTTCCACTTGCAGCCTGAGAAGGAGCTGGGGGTGCTGGTCCATAGTTGACTGGGCTGGATATGGTCCTGTCCCTTCCAGGAATGAATGCAGCTTTTAGCCAGGCTGCTGGAGCAGAATGGAGTCTTTTTGTTTTGCTGTTAATGCAAACAAAACATTGCATTTGCTGCTTGCTAATGCAAAAAGCTGAGGTGTAAAGCTGCAGCTTTGTGTAGTCATCTCTGATGGATCTTGGGGAAAAGCTCTCTGCAGTGCTCACCTAGCTAAAGCCTAAGTGCAAGATGTTAATGAGAACCAAGCTCCTGGGCATCAGCAAATCCTTGGCTCATGTGTGCAGGGAGCTCAGGAAGTGGTTCACAGCTCNAGGGGTTGAAGAAACATCTAGCTGCTCTCCTTAGGGCCATGGGTTAGTGTCCTGGGGGTGCTAGGGATGCTTGGACTGGATGAGCTTAGAGGTCTCTTCCAACCTGAATGATTGTGTGTGACTTCTCCAGAATCAGAGGCAGTGGGAGCAGTGTCTTCTTCCTGCATTCTAGGTCAAGTGCAGGGTGGCAGAGGAGTTGCTTGGCAGTGCCAGGCTAACCTGGAGCTCCCTCTCCCAGCAGCCATGGGACCACAAAGCTGCAGACTTGGCTTGTCCCTGGAGCAAACTCTCCCAGGGCATGCAGGAGCCCTTTGCTTAGAAAACCTCACCTATTAGGTGTTTGAAAACACAGCCTTATTTGTGGCATTGTCTCAGGGAGGCAAAACCAGAGCCCTTTGTAGGGAAACATCCCTGGCATGCTGTTTAACACCTGCTGTTTGGTATGTGTCCCTGGTGAAGGAGGTTATCCACTGCATGACTGTCTCCTGCCTCTGCAGTGGCTTCCCTGAGCTCATCTGCTTTCTGTTTGTGTTGCCACCCTTGCTCTGGCAGGTCAGGAGTAGTGCAGAAGGGGAACCTGCCTTGGTCCCATCACTGGGAGGCTTATCTCATTTCTGTCTTGTGTTTCAGTCCTACAGGGAGGAGCTGGAGAAGGAGCAAGCATCACATGCAAGAGTTGAACAAGATCTGGCTGAGGCCTCACAGAGGCTGCTGACAGCCCAGGAAGAGATCCAGAGGCTGACAGATGAGCTGGAAGCACAAAGAAAGGAGCAGAGCAACATCAGTAAGCTCTTCTCTTGAGGCCATGTGCTACTTCTCATTACTGGTCTGCATTTAGCCCACCCCTGGTTAGTGTAAGCCTTGGGCTTCTCAGCCAGGGGAGCTGGAGGAAAGCTCTCCTGTGTCCCTTCTGGTTTTCATGTGGAAAAATCTGTGTCAGGTGTTAGCCTGGTAGCCAGGAGATGGGAATGTAGCTGTTAACAGTAACAAATCAATTAATTCTGAGTGGGGAAAGGTGAGAGATGAGGTTATCTGATCTGTGATTACAGCAGCAGGGGCTTAGAATAGAATCATTTTGGTTGGAAGACCCTTTAAGCTCACCAAGTCCAGCTGTTCCCCAGCACTGCCAGCTCACCACTGAGCCATGTCCCTCAGCAGCACAGCTCCATGGCTCTGAAACCTCTCCAGGGATGGTGACTCCAGCACTGCCCTGGGCAGCCTGGGCCAAGGCTTCACCACTCTTTGGGTGAAGAAATTGTTCCCCTTGGCCAACCTAAACCTCCCCTGGAACAACTTGAGGCTGTTTCCTCTTGTCCTATTGCTTGTTCCTGGGGAGAAGAGACCAACCCCCACCTGGCACCAAGCTCCTGTCAGGGAGTTGTAGAGAGAGATAAGGTCTCCCCTGAGCCTCCTCTTCTCCACACTAACCAACCCCAGTGCCCTCAGCTGCTCCTCACCACACTTGTGCTCTAGACCCTTCCCCAGCATCCTTGCCCTTCTCTGCACACACTGCAGCACCTCAATGTCCTTCTGGGAGTGAGGAGCCCAAACCTGCACCCAGGATTGGAGCTGTGGCCTCAATCTTGACTGACTTCCTCTCTCTGGCTCATATATAGGAAGAAGTCCATGCCCTAGGAGGGAATGGAGAGGAGAGGCAGAGTAGCTAAAATACCATGTGGGCAGTTAAACAGCTTTCTGGAGGGAGCTGCCACTACTTGAGCAAGCTCCTGTTGGAGTGGTTCCCTCAAGCCTGCTGCTTCACCACTGCCTCCAGGAGACTTCCTGAGCAGAACGACCTCACTTCTGGATGCTTTGTCTCGGGAGTAGTTAGTTAGGTGGTCCCCAAAGATCTATGGTACAGAATTTCAGTGGAGAAGAGCAAGAAGTGGTGAGAGAACACATCCCTGTCCCTTTGCAGAGAGGAGAATGGCACCACCTGGCTAGGGTCTGCGTGAGCCACAGCTCCTGGGGCTGACCTTACAGCTCCTGCACAACACTCAGACCTAGCTGAACTTTCTGAGCAGCCTCCCAGCTCATCATTGCCAGCCTTTTAATGAAAGGCAGGGAAATGAGCACTCTGTGGGCAGCTGCTGTGTGCATTGATTGATACACAGATGGCCCCAGGCATGGAGCAAGCCTTATGCTGCTCCCTTCAAACAGCAAATGCTTCTCCAGCTCACACAGGGGCTGCAGCCTGTGACTCTTAGTGGATCCTAGCCTACCTGAGGAAAAGCTGTGTTTTGGAAGTCTTCTTAAGCATCAGGCTTTCCAAACTGTGAGTAAGGGTTTGATGCTTATTGAGGGCACTGGGGTTGGTTAGTGTGGAGAAGAGGAGGCTCAGGGGAGACCTTAGCTCTCTCTCCAACTCCCTGCAAGGAGGTTGCAGTGAGCTGGGGGTAGGTCTCTTCTGCAGGGTTACCAGGGAGAGGACAAGAGGAAATGGCCTCAAGTTGCAGCAGGGGAGGTTTAGATTGGATGTCAGGAGGAATTTGTTCCCTGCAAGGGTTGTTAGGCATTGTCCCAGGCTGCCCAGGGAGGTGCTGGAGTCACCATCCCTGGAGGGGTTGAAGAAACATCTAGCTGCTCTCCTTAGGGCCATGGGTTAGTGTCCTGGGGGTGCTAGGGATGCTTGGACTGGATGAGCTTAGAGGTCTTTCTCAGCCTTTGTGCTTCTGTGTCTCTGTGGTTCATTAGTGTGCAGAATGAGCATGATAACATCTCAGTGGCTTCCCCTGATGGTCTCTGTCTGCCACCTTCTCCCAATCAGCTTCAGAGCCAGAAACTGACTTTCTAATACAAACCTAACCCCAAATCTCCTGATTTTAGTAGAACTTTGCTTCAGGAGTGAATTTTGGTTCAGGGATAACTGGCAGCTGCTTGCTTGCATTGACTAAGTAAGAGAAGCTTGCTCCTGGCCAGTCTGTAGCCTAATTGTTGGGGCTGTGGTGAGTAGAGATGTTAAATTGTGTGCCAAGCTGGCTGCTGCTTTTGTGTTTGGTTTTCTGAAGGAAAACTCAAGAAGAGCTCTGCAGTTAACACAATGCATTAGAAGTGGTGCAGAGTTTGTTCAGCAGCACACAGAGAGACTGCTCCAGCACAACTCTCTCTTCATTAGCCATGTAGGCTCCTGCTGAGCCCTGCAGGCACCTGAGAGGCAGGGAGAAGAGGTGCTGGAGTGCAGAGAGCAAGGGCAGTCCTGCTGCTGACAGGCAGAGAAGATCCAGGTGTTATCAAGGCTTGCTGTAGTGGTAAATAGGCTTTGGCAGCCCAATGAACACTTGGGGGAAAATGTTCCTTGCCTTTTGTTTTAAGTTACAAAGCTGAAAATCAAATGCCAAAACCCTTGTTTGCAGTGGGGCTTTTATTGCCAGATTGGGACCAAGGAGAGTTTAGGTTTGATATTAGGAACAATTTCTTCTCCAACAAGGTTGTCCAGGCCTGGCCCAGGCTGCCCAGGGCAGTGCTGGAGTCAGCATCCCTGGAGAGGTTTCAGAGCCATGGAGCTGTGGTGCTGAGGGACATGGCTCAGTGGTGTGTTGGCAGTGCTGGGTCCTGGTTGGACTCCATAACCTGAAAGGTCTTTTCCAACCCAAATGATTCTCTGATTCTGTTCTAACAAAGAAGAGACATTTTTTCTTTTTTCCTCAATAAAAGTCAAATTGAAGTTGAAATTTCCTGTTCCAGCTGAAAAGGGAAAAGTCTTTATTGCCCTTTCCTGTCAGGAAAACTCTCCTCTCCCTAGTTTTTCTTGGGATACCAGTGGCTACCGGGCCTATTTCCATCAATGTGCTCCTAACACAAACATCTTGTCCTGTTTCTTGCCCTTGAAGCAGAAGGCAGCCTGCATTCCCTGGTGTGAGGGCTGCAAGTCTGCTTTGGGTCAGGCTTGAAGGCTTGAGTTTGTTCTGTCCTGGCCATTTCCCAACTCTTCCTGCTGCCCAGCACTAGGAGCTGAGTTGTGGCTGTGCCTCTGCTTGCAGCAAGGTCTGAATTTGAGGAGGAAGAGAGGGAATGAGGCTGTTTGGGATATTCAAACCTGAGCTGTTTGTGAAACCCGTGCCTGAAGAGCTGAAATGAGGCATTTTCTATGAGCTAGAGACAGTAGGAATCCCTGGAGTAACTCTGGAGAGAGGCCACTGTGCTCCTGCAGTGAACACAGCACTGCTGATGAGCATGGATGTCCAGAAAGATCAACCTCAGCTACTGGAGTCAGAGCTCATGTTCCCCCCCTGCTCTCACACATACAAATGCTGTTTCAGAAATCCTGTTGCTGGGATGGGCTCCTTCTGAGCTGCTGGAGGGCCAAGCTGTGCTGCTGAGCTGTTTGCTGTGCTCTCTGCAGGCAGAGCTGAGCTGCAGGAGGCCATGGAGCACAGCAGCAGGCTGGACAAGGAGCTCCTGGCGCTGCGAGCACGGGTGCAGACACTGGACTTGGAAAGGAAAGCATTCCTTGAGCTGGTGAGTACCAACCTCCTGCTCTGCACTGCCACCAACGAGCCTGTGTGCCCAGCACCCCTGGGCTGGCTCCTGACCTTCAGCCCTGCTCCTCCTGAACCTGCCCTGCCTCTCTTTCCCCTCTGTTTTCTAGAGCAAGTCTATCCAGAGCTGTCATTTGGATATCTCATGGCTCAGAGAATCATAAAATCATGAAGGTTGGAAGAGACCTCTAAGCTCATCAAGTCCAACCATACTTATCCAGACCCTCCCTAGCCTCCCTGCCCTTCTCTGGACACACTCCAATGTCTCTGTGTCCTTCTTGTCCTGAGGAGCCCAAACCTGAGCCCAGGACTCTAGGTGTGTCCTCCCCAGTGCTGAGTCCAGGAGGATGATCACTTCTCTGCTCCTCCTGCTCCCACTGTTTCTGCTCCAGGCCAGGATGCTGTTAGCTTTCTTGGCCCCGTGGGCACTCTGCTGCCTCATGCTCAGTCAGCTATGGAGCAGCACCCCCAGCTCCTTGTGTGCCAGGCACCAATGCAGCCTCTCTGCCCCAAGCCTAGAGCACTGCCTGGGGATGCTGTGACCCAAGTGTAAGACCTAGCTCATGCCATTGGCCTCAGCCCATGGATCCAGCCTGTCCAGGTCCCTCTGCAGAGCCTCCCTACCCTCAAGCAGATCAACTCTCCCTCCTGTCTTGGTGTCATCTGCAAACTTCCTGAGGGTGCACTTGCTCCCCTCATCCAGATCACTGGCAAAGACATTGAACAGAGTCAGCCCCAGCACTGAGCCCTAATCCAAGCATGTCTGTAATCTCAAACTGTCTTTCTGGGTCTGCATAAAAAAAGAGTATTTTGTAATTTAGTTCACATTCCTTAGTTTAATTTAATTCTTTTATATTCCAAATACCATTTTCTTTGCTTTAGGTCATTGCTTCTTTCAGTCCCTAATGTCTGTACATATAAATATACACAGATATATCTTTCAAATCTCTATTAAAAATAAATACATGTATGCACCAAAACTACAGAGATAGGGAAGAGCTTGTTTTCTCTGTACAGAAACAAAGGTAGCCAGCCTGGGATCACTTCCAGCCCAACTATGTTGTTAAGCTGCAAGCAAATGACCTTTATTCCTTAGGACTGAGCTTTAGCTGTTGGTATAGAAGTTAGAAAGCATGACTTTTGATCTGGAGAAGCTAAAAGTGTGCTTGGTCTGCAGCCTGAAAGCTCTTCCTTTTCCTGCCTGGGAGTTGTGGCCAGCAAGGAGAGGAGCAGGCTGGCCAGCTGGCTTTGGTTTGGTGCTCTGGGGTGACACTGACCTTGTCCCTGCCTGGTGCTCCAGCACTTGGAGTCTGGAGGATGCAGTGGATGTGTGGAGGGAGTGTGGCTGTGAGTGGGCTTTGCCCATGGCTGTGGGTAGAGGCTGCAGAGGTGCTCAGCTGGCATCCATGTGTGCTGCTGGGCACCCTTGAAGAGTACAGGATAGCATCTATCTGACAAATCTTGTCCAGGCCTGGCCCAGGCTGCCCAGGGCGGTGCTGGAGTCACCATCCCTGGAGAGGTTTCAAAGCCATGGAGCTGTGGTGCTGAGGGACATGGCTCAGTGGTGAGCTGGCAGTGCTGGGTCATGGTTGGACTCCATGATCTGAAAGGTCTCTTCCAGCCTCAATGTTTCTGTGATTCTATGACCATGAGGTAAGCAGAGCCTGCAGGGCTTGGTGAACACCCATCCAGAAGCCATCAAGGTACAACCTGCACTTCAAATGGCTGTGGTTAGCCTGCCAGCTCCAAGTGGTAGCCAAGAAGAGGTGTGCAGGAGAAGGAGCAGTTGTTGAGGGAGGTGGGTGGCACATCACCAGACTGTGTGATGTGAGCAGTTAGTCATGACCTCATATTGAGCCTATCAATAGAAAACAGCAAAGACTAAAACATGTCCTCAGGAACAGTGGCTGTGATCTGTGTCCAGCCCTGCTCAGGAAAAGGGGAGCTACAACAGGGATTGAAATAAAGGCAGAACAATCCCTTGAGTGCAGCACATCCTCCCCTTGCCACCAGCCTGAGGCACCCAGCTGCAGCAGCCTGCTGAGCTCAGGCTGAAACACTGCAGCTTTATTAACATTAGCTGCAGCAAGTGTGAGAGGAATCTTTATTCTCCAAGACAGCAAGGTGAACATCCACCAGAAATAACAGCAAGTGTTTTCCTTTTGAAGGTTGAACAGCTCAAAGAGGAGATCTGTGAGTACCAGAGGAGTGAGAAGCAAGGACTCCCCTTCTCCCTGCCAGCTGACACTGAAGAGGTCACTGGCTCCTCACTGGAGGTATCTTCAAGGGTTTTTTTGTGCTGGTCTAGAAAGCCAAGGGAGCAAACAGCTCCCCGGTGCATTCCAGCCCCATGAGGCTTGTGGGGCAGAAACACTTGTGTTCTCCTTTCTGTGTGGGTGTGAGTGCATCACCTGGGGGTGTGACCTAGGATCTGTGCTGGGCATGATGCACACTCGTGTAGAGCATGGCTCTTGCCATAAACTGATACAAACCGGTACCTTCATGTTGTTATGGAAATTGGGGGATGTCCTGGTGTTACTGGGACAGAATCCTAGGCTAGTCCTGGGCTGCAGGCTGGTAGCAGTTTGGAGATAGGCAGGGCAGTGACCTAAGCTCCTGCTGTGTATCCCAGACCATCAACATCCCAGCAGAAAGGGGGAAGTTTGCTGAGGACAGGAGAGCCTCCTGCTTGGGCTCTTCCTTCTCCTGCTCCTCTTCCTTCTCCTGCTTCCAAGGACTGATCAAGGACTTTTGAGGATGTCAGGTAGGGATAGGACTAGGGGGAATGGACACAAGCTTGAGGAGAGGAGATTTAGGTTGGTTGTTAGCAGGAAGTTCCTCACCAGGAGGCTGCTGAGCCACTGTGCCAGGTTGCCCAGAGAGGTGGTGGCAGCCCCAGCCCTGGCAGTGTTGCAGGCCAGGCTGGCTGGGGCTGGGAGCAAGCTGCTCTAGTGCCAGGTGTCCCTGCCCATGGCAGGCACAGGGGTTGGGGCTAGAGGAGCTGGAAGCTCCCTGCCAACCCTGACAAGTCTGTGATTCTGTGCCTGCCTTCCCAATGACTATGACCACTGTACATTTACTGGGCTGAGCATAGCTTTGGATACATGCAGTATGGGGAACAAACAGGATGA
>VWZO01003840.1:23030-40026 GCA_013396975.1 Bucco capensis | reverse complement strand
ATGAGAAGCTGGACATGAGCAAGCAGTGTACGCTGGCAGCCCAGAAGGCCAATCGCATCCTAGGCTGCATCAAAAGAGGTGTGACCAGCAGATTGAGAGTGGTGATTCTGCCACTTTACTCTGCTCTGGTGAGACCTCATCTGGAATACTGTGTCCAGTTCTGAAACCCTCAACACAGAAAAGACAGGGACCTGATGGAGCAGGTCCAGAGGAGGGCCACGAAAATGATCAGGGGGCTGTAACACCTCTCCTACAAAGACAGGCTGAGGGAGCTGGGATTGTTCAGCCTGGAGAAGAGAAGGCTTCGGGGGTCCTACTAGTGACCTTCCAGTACCTAAAGGGAACTTACAAGAAGGCTGGAGAGGGCCTGTTTGCAAATGCCTGGAGTGAAAGGACAAGGGGCAATGGTTTTAAATTAGAGACGAGTAGGTTTAGACTGGATATTAGGAAAAAGTTCCTCACCTCGAGGGTGGTGGAATACTGGAACAGGTTGCCCAGGGAGGTGGTTGGGGCCCAATCCCTGGAGGCATTCAAGGTGAGGCTTGACAAGGCTCTGAGCAACCTGATCTAGTTGGGGATGTCCCTGCCCACTGCAGTGGGGTTGGACTAGATGACCTCCAGAGGTCCCTTCCAACCCAAGCCATTCTGTGATTCTATGACTTCCTCATGTAAAGCAAATCAATTTCAGCAATACTTGTTTAGAAACTGTGAGTCTTGAGTTAGATGAAAGAGGGAAAGAGACTTGATATTTTACTGGGAAACTGTGGGAAACATAAAAACTGGTCAAGGTTTTTTCACTCATAGAAATTGTCTGGAGTAAGGCATCAACAAAATCTAAATAAACTCAAGTTAAGGTAAGTAGAAACTGCAAGAAATAGTTTCAACAACAATAGCAGCAATATGTTTTTTTTCCTCTGCATCAGATGCTAATAATGTTGTGTTTTTAAGCGTAGTCTCAGATTACAAGTGGCCGATTTATTTATCATTCCATAGATTGCTTTCTGGGTTTTTTTGTTGTTGTTTTTTGTTTGTTTGTTTGTTTTTTCCTTGATTGTCTGGCATTATAGTGATTCAGCACAGAAAATCAGAAATTAATAAAAGGATTCAAGAAGAAAACGAAATGCAGAGCCACAAGGGGAATTGCATTTAAGGTGTTACTTTAAAGTTTGAGCAGTCAAGAACCAAATGTAATAATTCTGGCAGTTTTCATGTCTTTCTTGAGAAAACATTTTAGTGTTGAATTTGAGGGCAGACACTAGAAAAGGAAGATACTGAAAAAGAGAAGAAACCAGACTGTTCTTTCTAACTGTGTCAGAGAAATCGCTATGTCTGTATAAGAAGCATGTAAACAGGTCTGCAAACACAGACAAGAGGAATGGAGATGTCTGAAAAACCAATACACTTGTAAAGAAATACAGCTATATGGAAGCATAGTATCACTTGCTAAAAAGTTTGAAAAAAATCCCAAGAACAGGTCAAACAAAGCCAAAAAAAAAGTAGTTAAAATTCAGGTGACACAAACCCATGGAAAACAGGTTTATAAATTCCAAAAATTGAACCCTTTTTCCATCCAGCACAACTCCCATCTGAATTTAGCCACTGACTCAGTCACTTGGTTTTTAACTCAGCTGTTACAACATGTATGCTACTCTGATTATCCAAGCACCTCTGTTCTAGGGCTAGATTGTTTTTCTAGAGCATGTAATCTGATGCCACAGTACAGACAAGGGATTTGGACAGTGTGGGCATTTTAATACCACATCTATCTGCTGCACATGTCCTGACATACATTTTTTTGGATGTTGGAGATGGAGCATCTAAAGCAGGCAGAAACTAATCTTTTTTAAAAACAAGGCCAACAATTAGCTAGTAAATAGTGGTGCTGCAAGTCTAATTAATTAATGTTTGCAGAATGTTCTGAGATTCCCCAGATAGAACATGTTACAGAGGTGAAAAATATTACAAGCAATCTTGGCTGATGTGTTAATAACAGAGAAGGTATGAATGCAGCGTTGTTATAAAAAAGGCTCATAATGGGTTTCTCTTACAGCAGGTTTGCTAACAGAAGCAACTGACTGCAAAGCAAGTACAAAGCCCTGCTCCAAGCTGTGGTGCCTCAGAAAGGCAGCAAAGCTTATGCACATCAGCCATTTTTGTTGTCAATAGCTCACAATGGAGTCAGGCGCTCCATTCACCTTCCAACAGGTCCCTGGAGGCCTGTTAGCCTTTGTCTTCATTCAGCCTCTCTCCTCTGTGTCCACAGTGAGATCTTGCCACTGCTCTGCTACCGCAACAACAAAACAAGCAAGTGGCTTAATAAATAAGATAAATGCTTCAGCTAGTAAAAGTTCAGAACTGGAGTGTGACTTCTTAATTGCAAAATGCACAAGAAGGACAGCAACAGATCATCAGCTCAGTGAGACCTGCTTCACAATTAACAGGGGTGACAGGATCACCATTTCCATTTTAGTCTCTTTTGGGATCATGTTCTAGCCTCTTCCATCTGTGAATACAGTGATCCCACATGGAAGATTTGTGCTCTCTTTGAAAGTGTATGGACTGCCCATTGCGGGGAACTACCATCCACGTACTGTCCCTCTCACTTAGTTCAGCCCTGAACAGTGATGCTGAGGCAACGGGATTTAAAGAGTTCACAGATCTTTTCTCCAGTTAGGAGTACAAGCATGCTGAAGAAGATATTGAGGTCTGAGAGAGTCCCAACATGGTAGAAAGCTAGTGGTTTTGGATATGTGTCACAAAGCACAGGAGGAAGGCAGCACCTGCACAGAATGACTTCTTGGCTGCTGCGTACCAGATACATTGAGAAAGCAATTGAACCGACAGTGACTGGGAAATGACTGATCCATGCATAACTGTGCATGGTTGCCCTCACTCCTGTGTACTCACCTCTCCAAAAGCTGATCAGGCTTTTGAAGTGTTGAGGTCCTTTTGCCTTCTTCCTCATTTACTCCTGCCTAGTTGAATTGTGGGGATCCCTTTGCCATGCTGATTAGGAAGCAGCTGATGGCTGCCTGGCTGCTCAAAGGGACCACATGTAGGAAGTCCCCAGTCAAGCAAAGCCCAAGAAAGGCTATCACTCCTCACTCTGACAGTCATGCACTGTTATTCAGAAATAATCAATTGTTTTGATAGAAAAATAAACCACTGGCTCAGAAAGGATATGGAGAAAAGGGGTAGGAGACCTAGCTCGGAGCAGGGGCATGGGTAGAGATGTGGGTAACCTCAGCACAGAACAGGGGAAGGGATGTGTACAGTATAGGAAGACTCATTTCATGCTGCTATCACAAAACACAGCTTTGGCAATGGAAGCGATGACAGGGTCTTCATGTGGAAACCCACTTACAGGACCTGTAAGCTCACCAGTGTGGAAAGGCTGGGTTATTTCTCCAGGCTGCTTTCCTTGGAATGATGTGCTGTGAATTGACAGCTTTGCACAGCGGAGTCCTGGGTGGCTGCAGCACACCCTGTATGTTCACATCCAACAGCACACCTGCAAGCAGGCACTGTTGCATACTGCACCTTATGTTTGATTACTTCATTATTGTTGTTTTCACTAGTATGAATGACTAGACACACCTTGTTTCTTTCTGAGATCTGCTGATAAGATACACTCATGCAAGCTTAATGAAGGTTTGTGGGAAAGCCTGCGGGCATCCATGAATGCCATTTCTTCATACTGAATGCAGGACATGCAAGTCTTTATACCTGCTTTCCAGCCTCTTTGCCTGTGTCTAAAGGAGTTGGATTTTTCCACCAAGTCCTTTGCAACCTTCAGGGAGATTCAATGAGTCTGAGCAACAGCAGAAGCAGCACGGAAGGTAAATGCACAAGCTCCTTTCTCCCCCAGTGTGCATGATTTATAAAGTGGAGTCTGAGGTGACAGCAGTACACAGGACTAATTATACAAATTCCATTTCCCTATCACATGTTCAACATTTGTGACAGACCTGGAAAAATAAACTATTGGTTCTCAAAAAACAGACCCTTACTCACTGCCATGGAGGACGGGAATTAAAATCTTTTATTAAGTCCTGCAAGCACCAAAATTATGGAGACCGTAAAATGTGAGAAGCAAAGAGCAAATGAGAAATAGTCTTCCTTGGTCCATCTCTGAAGCTTATGGGACAGTCTGTCGGAAACCTTGTGTTTTGCTTTCATAACAGCCCAGCTTTGCTCCTGGAGCCATCATCTAGTTACACAGCCCACACCTCCCTCCTAGGGTTTTCTACTACCTCAGACTTCACATCCTTCCTCCTCAGCTTTTATTATCCCAGGTAAGGAGCTTAATTATTCCATTCCTTTTTTCCATCTGTCATGTTTGGTCCCAGGCACAGTCTGAAAATCACTTGGGGTCTCCTGTGGCCCCTGGTGCAATAACTGTGCTGACAGCAGAGGAAGCATTTAACTCATTGCCCACGGGAAAGTGTGGGGAGTGATACCCATGTTCCTATAATCCTTGTATGGGTAGGATGTGCTCATTAGCCTTCTGGCAGTCATCCTAGGAAAAGGACAACTCTAATTCCAAACCCGGCAGATGGAGCTCGTTTAGCCCTGTAAGGCCTTCCATCTAAGAGAAGGACACTCTAATAAAACCTCTGTCCTAAGGACTTCACTGCCAGCATCCAAGCTTGCTAGGCCCTGGCAGATGAACCATAGGACTAAAGGGTGGGTCCAGCTCTGCGCATGCTGTGTCTCACCTAAAAAAAATCCATTGTGCAGTCTCAAGGGTGCTATCTGCTATCCTCTTTTTATCAGCGCGCTTGGAAAAGGCGCTGATGAGGAGCGTGGATGGAGCCCTCTCAGGATCTTCGTTCGCGAAGCCTTGCTATACATGTTTGGTCCAGTAGTATATCCCAAAAGGCCCATCTTCTCTCCTCATGCAGCTTCTTTTTGGCCATCTCTGCCTGTAGAAAATGAAACCTCAGTGTGGCATCTATTCTTGGCCTACCTCTTACCTTTCCTTTGCTTCAGTAGGGCTACCACTGCCTTACAAAAACATGACAAATCCCTGCCTGTTCCCACTTACAAATCAGTTAATCAAAATACTCCAGAGGAATTTTTATTTCTTTTCTTCCTATGCTTGCACACAAGGGCTTCCCTGCCATCTCTAAGAGGCATTGCTTTTCCACTGAACAGACAAGAACAGACAAGTCCATCATCACTGGAACTGAGAGATGGACTCTTCCTGAACTGAGCTCATATACCTGCCCACAGCATTTCCTTTCTCTTGACCTCATTCCCCATCTCTGTTTTATGCAAAGAACTCAGAAGCAATGAGCTGGTTTCGGGCTTTACAGCCAGGTGGAGCAGCTGATGAGATCACCGAGGCCTTTGTGGGGTATGGCATTCCCCTTCATTCAGAGAGAACAGCTGAGACTCTTTAACCTTTGTGTGCATTTAGAGCCAGAAGAGTGCTCAGCCATTTTGGAAACAATATGTAATTGAATTAATTGCTCTGTTCAAAAATAGTAAGTGGTGTAAGATCTACGGAAGCAATTAGAATTGCCACACCATTATTATTAAGAAACAATAATATATCCCTTATGTAGACATTAATCTGATAATTGCCTCCTTTAACAGAGCTCGAATATCAGTGTGTTTGGGGTGATGTTTTTTCATCTCTCCAATGCATAAAGATTCCAGAATTGGAGTCACAAATTCCAGGAGGTTCTTTTTATGGGGATTTTGAAGCACACAACTGTTTTGGAAGGGTGATGTTTCCCTGCCTTTCCCCTCACCAAAATCTCTCTCAACATAGTTACACATATACGTATAGGTATATATGTATAAATCTGTATGTGCACGTGTGCATGTGTGTACTCAGGGCACTCAGGGAAACTGCCACACACCTAAGGGCAGAGAATTTGTGTTGGATTCCCTGTTCACTCTTAGCTCCTCTCCTGTAATGGACAGTAAATGGTAGGTTTGCAGAGTCCACACTTTCACCTCCCAATTATTTCTTTGAGGTCAGATATTAAACCACTGATTTTTGAAAATTTCTTAATTTGTACCATAGCTCTTGAAAAATGACCAACTTTTCTTGCACGTAAGGACCAAAGACCAACCCAATAACCTAAAGCTTGGATAAACTGCACAAGAAAATGAGGATGAGAATAAATATGCTCAAAATGGAGGTGGGTGGAGTGTTAATAGCTAGTCATCTTTCTTAGGTAAAATGAGCAAATGTAGATGTGCCTTAATTTTGAAATGCTATACCCCGAGGACTGATTATATTGGTCTTGGAAAACTGTTGGGTGAGTGAATTTCCATAAAATGAAACTAACAGCGACTGTTCAAGACAAGGGTCAAAGATTAACTCACGGCTCTGTTTGTTGTTCAGGTGTATCCTAGCAAAAAATGGATGCAGAAAAGAGAGATTGTTTGCTAAATATTGACAAAATTATTTTCTTAGCATTATCTTGTTGTTTACACCAAACTAGCATCTACATACAGAGTAACAATAATGTAACAAAACCAAAAACAAGATATCATGAGTTTGAAGGTAGTCTTAAGTCTTTGTGATCAATGACCTTTCTTCCTCCTTTGGAAAAAGAGATTTAGGAAAGTATTCTTGGAACAGATAATATTGTTTAAAAAAAAAAAATCCCCTTTTCTTGTTTACTTTCATATTGTATTATCACACACTGATAAAGTCAACTGTGGTATGCTTTAGTGTAGCTGTACACCTTTCTCCAAACATGCACTTATCGGAAGCAAAGGAGCTGAATACTGAACTTTCCGATCCTTGTGTAGAAAATTTTTTAGAAGAAATCTTTTTTCTACTTCAGAAAATATGACTGCTATTTTTTGTTTTCTCCTCTCACTGTAGTCATCCCCTCACAGCCTTGCTGAAGCGAAGTTTCCACAGTGCCTAGTACTGCAGCTTCAACTCTGCAGTACTAAAATATTCCACAAAATCCGCAAGACCTGCACTGCCTCTTCTGTGCTTTCCAGCCAAGATCTTGCATTGAGAACACGTTCATTCCCAAAATGTGAGCTTAGATTTCTAGATTGACAGTGTTAACAAGACATATCCAAAATGCAATCCTTAAAACCAAAATTATTTTTTTTTTCAGTTTTGTTATGTCTGTGTAAAGCTGAGTCCGCCTCCATGGCTTTGGTCACTTCAGAAGTGAAGAGGGTGAGGCTTGAAAAAAGATGGGCCTTGGGAAGCACGTCATGTTTTTCTGTGTAGAGCTGGATGCAGCTGCAGCTTAAGAAATACAGATCAGAAAAGCCCCATTGGTTTGCACAAGACTTCCACCCAAGCTGAGGAAATTCTCATGAGACTGTCTGTGTTTTCTCATTCTGAGTGCATTTTTTTTGACCGTGAATTCCAGACTCTCTGATTTCGATGTGATGTAAACTTGGGGCTGATGCAGTTTACCAGAGACAAACAGCTTGAAAATTCAAATCCAGTCAAAACTAGTAATTGAAAACAATTTTTCTAGAGTCTTTTTTGATACAGCCTGTGTGAAATGAATTTGTCTTCTTCATCCAGCCCTTAAACTCTGGCACATTTGAATTCAGTCTAATTTGGAAAACATTCCAGACAGGAATGAATCTTTACTGTAGGAAAGGACAGGGAAGGGTAATTCATCCTATCCAGAGAAAAAGATAGCCTACCTTGTTCAGCCCAACAAAGTGAAAGCTGAGAGGAGAAGACTGATTTCTCTGCTGAGCTGGGAAACACCAGCAAGGGAAGACCATATGACAAAGAAATAGATCATCACTCTCATAAATTTGGGAAGAAAATAAGAAGTTGATGACAATTACAATAGTAGAGCAGTCAACACTGTTAGATCTATTTCTGGAGGAGAGTCTATGGTGTGTCGGTCTCTATCACATGCTGCATTCCCAGTGGAGCAGGTATGATTAGTTGGAAGTCACTCTCATCCTTAATTTGGAAGCAGTCACGGGTGAGCACTTCTCATCTACAGAATCTCAAATCTCAGTGTTTTGCCCAGAGGAAATGGATCTCCTCACAGCCAGTACTTTTTTTCCACTCTGATCATAGAGACTGAGTACTGGTGGAGTATGAGGAGAATGGACCACAAACTGGCCAGCTTCACATTAGCATCTCCCGGTGTTTCTGTCATAAACAGCATGCTGAGCAAGGAGGTCTGTTGCCTTGACCCCTCAGCATTTCTTAAGTTCTTCTGTGTTCTTAATTGCTTTCTCATCCATAAAAGTGAGCCCTTAAAGTTAGTTTTGCAATCATGTTTGTGAAGCAATATCAGGAAGTCTGATCTCCAGGTTGGGTGCATCGTACCCTGCAGCATTTCCAAACTGCTTGCCACACGTAGCAAGAAAACCCAGACTCATCATCAGAATGAGTGCGAGGACTCCTAAAAATATACTGTCAAACAAGTATTGAAGATAGAGGGGAAGATAAACCAAATCACACACAGACACTGTTATATGCAAGGTAAGAGACATTTTTGAGGATAATGAGGCCCCTGCACAGATGCAATCCTGTTTTTGAAAGGATTATTCAAAGAACAAGGAATAGTCTAGGGAAGTCTGGAAACCCTCCTGGCTT
Source organism: Bucco capensis (assembly GCA_013396975.1). Lineage (NCBI taxonomy): Eukaryota > Metazoa > Chordata > Aves > Piciformes > Bucconidae > Bucco > Bucco capensis. Next base: position 31,463 of record VWZO01003840.1, on the reverse strand, counting down.
TATTTTATATAACTCAGTGATATCTGTGACTGTGGTTTTAAAGGGTAGCTGATGTCAGACAAGTCAAGCTGCAGGGGAGCAGAGAATTTAGATACCATTCATACTAGTCCCAAGAATAGAAGGCAAAGCACAGTCACAGTCAGTGGGGTCTGTGGCTGCCGAGGGGTCTGTGCAGAGGAGGGCAAACACATTAAATTTGGTGTGATCAGAACAATGAGAAGCAGCACACAGGGTAGAAGGGGGAAAGAGTGTCAAGTGTGTAAGTGCTGGTAGAAGGTTATTACAAATCACTGTTGTCTTTGGACAAAGCTGTGACGTGACTAGTTATGGCAAACTACAATATACATATTGGAGTATTTGTGTCCAGCAAGCACAGTAAATCATCTGGCTATTCCCATGGCCCATAAACATTGAGCCAGCAAATGTGATAGACAGGAACAACAGGGAGATGCTGCAGCCACTGATGTGTCTCTGTTCAGGCAGAAACATGTCTGTACAGGGTGCAGTCCAGTCACAAACTCAGAAGCACATTTGCACCAGCACTCATCCGTCATCAACAATGTGTTGCAAACAATCATAAGATCACCAGTTACTTGCCAAGGCACAGAGATTTCTCACATTTGTCACTTGAGCTGGGCACAGCAACAACTGTACCAGATTCCAGCTGTACGCTACATACAGCTTAGTATTTATGAGTTTCATATCATAGAGGCATTTGCTGTGGTCCCATTCATCCGGGTACAGCTAATACAACTGCAGCATGTCAAGTCCTGGGATGGCTCCCATTGGCATGGTATCAGACTGACTGGTGGTGAGCAGATCCTTACTGCCTCCATCACAACATGACACCTAAAGATAAGTGTGTGCACTGAGAAGGATTCAGATACCCAAGAAGCTGTGATATAATCATGATGTATGTTGTCATCTATATGCCTTCATACAGTTAATATAAAAGCTCTACAATCAGCTGCTTCTAATCTACTTTTTTTCATTAATGAATAATAAATGTAGCACAGCAACACTTACCACCCACAAAAAAGCCCAGGATTTCACTGTACTAGGAGAAGTACAAACACAGAGTGAAAAAGGTGGCTCCCATCCACAGATACTTTGCTTGGTGAAATGTCATCCATATATAGCCATTTGCTGAGCAATCCATCGTCCATCTCCACAGTCTGCTAGGCAATATGACCATCAGCTTTGCAATGCCCAAGTGCTTGCACAGTTAAAGAGGATATTCAGTCAACCTCTCTAATATAAGCACTGCTCTCTGCCAGCCCTGTATGGCTCCAGATAAGTTTGTTGTATACAAATGTTTTCATATAACATTGTGTATTAAAACTGATACTCGGCTGAAGCAGCACCTGCAAATATTTTGTAAAACAAACTCTACAAGTGGTTTCTCTGTTTTCTGTTACAAACTCATATTATTTGGTACCCTCAAGAAGGCATGGAATTCTCAGTGTATACTAGAAGAGTTGAGCAATATGGTGTCAAAATTGTGTCCATGATACAAGCTTCTCAACACGCCCATTCTGCAACTCTCAGTCTACCTTTCCATTTCCTTTCCAAAACTTCCACTTGATTCTTTAATCTTCCTTGCCATCCTGAGGGTCTCATCTTTCTTCCCTTTTTCTTTGGCACCTCTTTCCTCATAGACCAGCAGAGTTTAGGGACTTCTGTAGCAAGTGCCATAAACAAATCCCAGGGTGGTATGCAGGAGCACAGGTGGTGTTTCAAAATCTCAGTGGAGGAACCAGCCCCAACAGGAGAGGTCAGGAGCCACTGCTGCGTTCCTGCCTGCAGGGGTAAAAGGAGCCTGAGAAAAGGCAATCCTGGCCATCTCTTACGAGTCATTAGACAGTAAACACTTAGCAGAGGAAGAGGGAAGAGGAAGATGAAGGGCAGTAACGATCATGGCATGCCATCAAAGGCTTCATTAAGGTTAGAGCATTGTGGCTGCAGAGCGTAACTCATTTTATCACAGCTCTTTCCAGCATGACTGGTTGCAGACCTGGAGCTTTACTGGTGAGACAGCAAAGCTCAACAAGAGAGGAAAGAGGGGCTGGGCAGGGAGGTGCCCTTTGGAGTAGAAATGCCAGAACTGCAGGAATAACATGATGGCAAGTTCTCACTGGAGGCATGGGGCACAAGTACTCTGAAGAAGAAAAGAAAGGCTGGATGAAAAACATATACAAATATTTATTGTGTAAGATCAAGAAGACAGAAGAAGGCACATGCAACCATTGCCAAAGGAAAACACACCAAGGGTAGGATACATCCCCACCCATCTTCACCCACTCTTAGGCCATCATGGCTTTGACAGTGCCTGTATTTTTTTCCTGCTCTTGACAGATTTCTAGCTGTATCCATCACAGTGTACCAAAACTAGCACAGATAACTTGATTAGAATTGAACACACTTAATAGCACTGTGGCAGAAAATGCACAGACTCAGCAAGGAGAGGCAATGCTCTGAGTTTTGAATGGAGAACTCCAACCCTCCATCTATTCAAGTTAGGACTAGCTCCTGCCACCCTTACTAATGCTGAATCATGTTCTATTGCAAGACCGGTCCCATTGCAGCCAGCCATCCTAAGGTGCATCACTTATCTCAAGCACTGCAAAAACTAGCCAACAAGGATGATCTTCTTTGCTAATACAAAAAACCTCCGGTGTAAATGGTGCTATACCCATGTGGTTTTATATAATGAAGCCAGACTCCTGTGTAAAATACAAACTTACCCTGGAGCTCTTTTAGCCATTCATCCCTAGAATATGAATCTGGACATTTCTTGGACAGTGTAGCCCAACAGAAGTAGCTGGGTCCCAGAAGCTACATTTGATGAAACAGTGAAAGAGCTGAATTGAACATAATCATATCTTTGTGATAAAAATATTCCATCTCATTTTTTTCCTGTGCTGAGGGTTATACAATTATCTTTATTGATAGTTCCCCATACTTTCAATAAAAATGACCATTAAAAAATTAGCAAAACAGGAGAATTGCTTTGGAAAACACCTTCCTTGATATTCAGAAGTTAATTTTCATAGTTTGTTATCAAAACTGGTATGAAGGAATTATTTCCTGTGGTCAGTCAAGGGGATTGGTAGGTTTTAATTTTTTTATTTTTTTATTTTCTGTTTCAAAGGATGGACTTTTGAGTTTTAATTCAGTATAGTACTCCAGAAAATTGTTAGATCAGGTAGCCATTCCAGCCAATAATCATGAAAAAAATATAACTGATATTTTGTAATTGAAGTCCAAATTGAGAAGGAATAGTAATAATTAGTGGGGAAAGCACATCGTCGTCGTCGTGGCTAGGCTNGCACCAGGGGCCACAGCAGACCCCAAGTGATTTTCAGACTGTGCCTAGGGGAAAGCACATAATATGATAAGAAATGACAATACAGCCAAGAGATTTCCTTTAGGCAAAGGAAACAAACCACCCTTGAGCTTTCTTAAAGCAAAATTAGTTTCTTGCTGTTTGGGAGTGGGTTTTGAGTTTTTTCTTTGTTTGAATACACTTCAGACTCCGGTAACCACTAAAAGAATGATGCCTTTGTTTGATGAAAAGTTAATAGTCTTGTTTGTATTGTCTTATTCCCAGTGTCCCAAATAGGAGCTGCTCATCCTGACTAAGTGTTGCACAAATACAAAGCAGGAGAGAGCATCTGCCTCTCTGGGCTTCCTAGACAAGTGCTAATAAGAATTTTTTAGCTTCCATCTTTAAAGGNTCTCTCATATCGGCTGTGAGTTCGGAAGTCGGCCTTTTTCCCTCTGGCATTCTTGAAATTCCTCTGATATCTGTGCAACTCCCATCCCGGTGTGAAAGTAAGGGGAGGGAGGTGATTGGTTGGAAGGGGGGAGGAGGTGTTTGATTTGAAATCTGCCGACTTTGTGCCGGCAGGACAGACATTGATGATTTATGGTAGGGAAAAAGGGCCGAATCCATCTTTGAACTAACCACCTTATCTTTCTTTATTGTTTATCTCTTTCATATTGTTGTACCATTTAAATTCAGATAAAGCTATTCTTAGAAATTCACTGTCTCGTGCCTAGTGCTTCTTATTTTAAGTTTATTGCTGTCCCTGAACACAGCCAGTCTAGTGAGGGCTGTGGGGAGAGGAGGGTCTTGGAGATCTTTCCTCAAAAAGATTGTTCTTTTGACCCTAGCTTCCGGTCAAACCAGGACAGTTTTACCTTTCCTCTCTTTGTCTCATTAAAAATCCCTGGCAAACATTAAGATTGAGCTGGTGACCAGGGAGGATCTGTGTAGTGTGAGCTATAATACCTGGCCTGGCACAAGGGAGTACAGCAATCTCAAGCCAGTGGATCCCTGAGCAGATATATTCCGGACTTAGAGGTTTTGTCATCCCCCAATTTCATCTCATGTATCTGGAGTTCTCCTTCTTGCAAACCTGTTTCTGTGAAGATCTCCATGAACCATAAGAAAACACAAAAGAAAGTAAAACAATTTTCACTACCAGCTCTCATCATTCTTCTGCCATGGGAAGGAGCTCCAGGGAGCATATACTCCTGCCTTCCATCCTCCATCTGCCTGAGCTTTTTGTACCATATGATGGGTATGAGATATGAAAAGGCTTATACTGGCAGCTATGTAGTGCCTTGGGAAAATGTCGTTCCCGCTTTGCTAGTGCCATTTAGTCACATTTACTTCATGATATGCAGTGTGACAAAAGGAAAATATAAGAGCTCTCTCAAGCACAATTCTCACAAATAACCTCCCTTCATTCTTCTATTCTTTCTTTTTTAATTGATTTAAGCCATACAGAGTGGTAACAAAGAAACTGAAAATTGAGAAGAATGTAGCCTAAGAAAAATATTTTATTAAAACATAAAAATAATGCTTCTTAGTTCTGTTTTATTTTAAGGCTGTTTTGTCTTCTCTCTCCTTTTCCTTGTACTCTGTAATTATCCCTAAGAAGAACTTCCAGACAGGTTTCTTTCCGTCATTAGAGGTTTAAGGTCCAGATAGATTTTATTCTGTTGATTGAGGAAATTCTATGCTTCCTTGACACTCAAGACCTTGTGCTTACCACAAATCCAATGCAAATCCAATCCACTTCACCATTTACTTCCCTTAATTTATCAAACTTTGCCATTTTGAAAAAATAATGTATTTAGAAATGTGTTTTGGAGGCCTTCTTTTAACCTACCTACTTGCAGAGACTAAGCATAATCAAATTATGAGCAACTTTACAGGCTAATGTAACAATATTATTAGTATTATCTGGGTACAACGTAGGTTTATAAGTCACATGTAGTCTAAGGTCAAAATGAAGGGAACAAAGAAGTTGAAATATTTTGAAATGTTTTCAACTTCTTCAGTAATAATTAAAAAAAAACCACAACAACAACAACAGTTTGTTTTACACTTTAAGCTTACTGAGACCCTGAAAAGTAAGCTCTGCTATAAGTAGCAGAGCAGCTTAAAACTTATAAGCCATTTTTGCAGATATGGAAGTTACCTACTGATTCACCATTATTGATTTGCATTCCAGAAATACAAGTTTCAAAATTTTAGTAACCAATTATAACCACATTTTTGAAACATTTAGAATCATAGAACAGTTACAGCTGGAAGAGACCTTGAAGATCATCGAGTCCAGCCTTTGTCCCAGCCCTATCAACCCACTAAATGATGCCCCCCAGTGCAACATCCACCCCTCTCTTAAATACTTCCAGGGATGGTGACTCAACCACCTCCCTGGGCAGCCTGTTCCAGTGGCTGACAACCCTTTCAGCAAAGAAATTCTTCCTAATATCTAACCTGAACCTCCCCTGGTGCAATTTGCATCCATTTCCCCTCGTCCTATCACTCTCCACTAGGAAGAACAGACCAATCCCTGCCTCTCTACAACCTCCTTTCAGGTAGTTATAGAGAGCGATGAGGTGTACCCTCAGTCTCCTCTTTTCCAGGCTAAACAGGCCCAGATCCCTCAGTCTTTCCTCATAAGGCTTATGTTCTAAGCCCTTTACCAGCTNATCTAACCAGTTTTTAACCCAGCAAAGCATATGCCCATCCAAGCCAAGAGGAGTTAATTTCTCTAGGAGAATGCTGTGGGCAAGATTGTCAAACGCTTTACTAAAATCAAGATAAATAACAGCCACAGCTTTTCCTTCATCCAGCAAGCAGGTCACCCAGTCATAGAAGGAGATCAGGTTAGTTAAACAGGACCTGCCCTTCATAAAGCCATGCTGACTGGGTCTGATCACCTGGTTGTCCTGCATGTGCTGCATAATGGAACTCAGGATGATCTGCTCCATCAGCTTCCCTGGCACTGAAGTTAAACTGACAGGCCTATAATTTCCCAGATCCTCCTTCCTTCCATTCTTATAGATGGGAGTTATATTTGCTTTCTTCCAATCAGCCAGGACCTCTCCAGTCAGCCAGGACTGCTGATAAATGATGGAGAGTGGCCTGGTGAGCACCCCTGCCAGCTCTCTCAGGATTCTTCAGTCACTCAGATGCCAATGTTCATCTCCCTGAATCTCTGCCATAGTTCATTCCTGACTCCAGCGGGATCTAAGACAATACAAGCCAAGTCTTGCCCAGAAATAAGTGGTTGAGTAGGAAACATAATCTCCTGCACCACTGTCACCTCAGTAAGGGGACAGTGCAACATGCAGCAAGGAGATTTGAGACCAGCAAGGGGAGAAGAGGTGTGAGAGGGAAGCCAAGGTGTTTTCCATAAGCATTTATTAGATGTTTGGGGTTATTTTCTCAATAATGGAATCAGTGATCAGAGGTTTATGTTGATTGACAATTAATTTAATTGATTGAAATTCCCTGACTCAAAACCTTTTATTGTTGCCCACAGCAGGTAGTTGACTCAAAAACTCCAGAGTTTAGGCTAAAGTAATTTTCATGACCCAGAAGCTTTGCCTCACTTTTCATCTCTTTCCTTATAAATTTTGTTTTATTCTTTAAATAGAAAAGGCTCTTGTCCAAACTTGCACCATTAAAAATATGGAAAAATCCCAATGGTATGAAAATGGCTATTTCTAAAGGAAGCCAGCCACATGTAGCAGAGCCAAAGGGGCACATCATGCACAGGTGGGTTCACACAAGGGAAATATCCTGCTCTTAAAGAAAGGCTATAGTCAACATTTGTCAAACAGCAGGCACCAGTTAGCAACCAATAAACCAGTCAGAGACAGCAGGAACTTTGAGCAGCCCATCTGTATTTTAAGGGAAGGCACGTGCATCAGAATTACTTTCCATGTCTGTCAGCAGGGATCAGAAAGAACAGGTTTTGTAATGCCAGGTGGAAGGTGACTGGATGACCTGCACCTCCGTGACCACTCCAGTTAGGACCAAAACTCCGCTCAATGGAAGGGTCTGTCCTATGGTCCCACATATCAGCTGAGGCATCTGCTGCACTCCCTATAGTCCCATGGGCCAGTCACTCCAGACCCCTTGGCAGCTGTAGTGAAGAAGCCATCAGATGTAAAGAAATGGGCAAAGCACATAAAGCAGATTGACCGCATACTAGCATCTCTGTGTGCAAAGCAGCACTTCAGACTTCAGACACTTCAAATATTCTGCACAAAAATAAAATTATTTGGTATGAAAGTGATTATTAAGAATGTTTTTGTCCCAAAGCTGAACTTAATAAGAAAGCTTTACACACACATATGCTAATTGCTGCAAATCTCGATCTATCTTCTTCTAATTTCTTATTTTAAAAAGTAATATTGCTCAATCAAGGAGAAGAGATAATGCTAGGTGATCGCTGTGCACTGAAAATAGTAAGTAATTTGTAGTCTAATGAATGAATTCCAAAAATAGTGCTGTCTGAGATAAACACATCTAAACTATTAAGAATATTTGGAAATTATGAAAAAAATTTTAGATGTACTTCTGTATTGAAGAGCAAGCTGACATCTGATAATTCATTTGCAGTGAATAATCTTATTGCCTCTAATTGAATAGCTCTGTATGGTCAACAAAGTTCATTAGATAGACAAAAGGGCAAAGCAAAGGAAATCATAGAATGGCCAGATTGGAAGGGACCCTAAAGATCATCTAGTTCCAACCTCCCCGCACTGAGCAGGGATGCCAATCACTAGACCAGATCACCCAGGGCTGCATCCAGCCTGGCCTTGAACACTGCCAGGGATGGAGCAGCCACAACCCCCCTGGGCAACCCGTTCCAGTGCCTAACCACTCTCCGGGTAAAGAACTTCCTTCTAATCTCCAATCTAAATTTCCCCTCCTTCAGTTTATATCCATTCCCCCTTGTCCTATCACAGTCTGACTGCTTAAAAAGTCTCTCCCCTTCTGTCTTATAATCCCCCTTTAGGTACTGGAAAACTGCTATAAGATCCCCTTGAAGCCTTCTCTTTTCCAGGCTGAACAATCCCAACTCTCTCAGCCTGTCTTCATAGGGGAGGTTCTCCAGTCCT